>JAHDVF020000883.1:1200000-1677725 GCA_022606425.2 Lepidostoma basale
CCGTTACCACACTCCTTTGGTACATCAAAATACTGCGACTCCAGCTCTATTATTCCTTGCACTACTCCAACTTCATCTCTTTCATTTCCCGACCACGACCTAAATTATTACCATATTCCTTGTCAACCCTTTACCACCAAGTTATCCACCATCATTCAGTCCTTTACCCCTCCCGCAATCAATGCGGACAAAAAAAATCCTCCCCGATAGCCCACTACGTACTCCGCCAAACAAAACGGTCTCACGCAGGATGCTATCTCCTACCACAACTCCATTCAGGCACTGCTCCTCTTATCTTCCCCTCGGGAACAGACTTTTTTTTATAAATACAATCCCAACTGGTCTTCCATTCCTTGACAATAATGTAAGACTTTATCATAAACCCTAAATCCCCCCTCACCCTCTTTCGGAGGGAAAATCCGGGCCATACATTTAGCCCCATCATAAAACAACTACCAAATCGCATTCCAACAATGTTTCCTACAGACGTAAGAGGAAAAGCCATTAGAGCTGAACCTCTGTAAGCCAGAAGATCCAAGTCCAAGTCCAAGTTCCCAATCTAACTTATTTTAAATATAACTTATAAACCCACCTTTTCTATATATCCCATAGAATATGAACAGCCAATATCTGATCGATAGTATCAGACGTAGTTCCTAAACTAACTAACCATCACATCGTTTCCCCCTGAGGGGTAGGCAGAGATTGCTCATATTGAAGATTGCGTAATAAATTATAAAGGAATTGATTTAAATCATATCTGTTTTTATAGCAAAACAAAATGTCTTTTTCAGATGGTGCCAACAAGCCCACAAATCTTAGTGAATACCTGCTCCTCAACCAGGAGGTCCTTTCCTCCCCTGCTAAGCCCCGTATCCTGTCTTACTACCAGACAGTCCTGGAGAACGCAGACACCACCCTGATCCTGCCCTGCAAGGCCACAGGCAATCCTCGTCCTGAGGTGTATTGGATGGACAGTGATGACAACATCATCTCCAACCAGGACCCCAGAGTTAAGGTGGGTTCAAAATTATTTTATTACTTTATATGATCAAAGCCTGAAACAGACCGGAGGCTTTTAAGAGGTGGTGTAACAGAAGAATATTAAGAATTTCCTGGATATACCATAGCAAGAACGACGAAGCTCTCAGTAGAATAGAATAAGGGAGTCATTTAATCAAAACCATTTCAGGGAGGTCAGCCCAATGGATCTGTCACGCACGACGTTATAGAAGGGATGGTTGAGTTTCTGAAACGGTGTGCGAGCATATGAACTGCGTCTCATATGTTGAGCTGTAAAGGACTGCAGAAGACCGATGGCTTCTGCATTAGACCTTGAAAACCTTGTACTAAGAGACCACGAGGCATCTAAGAAAGCTTATAGACTTGGATCTACTTACATTTATAGATTTTATACTTGTGTTGTCTTTTATTTTTGATGCCCTGCGTTTTAATTATCAAGCCACCAGAGATGGCCACCAGAGATGGCCAAAATAAGTCGAAAGTTAGAAAGCTGGGGGAAAGGGTGAGGTGAAAGAGAAATGAGTAAGAATGAGAATAAAAATAAGAGAAGTGGAGTTTCTATCTGTGAGATTCCATGGACTAGCTAATAAGCATCCCTACATTTGCCTTACAACTGAGGGAACCACGGAAACCTCAGTCGGGACGCGACGTACCCATGTTAATTATTTGTTTGTCTCTCGCAACCGATCCACCACCGTGGTTGCGAAGTCAACGAATCTGCAGAGTGTATCCTTGTTGCGGAGGATGGCTGGGAGATCAGTGATGTGGATGTCTCTTCTTGGACATTCCTCTTACATTCATAGATTCAGCTCAAATAGTTATTCCTCTTATGTCTAGTGGCGTAATTTGGTGATTGGTTTATGTGGAATGTGATCTGTGTTCTCAGGAGTGCTTCTCCAAAGCAGGGTTAGAGCATATATAGAGTGAATGATAAAGTCCCCTTTTATTATAGCAATATATCAGAAAGGCACACTCCAGTCATTTTGAAAAGTCTTTACTTCTTCAAAAATTTGCTTCAATCTAGGTACATCATGGAGTCATCAGAAGGATTTTAATACAATTGAAAAATCCAAGTTATAATACTTACTTACTTCGTATGGCCATACAACTCTTGAAGAGTTTTAGCAGTTTTAGCCTCATTTTTTGCCAAGCTCCTCGATCCTGCGCCTTTTGTTCCCAGCAGTCCGATTCGCCCAATCTAGCCAGGTCAGCCAGAACATTATCCATGTGCTGTCTAGGCCTTCCTAGAGGTCTTCTTGCAGTCGGTCAAGACGCGTACAGGGTCTTGATTGCTCTGGTCTCTTCGGCTCGGCATACGTGCCCAATCGGGCTCGGCCTCTCACGGTGCTCGTTTTAAGGGGCTGCTGGGTCATCGTTCAGATCCCTCGGTTGGTCCTATGCCTCCAAGTTCCCGCGTGTTCTGGATAATTCTAAGTATTCTATTTATAACACCATCATCAAGCCAGTGGTGAAATACGGTTCCGAGTCATGGACAATGACTCTAAAAGAACAACAAAGAACCAAATAATAATCAACTTCATTAAGTTCCCGTGTTTTGCCAGATCTATTGAGGTTGCAAAATACGGGAACAATAAAAATAGATACTGCTTTTTAGTTCTTTGCTCAATATGTCCAAAAGCCTCGACGACATTCATCCGTTGATCTTTTCCTTTATTATTGATTATCAACGCGTACTTTATTGTGGTTCTTTGTTTTTCAGGTGATGAATTCTGGTGAGCTGATTATCCAAAGTCTGCGTTGGTCTGATATGGGATTGTATACTTGCGTAGCCCGAAATGCCCTCGGCAAAGACACGATTTCCACTTTCGTCTACCCCACAACGGTAAGTTAAATGTTTAATTACTATTTTAATGGGGTTTCTTCCTCCTCCTCCTGAAAGTTCACCTCCACTTCCCAGTCTTGCTGCTAGAGGACCCGAAAGTCTGCCACGGCACCATCCAACTATCATAGTCTCTTGCCGACGCTTCTTCGCCCAACTGGATTGTCATACAACACTCTTTTGGGGAGCTCCAGATCTCCCATGCGGTGCAAGTGTCCTAGCCAGCGCTGTTAATCTTTATAAACTTGACCACGTTGACGTCCTGGTATAGATCGTAGATTATTTATTCTTATATCCAAACCTGAAACGAAATCTGAAACGAAAAATCTATGAAGCCTGCGTTCTGCCAGTTGGTACATATGGTCTTGAAACTGTTGTTACACTGTCCAAACAAAGTGCCGAGAAACTACGAGTGACCCAAAGAGCCATGAAAAGACCCACGTTAGGAATAAGCCTAAGAGACATAGTCAGAAATGATACGGTGAGAGAAAAAACAAAGATCACTGACATCATCCACCGGGTGGCGACTTTAAAATGGCAATGGGCAGGTCACGTAGCCAGAAGCTCAGATGAAAAATGGATAAAAAGACTGCTGACTTGGAGAAATGCAGGGCGACCGCAACTACGGTGGAAGGATGATCTGAACAGACACGCCGGAATAACCTGGATGCAGTCTTTACAGGACAGAGTGACATGGAAGCGAATGGAGGAGGCCTTTGTCCAGGAGTGGACGGGAATAGGCTGAGGAAGAAGAAAAAGAAGAGATATCAAACTAACCAAGTGATCGTTTTCCAATTTTGTTCATAATTATTTCTTCTGCTCTTCATTTATTCCTTATATCAGCATTTGAAATTCTGTTGGATATCAAGTCAAATCAAATCAGTTTATGCCATCAATAGACATTACAAAATTATTTTTTAAGGCATCTATTGAGAACAGGTATAATCATATATTGTGTATGGTAGTATACTATAGTAGTATTACCAGAAACGCATGAGAGATGGTTCAACATTAGGAAGACAGGATACTCACTAGAATTAAGAGTATTTGCCTTCTGGACGTACTTTCACTAATATGAAAGACGTCGATCTCCGAGGAAATTAATTGATTAATTCAGAATATTAATTGCTCTTTCCACCGGTGTCACCAAAGGCAGGTTGGTTCTGGCGGCCGGTTGGTAAAATAATCTATGCTGTCGCTGTCGGAGATATATATCAGGGACAAAAAGCCGAACCACATACATCTAAGTGATCTCACTCTCCCACATTTATTCTTATATAATACATCTTCTGTCAGTTCAATGCTTCCTTTACGTTCACAGAGGTTGGAACCAAAACATTATGAAAGATTTAAAAAATATTTTTATTAATTCTAATACACGTTTTCTTTTTCTTTTCAGAATAATTAAGAAGCCACCAATATGAGAGGACTGAATTTCGTCATTTCGGATAAGACAACTAATTTTAATAAGCTCTTACTTGTATTTATTCAGTGTAAACTTACTACTATGTATTATTTATTATGTTAACGTGTAAACCCAACTTTATATCAGAAAAAATATGAACCCAATTTTATACAAAATATTTCCATAGAAAAATCGTTAGTACTTCTATATTCCTTTTTTAAAAATTATTTCTAATTAAAAAAAAAACTTTTCTGATATAAAAGATGTGTTCGAATTGCTATATAAACATTCATAATATTAAATCTGAAATTAAAACTCTTTTTAGATTATATAAAATATATTAATATAAGGAATTTTATATTATTTCATCTGAATTGTATTAGCCTTGTATTACATTAATTAAAGATAATATTAAACCCATAAAATTTTTCAAAAATAAATTAAAAATAATTTATTTTACTAAATATGCAATAGCTTAATTTTCGGTCTTCTATTTGGTGTCTTAATAAATTATTTTTCTAAGTATTTGACGTATATACCAAATTTTTAATATTTTTTTTTAATTAAAATTATTTTTTCAAAATTATGTAACCTTTTTTAATTTTTATTTTATAAATTAATTTTTTGCTAATCTATTATTAAACACGATTTTCTCAGGAGTTAATTTTAATGTTAAATAATTTTTATTATTTTCCACCAATAATATACCAAAAAATATTAAATTAAGTATTATTTTTTTTATGTTATGGTCAATGCTTTAGAATAGTGCGGTAATGCTGTGGTGCCATTGGGCTTAATTATCAAATAAAACAAACTCTCAAATTAGTTTACCTAGCAAACTCTCAAATTGCCCAATAAATGTCATATACTGTCTTATGTAACAAACCGCCAAATTTTCGAAAAACTTCTAAATTGTAATTTCATTATATTTTGCGCATTTGGTAGTTCTCGGGGTTTTATTATATTGTTAAATGAAGCAAACTCTCAAATTGTCTCATTTTGCCAAACTCTCAAAATGTCTTATTTTGCTAAACTCTCAAATTGTCTTATTTTGCCAAACTCTCAAATTGTCTTATTTTGCCAAACTCTCAAATTGTCATTATAAGTCAAACTCTCAAAAAGGTTAATTTTTAAAATTCTAAAATTGTCTTATTTGGAAAACTCTTTAAATTGTCAAAAAGGGCAAAATGCCAGGTCCTCAAATGCGGTTAGTAGTACCACGCGGCATATTGTTACATCCGGCAAAATCTTTTATTACAAACTGGTATTTAAATTTTCTTAAATAGGAATATTTTCAAGCTCTTGATTTTATTCACATTAATATTTTATTGACAGTTATTTTGGTTTCATTCTCCATACAGTACGTCAAAGATTTTTGTTTTTTTAAATTAGGGCATTATAATCTTTACATTTTTAAATTTATTAAAAATAAAGTGATGTTTAAGTAATTTTGTGTTTTATTTTAATCAATAAATATATTTACAGAGAATGGACGAATGGAGAGGGATATATTGAAAGAAGTGTTGGGGTAGGCAACAAAGTGAATGGCGCATTTAATGTTGTCATTGACCATTTAAGCTTTGCTACCCTTGCGACGACATCTGTTACTCCCAACATTCAAAATGATTTTTGTTATACTTCCGGGTGTGTCCCCGTAGTTTTATCAATTGTAACTGAAAATAGAGCGTTTGCAGTTATTAAATGCATCAAAGTTAGCCGCAGATTCTCGTAAAATCAATATTTTTAGGGTCAATAAATCATAAACGGTGGATACGTGTAACATAAATTAAATAAACACAAAAGTCCGGATCGTCCATGTCAACATGTGCAACATCGGAAAAACATTATGTGTTATTACATTATGTGCTAAATTTAAAAAACGGTGGATTCGTGGAACATAAATTAAATAGTCAAATGTGCACCATCTAAAAATAACATTTTGTATTAAATTATTTTTATTTTGTTATTTTATTTTATATCGTTGTATTTTATATTATTTGTTTTAGATTTATTTTGTGGATGTTGGAAGATCGAAGTGTGCGCGGGAGATGCCTATTGGTGGCGATGAGGTTCGCAACCCATCACACCGCGTCTCCCGCGGGGCGAAAAGAGAAGGATGGAGTGCCGCATCAGTAAAAGTGTGACAGTCCATTCTTTCTGCCTACCCTTTCGGGGAGACGGCGTGATGGTTAGTTAGTTAGTTAGTTATAAATCATACTATTCCAAAACCCCATTATTTCAAAATAAATTTATTTTTCGAATTGAGTTTTTAGAGTTGTCTAGGGAGGAGTTTGTTGATGAAACAACCGAATAGTGTTCTAGTGAAGAAGAATTGGATTCGTTATCGTAAAGAGTGCACTGATTTTTTATTTCTTCGAAATATATTAGATAATCAAATGATTTTACTGAAATCTATTGATGGGAGTTAATTTTAAATAAAAATGAAATAAAACGATGTTTTTTTAACTACTTTCACTTTTTTTTTATGTACACAACTTTTGTCTTTATTTAGACAGCGACCGGTTTCGCCAGGCTCGCTGGCATCACCAGTCTGTCGGTGTGGAAGTAGTTAAAAAACATCGTTTTATTTAATTATTATTTGAAATGTATTAGGTACAATCTCACAATACTTTACTTTTACGTCATATTATACTTTTTTATAAAAAATATGTTCACTAAAGGTTAAATCAACCGTCAATTAAATAGCATAAATGATTTCAAATAAAAATACAAAGAATTTAATTTTGGCCGCCTAAAAAGCAGAAATACACCTATGTGCGTCGGGGGGACCCGGGAGTATACCTGAAGAAAAAGAAGAATAAATTTACTTCAGTTTTCCTCGAGTACTTTCTCCATTCACACCGCTTGCAGACAATTTTTAAATATAGTGTGGCAACAATAACAAATCAACACGTCGTTCTTAAGGCAGGCAGAGAGAATGGACTGCCACTCTATACTTTCCTGACACACCTCTCTAGATTCCTCCACATTCATACAGCGAGTCATACACGCACGTCGATTCTTCCGACTTCTAAAATGGCCGACCTTTAAATTTTGATTGATTTGGTCATGCCATATTTTCCTCGGTCTCCCGTGACTCCGTACTCCATTCGATTGTTTACGTATACTTTCTTAACCATTCTCTTTTTTTTTCTTGTATACAACAGGTCATTTGAACCCAATTACTGTATACAATTTATTATTAGCTGTATTGATTCTCATGACAGCTAATCTATCGTCATTTTATTGTCACGTGAATTCTACACCAGACCTAAGACAGTGTGATAATCACACTGCCATCGTCGGGAATCGAATCCGGGACCTTCTCGTTCTGCTCTCATTGATCTTCTGCCAGTTCTATGCTTTGCTTCCATACATAAGGGTTGTGGTGTGGCATTATTAAAAATAATATTATTAATACAATCATTATTTTTTACATCTCGCCGGAGCTTCGTCAGGTTTTCAAAAGACAGTCAATAAAATATCACGTCGATATATTATATGTATGTCGATAATATTTATTTCTTGTATGAATCAAGTAATAAAAAACTAGTAATATAAAATACGTTTATTTAAAAACAATACATAAATACATATTGAAAAAAAAAAATACATAAATTAAAAATACATCATTATCAACAGGGACCCTCTTTGATGATTTGGAAGGCTGAAAAAAAAGAATACAATTGTTTAGAAATAAATTTATAAATAAACAAGGACAACTAAACAATTAAGGATAACTTATTAAATAACTAACTATTTTTCTTTCATGACATACTTCTTTCGATTCCTCAACATTCATACATCGTGTCTTGCACGCACGTCTATTTCTCCGGCTCCTCACATGGCCGGCATTCAATATTTAATTTATTTGATCGTGTCACGTTTTCCTCGGTCTTCCTCTATTTTCAATTCCATTTACATCGTTAATATATACTTTTTTAACATTCTTACTTCATTCATTCTTTGTGGCGATGAGGTTCGCAACCCATCACACCGCGTCTCTCGCGATGGCGAAAAGAGAAGGATGGAGTGCCGCATCGATTCAAGTGTGGCAGTCCATACTTTCTGCCTTCCCTTTCGGGGAGACGGTGTGATGGTTAGTTAGTTAGTTAGTTAGTTCATTCTTTCCATGTGTCAAAACCATCTTAATGATCCTTACGTTATTTTGTTCATAACTTTATCACAGATTTTCCACACATTCATCCAAAAAATCTCAATTCTACTGCATTTATTCATCTACTTTCATCATTCTTTTTCTAGTTCTATGCTTCGTTTTCTTACACAAGGCTCGGTACAAGAACAATGATTATATAGCTAAATTTAAGTGGCAATGGGCTGGACATATAGCCAGATAACAGTACCAGATGGACACTCAAAATACTCATATGAAGGCATTGGACAAGGAAAAGAAGTGTCTGGGGGTCACCTAAAAGATAGACTAATACCATTGCCTGAATAGTTTCGACTTCATGAATGAGATGGGACATAACAGGGACGAATGGAGACAAATGGAAGAGGTCTATATCCAGCAGTGGAGGTAAAAAGGCTGAAGAAGAATAAGAAGGAGATGTTAATGATGTCATTATACAAAATAACTCAAAATATCAAGAAGATTATTTGTAATATGCAGTGGGCGAGTATTTAGTTTCTTTGGTCACATTGCCAGGAGAGAGGTGGGTAACAGTATTGTCACAGAAAGTGTTCCAGAAGTAGAGGCAGATCTCCTGCGTGGTGGTGACCAGATTAAGGACATGACTGGAGGAAACCTCTACTCGGAGGTGCTGGCTGCGGAGAACAAAGAGGATTGGAGGCGTTTTGTTTTAGCCACAGGCAGTCCTAGATCACGACCCTCAGCAATGGGTAAACAAAAATAGAAGAGGAATACAAAATAAAAAAATTAAAATTGAAGAGAACAGGCACATATTGAACACCATAACGGAGAGGCTCACGAGATGGATTGGTCATGCGTTGCGACACGAATGTTTCCTGCATGATGTGTTGGAGGGAATGGTTGAGAGATCGATTGGCAGAAGACAACCTCGCCAGGAGTACCTAGACCCGGTTTGCCGAGATATGGGCTGTACCTCCTATGCGGAGTTGAAGAGAGTTGCCGAGGACCAAGCCGAGTGGAATAGAGATGCATCGTCTTGCTGCAGACCAATCTTTAGATTGAGACCTGCTATGTTTTATGGGTTACATATTTCTTTAATTATGAGGATGATTTGGTTTTGAGGTGGAATTATGATAGCCTACCTCTTCCCTTCTCGCAGTTGGTCTGTTTCAAGACGCACTCATTGGGGAACTGCTTCTGTTCTCCGGTAACTTCGTCCTTGGCGCAAACAAACTGCACGTGTCTCGTGCAGAATTTGGGACAATCCTTGTCGGCGGAGACGACGGCCACCAGGAGGAAAGCTATAAATAATAATAATAATAGTAATAATAATTATAATAAAACTTTAAAATACAAAACCCTTTGAGAGACCCATAATAATTTTATCGAAGCAAGAGCAGATAGGTACTATTAAAACCAAACATCTCCTAAGAGTAGCAGACCACCAAAGAGATGGATTGACAGCTGGGAGTCGACCTCGCAGGAGGGAAATTCCTATTAAGAAACATGCCAAAGGGCCTATATGGCACTTGACGACCTTTCTGGCAGCGTGGCAAGAGCCATAACTGTCACACCAAAGGTCCCTGGTCGATTCCCGGCGACGGTAGTGTGATATGGACACTGTCTTTGGTCTGGTGTAAAATTCCCGTGATAATAAAATGGTGATAGATTAGCTACCCATTACATGTCACGAGAATCTTAGAAAGATATAATACGGATAACTTCTTCTTCTTCTTCCCTTTTTGTAGACTCAGGAGTCTGTTATTTCAGGCGGGTCCTCTTGAGATGCTGAACTCCAGCTTTCTCTCCACCGTTTCGGGGGTCTTCCTGGTCGGCGTTGTCCGTTTGGCGTTCCATGGAGAGCTATGTGTGGTATTCTATTTGAGCTCATCCTTTCTACGTGTTCATGCCAGTATCGCCGTCTTTGACGTCCCCATCTGACCACATCTTCGACCTCGCAGATTTCTCGGATTGCTGTATTCCTAACTCGATCATGTAGGGTCTTGCCAGCTATAGCGCGGAGCGTTTTCATCTCGGTTGTCCTGAGCATGGTCTTTGTCTTGACAGTGTCTGCCCTCGATTCAATGCCATATGTGAGGATTGGTCGCACACAGGTCTTGTAGATGCGTACCTTGCTGTCAGTCCTCATGTCCCTGTTTCTCCATATGACATCTTTCAGGCAGCCTGCAACCGCTGCAGCCCTATCCACTTGTGACCTTACTTCTCTGGGGAGGTCATTAGGGCTGGTTACTTCGCTTCCGAGATATCTGAATAGGTCCACCTGTTCAATCTTCTCCTGGCGTACGGATAACTACAAATACATAAATCGTGGTAAATCTGTATATGATAGAGTGTCAAATGCAAGTATAAGAAGTGAATGCGGTGCGAATGAAAGTGTTCTCTCTCTCTGGTTTCAATCCTGGGATTGGTTTGCAGCAATTTCCGATCAAATCAAATCAATCAAATATTGAATGTCGGCCACGTGAGGAGTCGGAGAAATCGACGTGCGTGCATGACGAGATTTATGAATGTAGAGGAAGCGAGAGAAATATGTCAGAAAAGAAAAGTGTGGCGGTCCATTCTTTCTGCCTACCTCTGCGAGACGGTGTGATGATTTGTTATTTAGTTAGTTTTACAAATACATATACGTAAAAAAACTTTCGATGTATTATGCAATGGGGTCAGAGAGTGTTATCGATTTTAGATAATTATGTTTTGTCTTAAAATATTTTTCTCTTTGTAAATTAATGATCCATAAAAATATTTCCTTCTAGACCAGAACTTCGCAAACTTTTTTGAACGATACACACTTTCCGATATTTCCCCAAGTTACAATGTTATGATGCTGGATTAAGTTAAAAACGAGCACTTATAAATTAACCTAAAAGAGACTAATGCCCTGCTAATCACTTCACTTCCTATGGCCAAACAACTCTTGAAGAGTTTTAGCTTCCTTGATGATTTTTCGCCAAGCTCCTCGATCCTGCGCCTTTTACTCCCCTCGCGCTGACCTGCCACAGCGTAGAGGAGTGTCCCCAGGTGGCGGATAGAGGAACGGTTGATGGATATGTATACCAGTCCTCTCGGCTAGCTCCGATGGACCCGCTGACCAACGGCAGTTGCGGTCCTCCATTCATAAAAAATACATAGTAATGGGACCTTATGATGAAATAGGCGGATCGATCTTCGGACGGATCACCCATACACGAAAACTGCGATGGAATAAGACCTTACGATTCCCTGCTAATGGTGGTGATGATATTAGAGGAAGCCTATAAGTTGCTCCCATAACGGAAAAGGCTAGGGATCGTCGTCTGCGGTGGTGTGGCCATGTGAGAAGGAGGGACGATGACTATATCGTCCACAAGACCTTGCAACTCAAAGATGGAAGGAGGGGACCTGCAACGTGGATGTTTACAGTCAGGAATGACCTGAGGGCGCTGAGACTAGATATACAGATGATCCAGGCTCGCGAGGCTTGGCTGAGCTGAGTTGAGGATATTATAAGATGGAGCAGACAGCGAAAAGAGACTGTTACGGACAGCTTTCTGAAACATGAGTTACGTCCTTTAAAACCGAAAAATACCGATCAACCTGAAACGAAAAGCCTATGAAGCCTGCGTTCTGCCAGTTGGTACTTATGGTCTTGAAACTGTTACACTGTCCTAACAAAGTGCCGAGAAACTACGAGTGACCAAAATAACCATGGAAAGAGCCATGTTAGGAATAGGCCTAAGAGACAGAGTCAGAAACGATACGGTGAGAGAAAAAACAAACGTCATTGACATCATCCACCGGGTGGCGACTCTAAAATGGCAATGGACAGGTCACGTAGCCGAGCTCAGATGAAAAGTGGACAAGAAGACTGCTGACTTGGAGACCATGGACGACGAAGATAAGTGCAGGGCGACCGCAACCACGATGGAAGGATAATCTGAACAGACACGTCAGAATAACCTGGATGCAGGCTCCACAGTACAGAATGACATGGAAGCGAATGGGGAAGGCCTTTGTCCAGGAGTGGACGGGAATAGGCTGAGGAAAGAGAAGAAGAAGAAGACGGACATGTTCAAAAAATGGACACCACCAGACTCCCCTATATTGCAATCAACCTCATGGGACTCGTCCTCGTTGAAGACCTAAAAGATGGAAGGACAGCTGGGAGTCTATCTCACAGGAGTTGCAACACTCTGGAGAACAGACCACATAGGTCCACAACAAGGAAGAAGACGAAGAAGACTAGGCAAAAGAAGGATGAACGTAGGTTATATGTCGAAATGAGATCACTGAGAAGAATGTGCAGGAAAATGATATATGATATAATACTGAACGACGAAATAAGGAAGAAATGAAAGGCAGATGAAAGCATCATATGTAAAATTAAAAAAAAATTACTGAGCTAAGGATCGAATGGACGAGAGAAGACAATTTATGTTGTATGCAAGCAGTAGTAGTGAAAAGAGATGCCGCAAAAGACCAAGGAAAGTATCATCATCAGCCGTCTGTCATCCACTGCTGAACGTAGGCCTCTCCCAAAACACGTTACCGCCCCTATCCATTGCCGCTCCCATCCATGTCCACCAATCCTCTTCAGATCGTCGGTCCATCGGGCAGAGGGACGTCCAACTCTGCAGAATCCTGTACGCGGTCTCCACTCCAGAAACCCCATTCCCCCATCGGCCATCGGTTCTCCGACAGATATGGCCAGCCCATCGCCACTTCAGCCTGCCCATCCTCAGAGCCACCTCAGTCACCTTGGTTTGTTGTCGAATAAATTCGTTTCTTAATCTGTTCCTCAAGGTTATTCCAAGCATGGCTCTTTCCATGGGGCGTTGGGCAACCTTGAATCTGTAGACTAAACCCAGTGTCCACGTCTCGGTTCCGTACATCATGACTTCGAGGAAAGTATGGCAAAGGAAAGTATGGCATGACAAAATTTTAAAGGTAGGCAATGTTAGAAGTCGCAAAAATCGACGAGCGTGAATGCTACGATGTTATAAATGTTGAGGAATCTTGAGAGATATGTTAGGAATGAACAGTATGGCGTTTCATCCTCTCTGTCTACCTATCCGAGGAAACGGCGTAATGGTTAGTTAGTTAGTTATATTAATATTTTGAATTTGGTAGTTTTTAAAAATAAAAATGTTAAATACATACCAAAGAGAAAGAAAAATATCGACTTCATTGTGTTAGAGAAAATATACCACTGTCCTATAGAAATGCTTCGCTGTCCTTATATTGCACAAATTAGGGGCAGTGGCGAACTAAGGACATAAAACACGGGAATTAATTCAGATCACCATTCAACCGTAGTTGCGGTCACCCTGCACTTCTCTTCTCCGTCCACGGTCTCCAAGTCAGCAGTCTTCTTGTCCATTTTTCGCCTGAGCTTCTGACTACGTGACCTGCCCATTGCCATTTTATAGTCGCTACCCTGTGAATGATGTCAGTGACCTTTGTTTTTTCTCTCACCGTATCGTTTCTGACTCTGTCTCTTAGGCTTATTACTAACATAGTCACTCGTGGTTTCTCGGCACTTTGGACAATGTTATAGTTTCAAGATCATAAGTACCAACTGGCAGAACGCAGGCTTTATAGACTTTTCGTTTCAGGTGGATCGGTATTTTCCGGTTTTTAAGGATGTAACCCATTTTTCTGTCACAACTACTATCTTTTTCCATAAATCCAAACCACGGCAGTGATGTTTTAATAATTCTATTTTATTTTTTCTTTCGCTCTACATTCATTCCTGATATCAAAATTCGAAACATCGTTTTTCCACACATACTGTCATGAAACTCCTCGTTGTGATGATGCTGTATGGGTCGATGACGGATTAGCTTCTCTCGAAAAGTCGAATCATAGAGTACAATACTCTATGATTCGACTTCTCGAGAGATAAAGCCTTTGGTAATTTTTTCCTCGTCTCATATATTTAATGTTTTCTGTTGGGCTCTCTGAGATGAGCGCTGCATGCTTCAACAACGCGTTGAAATTGTTAAAATTTATTATCAAAATATGTGCTCTGTTCGCCAATTTATGGCATTCATGGCCGTCCTGCAGAGTCCACAAAACGTCTTTAATGCCTTAATTTGATACAACCGTATTGGTCGTCGATAAAGCAGTGTACGCCAAAGAAACGTAAGATAAAAAAATTGTGGTAATATCACTTAGACAGGTTGTTTTATTTCATTTTAAAATTCGAACGCTCATAATGAAAACCCCTTTCTTTACTTCAAAGTTTTATTTATTATTGTATTGTATTGGTATTGGTTCTGATTTTGAAAATTTGGTTTGGTTCATGTGATGCTTCCGTAAATTTGGAGATATTTTGTGTATTGGTCAATTTGATTGTTGCCGCACTTTATAATAGTTAATTGTGACACTTAATACGTTTGCACGGTTTTGATGTAAAAATTAAATAAGTTTTTTCGTTTATAAAAAGAATTTTGACACGTGTAAAAATAATATTTTCATTTGTTCCAGTGACAATTTGAATAATTTCTTCAATATTATTTTTAATTTCTTTGCTGGCGTTAGATTGCTTTAAGTACCTAATTACAGCTAATTTAAACATAAAAGTCCGGATCGTCCATGTCAACAAGTGCACCATCTAAAATGAACATTATGTGTTACGTTATTTTATATCATTGTATTTAATATGATTATTTTGTGGAAGTTCGATGATCGAAGTGTGCGTGAGAGATGCCTCTTGGTGGCGATGAGGTTCGCAATCCATCACACCGCGTCTCCCGTGGGGCGAATAGAGAAGGATGGAGTGCCGCATCGGTTAAAGTGTGACAGTCCATTCTTTCTGCCTACCCTTTCGGAGAGACGGCGTGATGGTTAGTTAGTTAGTAAGTTTAAACATACAATAAATAAGTAAACTGTGTGAGTCAAAAATTGTTTTAATTCGGTTCTGTAAAAGGATGTTTTGCATACAATCTCTTGAACTCTGGCTTTGCCCGTATTCCGTAATATTTTCAGATAAACTTATCTATAAAATACCCGTTTATAACGAAATTCGACGAATTTATCTCGTTTATTACGACTAAATGCCTACCGTCAACAAATTGCACAATTCAACCTATAATTAATAAAATCGAAAATACTTACACCCAGAAAAAATAGAACAATTGCCTAATAAATTACAATCGCATTACAAGATAATTTGAGGGAAATACGAAAAGACATAAGAAAATAGTGATTCCTGAGTAAAATCAATTAAATAACCATCAGACCAATAATATGGAAAAAACACATGGAAAAAAACTGGTCCAAGTTAAAAATGGCATAACAATTGGAGAGACATCTCCAGGCGTTATCTAGCAATACGTTAATGGTGGTAGCCTTTCACATTGATCAATTTCACATTTCACAAGATCTTCTGCTTAGTGCTTAATCTAATCTAAAAAGTGTAGATTGAACTAAAAAATGTGAAGTGTGGTGTTACATTGTAGCATATATACAACTTCCAAAAATTTGTTAGACATGGTGTTCGTAAGAATGGCGGAATGGGTTGTATTACATAAAGCGTGCGCTTAACCCAACCAATTGTCATAAGTTCTGTAAATCCCTCGACCACCATATTCTGTTTCCAATTTGCATCTTCGTCTCTATTGAGATACAATTAATCCTTAAAAATGATAACCCGCAATGGGTAAAATCCAGTTTTTGTCTACAAGTATTTGTGTACATTCAAAATGTAATAACATATGGCGTCGAAGCAAGAGCAGACACAGTTAGGACCAAACAAGTTTTGAGGACTTTCGAAATGAAGACACTGAGGACGATAGCGGACAAGACACTGAGTGATCGCGCGAGGAACACCATAATAAGAGAGATATGTAAGGTTGAGGATATTATTAGATGGAGCAGACAGCGAAAAAGGGATTGGTACGGTCATGTTCAAAGAATGGACACCACCAGACTCCCCTATATTGCATTTCATAATCAACCTCATGGGACTTGTCCTCGTGTTTCCTAAAAGATGTAAGGATAGCTGGGAATCTACCTCACAGGAGGAGCAACACTCTGGAGAACCGACCACATAGGTCTACAATAAGGAAGAAGAAAAAGAAAAAGAAATAACCATCACGCTGTCTCCCCGAATGGTTAGGTAGAAAAAAATAATCACCACACTGTTATTTCCTGACACGAGTACGCAGTTGAAGAAGATCGAGGAATATCCCGTGACTTTATCCCGCCGTATTCCTCTTGGGCATGCTGGGGACTAATAGTCTACAGATAAGGAGGGATGGGTTCATTCTTATCTAGACTTAGTCAGACTTATCAGGGGATTCTTTGAGAATTCCATGTTCTTAGAGGGTATCCATCTTTATGTTCCCGATGGTTATCTTCGACAGCGTCAGACATGATCACTTCGGGTAACGATGTCTTTAATATTTGTGAATGTACGTTCAGAAGTTTGTCTTTCAAGGATAGGACTATTTAATCAGGTGGCACAGAAGACAAACCTAAACATTTTTTGTGTTCCTTATGCTCATACCCACGTGCAATGGACATTGATTGACTCATGACTTAAAGGGTATCATTTATTATATTTATATTATGCGTTCCTTGTATTTTACCTGTTTTCAAACAAATGTCACTGTTTGTAATGTCTTTAAGAGATATAAACTAATTTGATTTAAATACATGGTATGACCAAATCAATCAAATTTAAAGGCCAGACATGTTAGAAGTCGGAAGAATCGACGTGCGTGTAAGAATGTGGAAGAATCTAGAGAGGTGTGTCAGGATGGAATAGTGAAGCGGTTTATTCTCTCTGCCTGCCCTTTCGTTGAAACGGAGTGATGATTTGTTGTCGTTGTTGAATAGCCCCATTTTTATGAATAACCCACCTCAAGGGCGTTTTGACAATGGTATTTAGTCATGGGAGTCGGATCCGACACTTACCATCAGGTATTGGTTGTTTATCAAATCAAATCGAATCAGTTTATTTTATCAATAGATATTACAACATTAAGGTTTTAAGCATCTATTCAGAACAGGTAAAATAATATATTGTACGAGTATATAGTTTAATACCAGAAGCAAGAGAGAAACGTGGCACGATCAAATTAAATCAATCAAATATTGAATGTCGGTCACGTGAGGAGTCGGAGAAATCGACGTGCGTGCATGACAAGATGTATGAATGTAGAGGAATCGAGAGAAGTATGTCAGGACAGAACAGTGTGGCGTTCCATTCTTTCTGCCTACCCCTCCGGTGAGACAGCGTGATGGTTAGTTAGTTAGTTAAGAGAGATGGTTCGACATTAGGAAGACAAGATACTCTCCAAAATAAAGAGTATTTGTCTTCTGAACGTACTTTCAATAATATGAAAGACCTCAAACTCCATAGAGACCGCGTTCAGCAGATTGATTGTTCTTTCCATCGGTGTCACCAGAGGCAGGTGGGTTCTGGCGGCCGGTAGGTTTATATTTAATGGGATATTTGAAATGATGGGTTTGAATGTCATAGATTTAGGGTATCAGGCTGTCTCTAGGAGACCATATGAAAGAATTAGTATATAAGAACTGACAGTAAGGTCAGAATATAAAAAAAACATGCGTAAGGCCTATACAGACATATTGCGTTGTGACCAGAGCGATTACCACAAGAACGAAGGCTGAAGTGCGGGTGGCAAAGATGCGGATGTTGAGGATGATAGCAGGAGAGGTTCTTCGAGATAGGGTGAGGAACACGGCTATCCGCGAAATCTGGAAGGTGGAAGATATCGTAAGATGGGGCAGACAACGCAGAAGAATGGATCCCTCCAGACTCCCACACGTTGTGATGCATCAGTTTCCTGTTGGCAACAAGAAAAAGTAAATTTGGAGAGCAGGATTTGCCCAACAGGACTGTCACCAGACAACATCATGCCGATCATGATAAGCTCGAGAGAAAATTGGAGGTGGATACAGGACCTCGTTGTAAATGTAATGAAGACAAAGAACGTGACGAAAACCATGAAGGAAGAGCCCCATAGGACAAGATCATATCTCTGGGTAGGCCGAAAGGCAGGAACCGGGATGTGACAGAAGATGAGGGGTTATAGCCGGTCGGAGTCCGGCACTACCTGACCAGAGGTTCTACAAAGAATCGAAGGAGGAAGGCACCTGCTCAGGACCTTGTCCGAAAGGCGTGCAAGATGTATCGGCCATGTAATACGACAAGAAGGCCTCTTGCATGCCAAAAGAACGTGAAAATCAGGAAGGAAGAGCCCCATAGGACAAGATCATATCTCTGGGTAGGCCGAAAGACAGGAACCGGGATGTGACAGAAGATGAGAGGTTTTAGCCAGTCGGAGTCCGGCACGACTCGACCAGAAAGGCCGGGTGTCCATGTCCAGGATTTCCCTTCAATAAAAAAAAAAATTCCTCTTGGCTTCCTTCCATATTTAATACCGCCAAAGATATGGAGGGATAGTTGGAGTCAATTTCCCAAGAGGCTAAGATGTGGAATTCAAGTGCGTGCATGTTCGTGTATGATAATTGAGGAAGCGAGAGAAGTATGTCAGGAAAGATAAGTATGGCAGTCCATTTCAGCCTACCCCTTTGGAGAGACGGCGAAATGGTTAGTTAGCTATTTTTATTCCAAATTTTACATTTCTTAGCTTGTACCAGATGCATTATTTAAATAAAGTATATGGCCTAAAAACGAAAAAATATTTTTATATGATAAAGAGAAGAAAATATTTAAAGAAAACATAATATTCTTGTAATTTTCCACTTTATTATATTAATTATTATGTTTACTGGAGAAAAAACAATTGTTTTAAATTATTCTTCTACTAAAGTCTCTGAGATTAAAAATACATAATCTAAAAATATCAAATATTTTTGTGAATGTATACTTATACTTGTATACGAAATTCTGGATTTTCACCAAAGGGTGGTCAATTCAAATTTAATTGTATCTCAATAGAGACGAAGACGCAAACTGAATATGGATGATCAAGGTGTTTACAGGACTTATGACCTGTCATTGGTTGGGTTAAGCGCACGCTTTATGTAATTACAACATTCCCCATTCCACCTTTGTTATTATGATCATGCATGACAAATTTTTGGAAGATGTATATATACTTCAAAATCCATACCTATCTTCATGTGTCAGTTTCAATTGTCCATCTATGTAGATTTGGTTGCACTTATGAATCTATTCAAGATTAACTTATCAATGACAGGTCATAAGTCCTGTAAACACCTTGATCATCCATATTCAGTTTGCGTCTTCGTCTCTATTGAGATACAATTAAATTTGAATTGACCACCCTTTGGTGAAAATCCAGAATTTCGTATACAAGTATAAATATACATTCACAAAAATATTTGTAATTATTCTGGTCAACTCTTTGGCAATTAGAATGGAATAATACTCCTGGCGACTTCTAACAATACGTTTATAGGCTACAGCCTTCGCATTGTGTTAATAAGGTAGTTTGCTAAATGCTGAAAATCATTCTCCATAGATGGCGTTAGTGGGTCGGTTGTATAAGTTAATCTTGAATAGATTCACAAGTGCAACCAAATCTACATAGATGGACAATTGAAACTGACACGTGAAGATAGGTATGGATTTTGAAGTATATATACATCTTCCAAAAATTTGTCATGCATGATCATAATAACAAAGGTGGAATGGGGAATGTTGTAATTACATAAAGCGTGCGCTTAACCCAACCAATGACAGGTCATAAGTCCTGTAAACACCTTGATCATCCATATTCAGTTTGCGTCTTCGTCTCTATTGAGATACAATTAAAAAAAAAAAAAAAAAAAATTCTTCTGGGGTTCTTGTTACAAACCTTTTGAATGGAAGTGAAGCTTGGAGTTGAGTTGAATCAATGGAGTGGATCTGCTCAGTCAAAATGATCTTGTCAGCGAAATAATGGGACAAATCATCAAGGCTTCAGCGGTATCAGATTTCTTCAGGAAGATTATATGGAAGAACTTCGATGGTCCTACAGTCCATATCGAGCCTTAGCCTCCAGTATTCATCGCCTCCAACTCCTCCTGTCCTCCGCTTCGACCATCCAATCTGACACTCGTAACAATTTCGTCCTCCCATCGCAGCATTGGTCGTCCTATTGGTCTTCTACCACCTGGGTGCCACTCTAGCAATCTTTTTGGGGTTCGCGATGACGGTATCCTCTGCACGTGACTGGCCCATCTCAGTCTATTCAGTCTGACCTGTGTGGAGAGACTGGGAGCTTTGTAAATATGGTACAGCTCGTCATTATGCCGCACTCTCCAGCCTTCACCGTCATTCACAGGTCCCAGAATTCTGCGCAGCACCCTTCTCTCAAAAGTATCCAGTCGCTCTGCGGATTTCGCTGTCATTGTCCACGCCTCACACCCATAGGTCACTACTGTTCGGATGATTGTTTTATACAGGATGATTTTGGTTTCCAGTGTACGTTTCTTGATTTGAGCACTGGTAGTAGAAATAAGAACGTTTTGTTGCCAATTATGATGGTATGGAAGAAAAAAAAAATGAAAACTGACAGTAAGGTCAGAATATATAAAACCTGCGTAAGTCCTATAGTGACATACATAGTCTGTTCAAAACGTATCGCGAATATTATATTTTTTCAAAAAGTATTTATTTATTCATGAATATCTATTTTGTCCCCTTCAAAGTAATCCACCTCGGATATAATACATTTATGCCAACGTTTTTTCCAATCCTCGAAGCACTTAAAAAAATCATTTTTTGTGATCTTGTTCAGCTCCTCCTTCGATGCCGTCTTTATCTCCTCAATCGTGGCGTAGCGTCGTCCTTTCATGGGCCTCTTCAGTTTTGGAAACAGGAAAAAGTCACAGGGGGCCAGGTCTGGGGAATACGGTGGCTGCGGCACCATTACTGTGTTGTTTTTGGCCAAATATTCGCGCACAAGCAACGATGTGTGAGCAGGGGCGTTATCATGGTGCAAAAGCCAGTTTTTGTTCTTCCACAAATCCGGGCGTTTCTGGCGGATTGCTTCGCGCAAATTGCGCATAACTTGCAGGTAATATTCCTTATTGACCGTACTACCCTGTGGCAAGAACTCATGATGCACCACGCCCCTGCAATCGAAGAAAACTGTGAGCAAAACCTTCACGTTCGACCGAACTTGGCGCGCTTTTTTTGGTCTTGGCTCATGCGGCAGCTTCCATTGGGATGATTGAGCTTTGGTTTCCACGTCATAACCATAAACCCATGATTCGTCACCAGTTATGACCCTCTGGAGCACATTTGGGTCGTCACGGACCGAGTCCAACATCTCCTGAGCAATGTTAACGCGATGCTGTTTTTGGTCGAAATTGAGCAATTTTGGCACGAATTTCGCGGCGACCCGACTCATGCCCAAATCATTGGTTAAAATCGAATGGCACGAGCCAATCGATATGTTTAGGTCCTCAGCAACTTCTCTAACGGTGATTCGACGATTGGCTAATACTATTTTCTTCACTTTATCAATGTTTTCGTCTGTTGTTGACGTGCTCGGGCGTCCGGCACGCTCTTCGTCGTTCATATCTTCTCGGCCCTCTGAGAACATTTTGTACCACCGATAAACGTTGCTTTGGTCCAAGGTAGCTTCACCATATGCCACAGTCAACATTCGAAATGCGTCCGCGCACTTTATTTTGTTTTTCACACAAAATTTGATACAGATTCTTTGATCCATTTTTTGGAATAGGCAAAAATCGAAGACGAGCCAAAACACATCCAAGCAAAACAGCTGTCAAAAATTAACTAAACATTCAAAATGGCCGACCTTGTCAGCATAAGTAAGGGACATGAGTACCAACATAACGCTACAAAAAAATCAAAAATCAAATATACGTAGCCAGCGGAAATTCAAAATTCGCGATACTTTTTGAACAGACCTCGTATAGCATTGAGACCAAAGCGGATACCATAAGAACGAAGGCTACAATGCGGGTGGCAGAGATGCGGACGCCGAGGATGATAACAGGAAAGACTCTTCGAGAAAGGGTGAGGAACACGGCTATCCGCAAAATCTGCAACGTGTAAGATGTTGTAAGATGGGACAGACAACGCAGAAGATACTGGATTGCGAACGTGCAGAGGATGGATCCCTCTAGAATCCTACACGCTGTGGCGCATCAGATTTCTGGCGGCTACCGTCCTCCCGGAAGACAGCCAAACTGATATTAAATATTTAATTGATTCAATCGTGCTACGTTTTCCTCGATCTTCCTCTTTTTCTAGTTACGTTTACACATACTTTTTTACCATGTGTCGAAACAATCTAAATAATCCTTTCATTATTTTGTTCATAACATTTTCATTCGCACTGCATTTATTTCTTATATTTGCATTTGACACTCTATCAAATATAGATTTATCACACATTCGTCTAAGAGATCTCATATCTAGTGCATTTATTCTTCAGTCATCCTTATTTTGCCAGTTCAACGTGTCACATCGATACGGGTACAAGAACACCATTCTGCACCATCTTAGCTTTTTTAGATAGGGTTTTGTTTGCGATGACAACTTTAAGTGCACCATTCACTTTATTGCCTATACCAACCCTTATTTCAATAGTGCAAGGGAAAATAAATGATTAAAACTTTTAATAACAAATACATCAATAAATTTATTTTAAATTTTCTTAAATATACATTTTTGTGTTATGTTAGGAAATATTATTTTGATGTTCAAATCTGATGAGAATTCCAGAATATTGGCCTTTCCTTATCTCTTTACATTCAAAGATAGTCTTCAGCAGCACTAGCAGTAATCATTTTATCATTTTCTCCCAACAGGACGCCATCTTCTAATAACCGTATTTTTCTATATGTTATATCAACCAGTTTTTTCAATGAGATAGATAGGTCTTCACTGAGTACTATAAAACATTCGACATATAGTCTGTCATGATAAACATCACAATCAAAACGGCCTGTTTTTCATCTTCATGTTTCCATGGCTTTTCGTTATTTTTTTAGTATATAGCCAAAAACTAGTAGTTATCCACTAAATCCAAGATGTATTTGAGATCACAGATTACAATGAAGATTCATTTCAGTAACTGTTGCTGTGTTACATTTGAACATGTCTCAGGAATTCTGACGACGTGACCAGCCCAGCGCAGTTGTTTTTGAATAATGGCAGCCTCAACACCTGTCATATTGACCTCAGAAAGTATGGTAAAAGCTGGGAAAAGACTGCAGAGGACAGACCTAGGTGGAGAACAGTAGTACATAAAGGCACATCAGACTTTGAAGGACACCGCAGAGACGACGTCGCAGAGAGGGGGAGGAGGGGAAAGGAGAGGCCACTGGGAGACGGTGACAGCTTCATTACAAGCGCCTTCCCCTGCCCCAGATGCCCCAGAATATGTGGGTCCAGGATCGGGCTCTTTAGTCACATGCAGACCCACAACCGTGAAGGACAGTCTTCCTCGGACGATGACATTTGAACTATGTCCAATTCGTCCAATTCATGATCGAAAGCGATTTTCTATAGAAGTGGCATTATTTGGTACTCATTTCAGTAACTGATGTTATATGTTACAATTGTTTTTGAACTATGTCCAACTAATCTATTTCATTGTGACTATTTTCTAAAGAAAGGCCAATATTTTGGTAGCCTTTGAATTGTTGATCGTGTTTCTTGATCGTGATTTTAAAATACATTAAAATATTTACATAATTTTAAACACAAAATAATTCATTTCCATCATAACGCAGTAGGGATCAAGAATGAAAATAAGATGACAGTGTTTGGAGCTATTAGGATCTGCTTAAGACTCGAGGTCCATAGTCACTCCAATAGCCTCACGATTGCAATGTCCGGTGTGGAGGAGTTGAAAACCTGGAATTAAGAAGAATGAAGAAGTGAGGTATGCATGAGATACGATTTGGTAATAAAATGTGAATGGTTTTCGAAACACACGAAACAGTCTATAACAAACTAGTGAATGGTGAAAATCGGGAACAAGTGGATGAATTTAAAAAATAATTTGTTATTTGAAATTTCATGGCAGAAGTTCATTGTAAATCTTCTTCTTCTTAAAGTGCCCTGTCAGGCCCCCCCGACGTTGGCGATCACTCTGGTAAACTCTTCCCTATCCTGCGCTGTCCGGAATAGCTCCTCCACAGTTCCGATTCCCGTCCATTCCCTCACATTGCGCAGCCAAGAGATCTGCCTTCTCGTTGCCCTCCTGCGGCACTCTATTTTTCCCTTCAAAATTAGATGCAGCAGGCGATATTTTTCTCCCCGCAGAATGTGACCCAGATATGAAATATTACGGAAATTAACGTCCTTTAGCAGTTGTCTACTACAATTGGCTCTCCCCAAAACCTCCAAATTGCTGACGAAATCTGTCCACGGTATGCGAAGCATTCTCTTGTGCAACCACATCACGAATGTTTCCAACCGGTTCATTGTGTGCACTTTCAGGGTCCAAGTCTCCAAACCATAGAGTAATACAGACCAGACATAGCACTTCAACATTCTCTGCCTTATGCTCTTTCTCACGGGCAATATACATTATGGATGAGAGTTGTACAGGATACAGGAAGAGAAGGAGAGCGTTTAAAGAGATCTACATGACCAGGTCATGTCGCTTGGACAGGAAAGAGAAAAATGGGCACCCAGAGTCATCATCATCTATATGATAGATGAACATGGAGAAATTTTGAAGGGGTCTCAGGTGTGAAGAGATGGTTAACCCTCCCTTCCCTATGATGGGTATCTTCTACACGTTGCTTCTAAAAAACATATCTATAAATATAATAAATACAAGATTAAAATTTTAGGTATTCCTCCATAATATATTTACGCATTGATTTAAAAAATAATATTAATAATAATCAGAATTTATCGGGTACATCGGAGGTATTTTGTGAAAATCGAAAACAAATTCGCGTATAAACAGCGATTTGAGTGCGTCACACTATATTCGCATCTCACTCTTGCATATGTTCTAGCTCAATGTTCTCACTCTTGCCGTCCCGCCGCGCCGGCAGTTGGGCAGTTGCTTTCGAGCTTGCAACCAGAGCGGACCTATGCCCGTTCCATGAGCGTTGCCAGATGTTTTTTTTTAAAATGTTTTTAGCAATTAAATCTCAATTATTATAATTTTTGACTTCAATTATAATTATATAAGGGGATTAGCTATGAATGTTTATATTTTTTAACGCGTACTGACTATCCTACACCGGGACGCACGTTTTTATTTTAGCACCGTAATGGAAAGGTTAAGGAAGGAGATTTGATTTTAGTTTACTTACGTGTGCTGTTGCTATTTTCACGGCAATTCGCTGCGTCAACTACGCATTGGTTTGAATAGGTGTGAACGAGCCGGCCAACGGAATCAAAAATGCATACTGGATCGTATACAGCCGGGCAAGTATTTCTGCAATTCAGTCCGCCACTGACGTCATTATGTTCGTCAACCAAGTTATGGGCAGTGACGAAAATCACCAACCCTGGAAATAAATAAAAAGTTCACTCACTTCATTCATCACTTTTGATAAGTAGGTCCTAAGTCAGGCGTTTTCGGTTATTCGTGTAATATATTTCATCATGAAATATGCTGATTCAGCAGTCGAAGTCCGCTTATATGGGTTATAAAATCAAATCAAATCAAATCAGTTTATTAACTCAATAGACATTACAAACAGGAAGATGATTAAGGCATCTATTAAGTGCAGGTAAAATATTATAAAAATACAACAAAGTACCAGGAACGCATTAGAGATGGTTCGACATTAGGAAGACAAGATACTTTCTAAAGTCAAGAGTATTTGTCCCCTGAACGTACTTTCACTAACATGAAAGACGTCGATCTCCGAGGAGAACGCGTTCAGCAGACTTATTGCTCTTCCCACCGGTGTCAACAGAAGCAGATTGGTTCTGGCGGCCGGTAGGTGAAACAATCTGTGCTGTCGCTGTCGGAGATATCTATCGGGGACAAAGAGACCAACATCCTCCAGTACGGCCGAGTTCTCGAAGTATCCCCTAATTAATCTGAAGAAATGGGTTATTAGATGTCCATCTCTTCGAAGCTGTAGGTTATGCATTTAACCCCGACACTTCTATAATTTGTTTTTACACCACTTCATTCTAAAAAACTAACCGGTTTCGCACCTGAGGGAGATTTGTCAGGTTAACAAAATACCCTAAATATAAAATCAGATATTGTTTATACAAAAAAAAGTAAATATTGTTTATACTTAAGAAATTGAAAATAACTTTGTTTAATCCACAACAAATAAAAAAAAATACGACATGTATCGGAGAATACCTCCATCTTCAGGTGTAAAAATATAATAAAACTTAACAAAGAAACAAAGAAACAAACCATCACGCCGTTTCCCCGCAGGGGTAGGCAGAGAGAATGGACCGCCACACTACTCTATCCTGGCAAACCTCTCTAGCTTCCTCCACATTCATACAACGAGTCATACACGCACGTCGATTCCTCCGACTTCTAACATTTACAACCTTTAAAATTTGATTAATTTGGTCATGCCATGTTTTCCTCGGTCTGCCTCGACTTCTTACCCCATTTACATCATTAAAGTATACTTTCTTAACCATTCTTTCTCCATCCATGCGTTCCATATGTCCGAACCAACGCAGCGATCCTTTCATAATTTTGTTCATAATACCTTCTTCCTCTCTACATTCCTTTCTTATATCAGCATTTGAGATTCTGTCGTATATCGTTCTACCACACATACGTCTTAGGGACCTCATCTCTACGATTTATTCTACTCTCATCCTTCTTCTGCCAGTTCCATGCTTCGCTTCCATACATTAGCGTTGGGACCAGAACTCCATTGTGAACGGCCTAATATAAAAACGAACAAAGAAAGACTAATATAAAAACGCATTAAAAATTCGATACAATAATTTAAATTTAAAAATTAAACTAGCTAACCATCTCGCCGACTCCCCGAAGGGGAAGGCAGAGAAAATGGACTGCAACAATTTTCTTCCCTGACATATTTTTCTCGCTTCCTCTACATTCATACATCGTGTCATGCACGCGCGTCGATTTCTCTGACATCTCACATGGCCGACATTCAATATTTGATTTATTTGATCGTGCCACGTTTTCCTCGGTCTACCTCTATTTTTCTAGTTCCATTTACATCGTTAACATATATTAAATATTTTTTTCCATTCTTTCGTCATTCATTCTTTCCATATGTCCAAAATCATCTAAACGATCCATTCATTATTTTGTTCATAACATCATCATTCGCACCGCATTCACTTCTAATATTTTTATTCGACACTCTATCATACATAGAGTATCCACACGTCGTCTAAGAGATTACCTGTCTAAAATCTTTATATAAACGAAAAAACTTTTAACAATAAAACAGTACAAACGTATTAGTGTCACAATCAACCAATATAAAGTGAAGCAACAATCAAATTGACCAAAACAATTCACTTATACATAAAATATTCCAAATTTACGGGAGAACCACATGAACCAAACCATAGTATTTGAAAGTAAGTTTCAGCTGAAAGTAATTGCAACAAATCAACCAAATATCAAAATAAAATTAAAAATTTTGTATACGTAGGGTCAACAAGCATAAGAAATTAATTGTACAAATATTAGCAGATTTTAGAAATGTTGTGTACAAGCAGTGCGAATGGAAAGAGAAGTTGAGGACAACCGAGGCCAGCATGACACGACCAAATTATAGTTTTTCATTGTAGATATCGAAAACATAAAATGACACGGAGAAAATAATGATTAATTTTAATTTATTTATTAAGTTTATTGTTCAACTGATTATCAAATGTACTAATAAATAAATAAATTAAATACATACCGGAGAAGAATACCAAAGATAACTTCATTTTGAGTGCAAAAATTGTAATGGCGACCTGTTACTAACTTTATTTATATAGCTTTTCAAGGGATGGCCAATAGAGAAGAGATCCTCAAAATGTAGCTACTAACTAACTTACTATATAACTTACGCCGTCTCTCCGAAGGGGTAGATACTTCTCTCTTCTTTTTCTTCTTCTTCTTTTAATAGATCTGACGATCTGTGACACAGAAATCATATCTCGTCGGATGATGAGATCCAGCTGTCCCTCCATCTCTTAGGCAGTCTTCCAGGTGGGCGGTGCCCGGAGGGGATTTCATAAGCGGCTGTATATGCAAGTCTGTCACCATCCATTCGGGCTACATGGTCCCTCCAGTATCTTCTTCTGGATCTACTCCACTGAACGATATCCTCTATTTCGCAGGTTTTTCTTATGTCTGCGTTGCGGACACGATCTCGGAGGGTTTTTTCAGTAATTGATCTTAAGACATTCATCTCCGATGTTCTTAGTAGTCCCTTGGTTCGCACAGTGTCAGCCCGCGTCTCTACAGCGTACGTCATGATAGGTCGCACGCATGTTTTATAGATTCTGATCTTGTACTTCTGATACTTCTCTCGCTTTGCCAAATGAAGTGAAATGCCTCGTCAATCTCCAGGCTGCAGCTAATGAGAGACCAGTCAGATCCCTGATTTGATCGGACCAGCTGCTCGCTGGTCGTCCTTGTGGTCGCCTTTCCTCTACTTTGCCCATGATGGTGAGCTATTCAAGGTTTTCCTAATCTCTCTGGGCTATGTGTCCAAAATAATTTAAGACTCTTAGAGAGCACATCCGCGAGAGTCTTGCCCTGATACCCAGCTGGCCAATGACTATACTTATGTAAAGGTATACTCAGCATTCATCGCTAGCACCACATCTCGAAAGCATCAATTTTGGACCTTTCCGATGTCCGCATAGTCCAAGACTCGCAATCATAAAGGATGATATGGAGAAAACAAGGGTTTGGACCAGTCTCATCTTGGTCTTGTGCGAAATATTTTTGTCTTACCATATCTTGATAAGCATTGTCAAGGCAGTTTTAGCCATTTAGGTTCTGCGTCGAATCTCTCTCTCGCTTTATCCTCGGTTATTCAAACACAATAGTTTATTTGCTTGGTGCAGAGCCTCAACAACGCTTATAAAGCCACTGTTTGGATAAAACAGTATTTTTTTTAAATAAAATAATAATACACTTTAAAATTTTTGTATCTAAACCACTTTATTTGTTAACACCAACCGGTTTCACTCCCGCAGAAGCTTCGCCAGGGTGAGAGAATAAACTAAACATAAAATCAGGGAACAACATATGAAAAAATAAATATATAATAGAGGGGAGAAAGAGGGGTTTGAGAAAGTGTGCGCGAGGACAAATAGTTTGTTAGAACGGTGAGTCATGATCATTAGCGAACAGCGGAGTTCAATATTTAAAATTATGTACAATGGGGAACATGGCTAAAATGGGACTATGGGAAAGATATTTTTTTTCATATAAAAAACATATGAACTTGTTTTTACACATTTGAAGAATAACTGTTTTAACAGAAGATAAAATAATAAATAAATATTTTTTGCGTTGTAATATGAAATTTCGAAATAGTATGCCTTATCTTTTGATAAATTTTATGATCCGAAATTCAAATTGATTATGAAATAGAAAACAAATGCATTATGTAATAAAAAAATCTTTATTGCTCAAAACGATATTGGATTTCTATATACCGTGACAATTAAAAATAAATTTCTGATGCATCAATTTATATATATTAGAAAATTATTTTTAATTGACGGTCTTCGTGACAGAGTGGCAACAGCAATGATTGCCACACCGAAAGTCCTGTGGTTCGATTGCCGTGATAGTGTAAAAAAAAATTCTAACGTTGTCTTTGGTTTGGTAGAATTCATATGACAATGGAAATTGCGATAGACTAGCTAGCTACCACATTTCATGAGAGTCAATAGCTAAGTTTACAGTTATTAATTAATAAAATTTTGAAGGTTGGTCATGTTAGAAGTCGGAAGAGTCGACGTGCGTGTATGACTCGTTGTATGAATGTGGAGGAAGCTAGAGAGGGGTCTCAAGATAGAGAATTGTGGCGGTCCATTCTCTCTGCCTACCCTTGCGGAGAAACGGCGTGGTGGTTTGTTGTTGATTTATATGGTCATCTCATGTTTTTCTGGGTCTACCTTGACTCCGTACTCTATTTACATCATTAACGTATACTTATGTCATTTCTATAAGATAATATTACATTCTTCTTCTTCTTTCTCAGCCTATTCCCGTCCACTCCTGGACAGAGGCCTCCTCCATTCATGTCACTTTCATGTCACTCTGTCCTGTGCAGACTGCATCCAGGTTATTCCGACGTGTCTGTTCAGATCATCTTTCCACCGTAGTTGCGGTCGCCCTGCACTGCTCTTTGTCGTCCACGGTCTCCAAGTCAGCAGTCTTCTTGTCCATTTTTCATCTGAGCTTCTGGCTACGTGACCCGCCCATTGCCATTTTAGCGTCGCCACCCGGTGGATGATGTCAGTGACCTCTGTTTTTTCTCTCACCGTATCGTTTCTGACTCTGTCTCTTAGGCTTATTCCTAACATGGCTCTTTGAGTCACTTGTAGTTTCTCGCCACTTTGTTTGGACAATGTTACAATTTCAAGACCATAAGTACCAACTGGCAGAACGCAGGCTTCATAGACTTTTCGTTTCAGGTTGATCGGTATCTTCCGACTTTTAAGGACGACCACCATATCCTGTTCCCAGAAAACAATTAACATCTTCGTCTCTATTGAGATACAATTAATCCTTATTCAAATATAATTTATCCGCAATGGGTAAAATCCACTATTTGTCTACAAGTATTTGTAACTGGTCCAAGTTAAAAGCATAAAATTTGGAGAGACATCTCCAGGCGTAGTCTAGCACTGTATGATCGGCTTAATGCTTACATCTAATATTAATAGATGGCGCTAGTGTAGATTGAACAAAAATATGTGAAGTGTTTCTCAACATAGTAAAATTGTCAGACGTGGTGGTCGTAAGAAGTGCGAAATGGGGAATGTTGTTAAACATAAAGCAATCGCTTAACCCAACCAATGAGAAGTCATAAGTCCTGTAAGCGACTCGACCACCATATTCTGTTCCCAGAAAACAATTTACATCTTCGCCTCTATTGAGATACAATTAATCCTTATATCAACAATTAATCCTTATCTATACATGAGGGAGTATGGTAGCTATCCTTGGCTCTATCCCACGGCATTACTTTTGGGAATGCTCGAAACCAATTCTCTACAGCTTCGAAGAGATGGACATCTAATTATCCATTTCTTTAGATTAATTAGGGGATACTTCGAGAACTCGGCCGTACTGGAGGGTGTTCGGCTTTTTGTCCCCGATAGATATCTCCGACAGCGACAGCACAGATTGTTTTATCTACCGGCCGCCAGAACCAATCTGCCTCCGGTGACACCGGTGGGAAGAGCAATTAGTCTGCTGAACGCGGTCTCCTCGGAGATCGACGTCTTTCATGTTAGTGAAAATACGTTCAGAAGGCAAATACTCTTAATTCTGGAGAGTATCCTGTCTTCCTAATGTTGAACCATCTCTTATGCGTTTCTGGTAGTATACTATATATAATATATTATTTTACCTGTTCTCAATAGATGCCTTAAAAATAAATTTTGTAATGTCTGTTGATGAAATAAACTGATTTGATGTGATTTGATTTATTAAAAAATATGTAACTCATGTTTCCGTTTCATATTACATTAGACTTCTAAAAACAGACGTGTTCATTTGTATTTATGACCTAGGGTAAAATAAAAGGCTATGCTGTTTTTAATATTTTATTGTTCTGTTGAATTCAATTTTCATTGTTGATAAGAACGTCATTTTCATTTACGACAAGATGAAAGTGACTTTCATTTCGATCTACGGATGCAGAATATCCAGTGCAATCTGGCATCTTTGCAGCATTGCAAGGCCCCTGATAAGCAAGAGTCCACCCTGGAAATAATAAAATAGACTTTAAAATAAAATAAAAACTTCTTCTTCTTCTTCTCTTTATAGACCTTTGGTCTGTTCCTGAAATCAGGCTGGCCTCTCTTGGGAGGTTGACTCCCAACTATCTCTCCATCTCTTCGGTGGTCTTCCGGGGGGACGCAGCCGGCAGGAATCAGGAAGAAACTGACACAAGAGGTAGCTTCATTCATGGTAAAGATAGTGCAGGCAATTGGTAAGATAAACCAATGTAGGTCACAAAATGCCGAACACTCCTCTAGTGTAACGGAAGGCCTGAAGACTACTGTCAACAGGCCGGCTTCTCCTGGAGAGTTTTAAGTGGTTTCCTCTCCACAAGAGCAAATGCTGAGAAGTTCCTGATTGGTCCACTTTAGCATATCCCTCCTGATCCCAACACTTTGTGGCAAATTAAGATAAAATAATTGCAGAAAAATCCATTTGACGATATTATAAACCTTGTACATTATAAGTAAGGTCAAAAATAAAGCAACTCCCATTCTGGTGGGATCCATCCTCTGCACGTGCGCATTCCAGTATCTTCTGCGTTGTCTGCCCCATCTCACGACATCCTCCATCTTGCAGATCTCGCAGATAGCCGTGTTCCTCACCCTATCTCGAATCGTCCTTCCCGCTATCATCATCAGAGTCCTCATCTCTGCCACTCGTACTTTCTTGCCTTCGTTCTTGAGGTATCCGCTCTGGTCTCAATGTTATATGTCAGTATAGGCCTTACGCAGGTTTTATATGTTCTGACCTTACTGTCAGTTTTCATATACTTAACTAACCATCACGCCGTCTCCCAGAAGGGGTAGGCAGAAATAATGGACTGCCACACTTTTCTTACCTGACATATTTCTCTCGCTTCCTCAATATTCATACATCGTGTCATGAACGCGCGTCGATTTCTCTGACTGCTCACATGGCCGACATTCAATGTTTGATTTATTTGATCGTGCCACGTTTTCCTCGGTCTTCCGACTCTATTTCTAGTTCCATTAACATCGTTATCATATACTTTCTTTAGAATTCTTTCTTCATTCATTCTTTCCATGCGTCCAAACCATCTTAATGATCCTTTCATTATTTAGTTCATAACACCATTATTCGCACCGCATTCACTTGTTATTTATTCATCCGACACTCTATCATACACGGAGTATAGACACATTTGTCTAAGAGATCTCATTTCTACTGCATTTATTTTACTTTCATCCTTCTTTTGCCAGTTCCATGGTTCACTTCCATACATAAAGGTCGTTATAATAACAGCATTGTGCACTGCAATTTTAGCTTTTTTGGATAGGTTTTTGTTTACGATGACAACTGTAAGTACACCATTCACTTTGTTGCCTGCCCCAACCCTTCTTTCAATATCCCTCTCCACTCGCCCATCTCTTGTAAACATACTATCTCAATACACGAACTCATCTACTTGCTCCTAATTTTCACCATTCACCCTAATGTTGCAGACTGTCGTGATTTATTCTTTTTCAAAAATCATTACCTTGGACTTATTAACATTCATCATCAGATATATTATCTACTATTCACTAGGACTTGTAGTTCATGCTCGATGTCTGCAAGTAGAACAGCATCATCCGCATACAAGATACAGCTTACTGACACTCCGCTCATTTTGGCACCTACATTCAACCCTTCAGCTCTACCCAAATAAAAGTCTCGAAACTGTGTATTTAAAATGGTGACATCTGCCAAGCCTTGAGAGGAACCTAGATCATCATCATTGAAGCAGAAGCGATACTCACGGTCGTCAGGGTAGCGGCAATTATCGTAACGGTAGAGGCATTCATTCGTGAATGTTTGGTGTACTCCCTGGCTATCGTTGACGCATACTGGAGCTATGACAGTGTTGCACCACCAGGGACAGGTGAAGGACGCCTCTATGCCTCTTCTGCTTGTTGGCAAGCCCAATATTATATTTAATGATGATGAATCGTCGGGACTCTCTGAATCAATATCAAATAGTGGAACACCTTTCGAGTTTCTTATTCCCAAAATGGCGACGAATAGTATATCTGAAAATCAAGGCCAACGTCTTGATATTCATGAAATTTAATTGTATCTCAATAGAGACCTCAATAGAGAGGAGGCCTTTGTCCAGGTGTGGACGGTAATAGGCTGAGGAAGAAGAAGAAGTGATTGGTCCTTAGAATGACAGAGAAAAAAACGTTGGAATACAGTTACGAATTTAACGAACCCCTTTATATTCTAAATCCTCTCCAACACGAGGACTCATGTACGAATTGGACATAGTTTGAAAAATTCTTAACAAATCGTTACATTATAAACGGTGCTCTTGTACGGAGTTGATTCGTGGACCCCCAAAATCAGCACTATGAACAGGTTAGAGGCATTCAAAATGTGGATGCATCGTAGAATGCTATGCATCCCATGACCCGATGTGGTTAGCAATGTAAATGTGGTACAAAGAGCAAGAGTTGATAGGCAATTGTTGGCTGACTTTAAGGTCTGGAAGGTGTCCTACCTAGGGTATGTGCTCAGAGGAGAAAAGGACGAGCTACTGAACCTAATCATTAATAACAAAATAGAGGGTCGTCTAGGTCTGAGGAGAAGACAGATCTCCTGTGTTTGGATAGTGGCGGTACTCCCATAGAAGCCCAGAAGCCCAGCTTGCTTAAGGAATTTTGAATCAAAACCTCCAAATCTAAGAAATCGTGCCCCCGCAAAAACCAACAACCCACCAAATCAGCTTCCAACAATGTTCACATCAGACGTAAGAGGAATAGCCACAAGAGCTGAACCTCTGTAAGCCAGAAGAGGTTTTGATTCAAAATTGTCTTACGCAAGCCGGGATTCTAGGCTTCTATGGGAGTACCAGTATCGAGTACAAACTCTGCTGGGCAGTCTTCAAAGCGCTACATGGAATGACTCCAAATTATATATCCGAACTCTGTATAACGGACAGCCTAAATATAACGAAATCCACAATTTGCCAAATGAACTTCATGACCATGGGTCTATCGTCTACAACCAGTTTGCATCTGAGAAGCTGTCGGAATATTGTTAAAAAAATTGTTTTCTTGACGGATATCGTCATATTATACCGAACTCTGTTTAACGGACAGCCTAAATACTAGGAAATCCACACTTCGCTCGGTGAACTCCTCGGCAATAGGAAGATTAGTTGAGCCGAAGCGTTGCCCTAGTACAAATTTCGGGGATCGAGGGTTTGCGATAGCCGGTCCATCAGCTTGGAACAATCTTCCTTCATACCTCAGATGCATAAATGATTCAATAGACTTTAGATCTAAGCTGAAAACCCATCTTTTTCATATTTCATACCCAATTTAAAACCTGCATATTTTGTTCTATTATACTTTCAAATCGATTGTGAATATCAATCAGATGCAGCGTTCACATTTGAATTTAAAACACGTCTTAATGCGCCTTTGAGGTGATTACATCACAAAAACGGTGCTTTAAAAGTATGCATATTATTATTATTATTATTATCATTATTATCGAGGCGCTGTTTAAAACTGCGCAAGACAGGGACATGTATTCTCAAGAGATAGTCAACGTCAAGTGGACCCAGCATGATACTTAAAGAAGAAGAGCACTGTAAAACTACATATGCTCTCAATGGGAGAAACTTTGGATAATTTGGATCGCACAATCACAGACACGATCATACCAATACACCAAGTAATCAAATTAGGCTATATCGCTCAACGCGTAGTTTGATATCTTCAATCAGATTTACAGATCCCATGATAGCTTGTCTCGAGTTGATCTGTCAGGGTTGAAGATATCGGATATATAAGTTGGTATCATTTCTTGAAGAGCTGTCTTTAATAAAATAAAATAAAATACATACAGAAGCAACTGATCTTCATTGCAAAGCACACAAGAACTGTTATCTCGACAAAGTGATTGACTAGGTTAATAAAATATAATGTAGTTTTCTTGATAATATTATAAAACAAAGTTCCTCAATATATAATACATATACTTCTCAATTTCTTGTTCTTCTTAGAATAGGCTTTGTGGCCCGTTTCTTAATAGGAATTGGCCTCCTACGAGGTCGACTCCCAGTTGTCGATCCATCTCTTTGGTGGTATGCCCGGGGGTCGTCTACCTTGGGGTTGGCGGTGCATCACAATGAGAGGTAGTCTGAATGGATCCATTCTGCTCACGTGTGCATACCAGTATCTTCTCCTTTGCCTCCCTCGTCTGACGATATCCTCGACCTCGCATATTTCCTTTATTCTTGAGTTTCTTATTCTATCGTGTAACGTCTTGCTAGTAAGAGATACAACTTCAAGGTGGTAGAGGACTTCACTTACCTGGGCTCATCTAACAAGAGAAAACGAAGATCACAAGGAAATCGAAAGAAGAATCACAATTCGCAACAAAACATTCTTCTCTCTACTACCAAGTCAAGAAACGTACACAGGAAAACCAAATTCAACCCTGTATAATACAATCATCCAAACAGTGGTGACTTATGGGTGTGAGGCGTGGACAATGACAGCGAAATCCTCAGAGCGACTGGATACTTTTAAGAGAAGAGTGCTGCGTAGAGCTGTACCATATTTACAAAGCTCCCAGTCTCTCCACACAGGTCAGACTCAATAGACTGAGATGGGCCGGTCACGTGCAGAGGATGCCGTCAACGCGAACCCCAAAAAAATTGCTGGAGTGGCACCCAGGTGGTAGAAGACCAATTGGACGACCAAGGCTGCGATGGGAGGATGAATTTGAGAGAGATTGTTACGAGTGTCAGATTGGAGGACAGGAGGAGTTGGGGGCGAAGAATACTGAAGGCTAAGGCTCGATATGGGTTGTAGGGCCATCGGAGAAGAATGTATTGCTAAATATGTTTCTGGGTGTTTTCATTTCTGACACTCTGAGCGCGTTTAATGTGTAAAATTTAAGTTTCTATCTTCTGGATTATTTCCTCATCATTAACTTATATCCGTCCACTCTTGGACGTAGGCCTCCTCAATCTACTTTCAAGTCTGTTAATTTTCTATTTCTCAACATTCGAGTTGATTTTTTATTTATTTACTTTATTATATATTTTTTGTATTAAACAGGTCGCTTGAACCCAATTACTGGTAATTACGATACCCAACTATCACCATTTTATTGTCACGTGAATTCTACACCAGACCAAAGACAGTGTGACAATCACACTGCTATCGCAGGGAATCGAACCCTGGACCTTTTGTGTGGCCTTATGCATAGCTTTTGCCACTCCGCTAAAAATAACTAACTAACCCTCACGCCGTCTCCCCAGAGGGGTAGGCAGAAATAATGGAACGCCACACTGTTCTTTCCTGACATACTTTCCATGTTTATTACAGATACACCATGGATAACCAGCAACTTAAGCGTTTTTCAAAGATAAAGGATCATGGTATTGTTTATGAATATATAAGGAGGGATGGGTGCACACTTATGCATTTCTTCAGGCTTATCGGGGGATTCTTTGAGAAATCCGTCATCTTGAAGGCTATCCATCTTTATGTTCCAGATGGTTATCTTCGACAGCATCAGCACATACTGTTTTATCTCCCAGCATGCAGAACCAACCTGCCTCTGGTAGGGGGAGCAATCAAACTGCTGAACATGATCGCTTCATATTCGCGAAAGTACGTTCAGAAGACAAATACTCTTGACTCTGGAGAGTATCTTGTATTCCTAATGTCGAACCATCTCTCATGCGTTCCTGATATTATATTTTTTTTTTTATGTTTTACCTGTTCTCAATAGACGCCTTAATCTATAATTGTTGTTTGTAATATCTTTTGAAAAAATAAACTGATTTGATTTGATGTCGTCCCTCCATCGAAAATAAAGACGTATCGGGTTTCGGGTTCTAGGACACCAGCAAAGAAGGCGTTTTGTCCATCTATCATCAGAGCTGCGAGCGACATGGCCTACCCAGCGCCAATAATTTTTTCTCAACAAACTCTTCCGATGATGTCCAACACTCCTGGTCTGGCGCTAATTGTGGTGTTTCTAACCCTACCTGCTATAATTCAATGTAAAAATATTGAGAAACTTATGATAACGATATTGAAATATTGCATGCTTTGTTTATAATGCCAACCTAATAAAAATATATATTACAGGTAGCATTGTGAAGTAATCGTAGAATAAGAAAACTAAGATAACATTGTTACAGTACATTAAGGACCAAACAAGTTTTGAAGACTTTTAAATGAAGACACTGAAGACGATAGCAGGCAAGACTACCTTCGGGGCAGAGTTATAAGAGTTCTGAATTCCATACCGAAGGTCCCGGGTTCGATTCCCGGCAATGGCAGTGTGATTGTCCCACTGTCTTTGGTCTGGTGTAGAATTCACTGGACAATAAAACGCGAAAGATAAGCTACCTATCACATGTCACGAGAATCAATATTATAATAGCTAAAACAAATTTATATAGTAGTTGGGTTCAAACGACCTGTCGTGAAAAATAATGGCATGTACATTAAGATAAAGATGATATATTATAAAGCATGTCTAAGACATACAAACCCAAGTAAACAAGGCAGCTGCAATCTCATTGTTTGGACATATGGAACGAATGGATGGGAGTAGAATGGTTAAAAAGCTGTACAAAAGCAGCGTGAGTGGAAAAAGAAGCCGAGGACGACCGAGAAAAACATGGCATGCCCAAATTAATCAATTACTAAAAGGCGGCCACATTCGAAGTCGGAATAATCGATGTGCGTGCATGATATGAATGTAGAGGAAGCCCGAGAGGTATGCCAGGACAGAACATTGTGGCGATCCATCCTCTCTGCCTACCCTCCGGGGAAATGGCGTGATGGTTATTTAGTTTTAGTTAGTTCTATTTTCAAAAATAAAATAAAAATTGGTCGTCCATTCGTTCCTTATGTCCTAACCATCCACATTATTGTTACTTTGTGTGTATAATTAATTCACTTGTTTCTATTTTAATTAATTTTATTGATGTTTCTCGGTCTTCTTCGACTCTTTTCTCCATTCACATCGTTTACGTATACTTTCTTAACCATTCTTTCCATGTGTCCAAACCAACGCGGTGATCCTTTCATATTACTTTCTTCCGCTTATGACCAAATATGGTATGACCAAATAAATGAAATCTTAAAGGTAGGCCAGGGAGATACAATATCCCCAAAACTGTTCACATTAGCCCTCGAATACATTTTCAAAAATCTGAACTGTGAAAGTATTTAAGCCATCTACGTTTTGCCGACGACATCGTACTCATGAGCAACACTCCGGAGTAATTAGCTGAAATGCTGAAAGAACTAACCGATGTATCCAAATCTGTTGGTTTGAATATGAACCTGGTAAAGACCAAGGCGATGGGAACGGAAAGGCTTGAAATCAACTTGGATGGCAAAAGAATTGAGAATGTCTAAGAATATACATACTTGGGACACAATATTCGATTGGGCCGAGATAACCAAACCGCAGAGCTAAAAAGAAGAATTGGACTAAGCTGGGCAGCTTTCGGAAACATGAGTTACATCCTTAAAAACCGGAACTATGAAGCTTGCGTTCAGCCAGTTGGTACTTATGGTCTTGAAACTGTTACACTGTCCAAACAAAGTGCCGAAAAACTACGAGCGACACAAAGAGCCATGGAAAGAGCCAGGTTAGGAATAAGCCTAAGATAATCAAATGATTTTACTGAAATCTCTTGATGGAAGTTCATTTTAAATAATAATTAAATAAAACGATGTTTTTTAACTACTTCCACTTTTGTCTTTATTTAGACAGCGACCGGTTTCGCCAGGCTCGCTGGCATCGACAGACTGGTAACACTATTGTAAACTTAGTCCTTTATATACATACAGATCAGGGGTGGTAAACATGATTCTATACAAAAATAATCTTCAAATATTTATGTAAAATTTTTCTGAATTTAACTATTGGTATTACAGGTATTCTTGGAGGTTCGTGTTTAATACAATGGGTTTTAATTTTTATTATCTCTTACATATTCATATATAATTTTTGAAAAAATGGTAATTTTGTTTAAATTTTTACTGAATTTAAATATTATATGTTATAGTTCTTGGTCCGTAAGGTTGGCCGCGCCTTATTCGGTTTTCCCAATCCATATAGCTGCTAGGGTCTAGAATCAATCAAAAACACATTTTGGGCAGTAATCGATTCCAGGAATATTTTTTATTTCTTTATATGGGGTATAGCAACGGGGAGTGCACAAACAGTATTTGGTCATTAAGAACTACTTGGTCAGGGGTATTGTGTTTTAGCCTATTTATTTCTAGAATTTCTAATTTGTTTAGTTTTTGACTTTTTGGGCATTTATGCAAGATTTTAGCGTTTTCGGTTGGGTTAAATGTATGATTATTTTCAATAAGGTGGTTAGCAAAATTGGATTTTGGTATTTGCTAACCACTTATTGAAAATAATCATACATTTAACCCAACCGAAAACGCTAAAATCTTGCATAAATGCCCAAAAAGTCAAAAACTAAACAAATTAGAAATTCTAGAAATAAATAGGCTAAAACACAATACCCCTGACCAAGTAGTTCTTAATGACCAAATACTGTTTGTGCACTCCCCGTTGTTATACCCCATATAAAGAAATAAAAAATATTCCTGGAATCGATTACTGCCCAAAATGTGTTTTTGATTGATTTCAGACCCTAGCAGCTATATGGATTGGGAAAACCGAATAAGGCGCGGCCAACCTTACGGACCAAGAACTATAACATATAATATTTAAATTCAGTAAAAATTTAAACAAAATTACCATTTTTTCAAAAATTATATATGAATATGTAAGAGATAATAAAAATTAAAACCCATTGTATTAAACACGAACCTCCAAGAATACCTGTAATACCAATAGTTAAATTCAGAAAATTTTACATAAATATTTGAAGATTATTTTTGTATAGAATCATGTTTACCACCCCTGATCTGTATGTATATAAAGGACTAAGTTTACAATAGTGTTACCAGTCTGTCGATGCCAGCGAGCCTGGCGAAACCGGTCGCTGTCTAAATAAAGACAAAAGTGGAAGTAGTTAAAAAACATCGTTTTATTTAATTATTATAAGCCTAAGAGACAGAGTCAGAAACGATACAGTGAGAGAAAAGACAAAGGTCACTGACGTCGTCCACCGGGTGGCGACTCTAAAACCGCAATGGGCAGGTCATGTAGCCAAAAGCTCAGATGAAAAGTGGACAAGAAGACTGCTGAATTGGAGACCGTGGACGGCAAAGAGAAATGCAGGGCGACCGCAACCATGGTGGAAGAATGCTCTGAATAGACACGTCGGACAGAGTGACATGGAAGCGAATGGAGGAGGCCTTTGTCCAGGAGTGGACGGGAATAGACCGAGGAAGAAGTAGTAGAAGAAGATTTTAGAAGTTGGAAGAATCGACGTGCGTCTATGACTCGTTGTATAAATGTGGAGGAAGCTAGAGAGCTATGTCAGGATAGAGTAGTGTTGAGATTCATTCTTTCTGCCTACCCTTTCTGAAAAACGGCGTGATGTTAGTATGTTTTATGTTTCTCCTACTTAAATATCCTCGTACAATTTTACATATTGTTTTAAATAAGTTCGCCTTGAAGTTTAACCAAAAAAAGAGTTTTAAATTTAAACCAAACAACACGCTTACGATAGTAATTTGGAGTGCTTTATTTATCGTTGAATGACCCTGAGATGGTTTGCCCATAGAGTCCAAGGCCTCAAAATGATTTGTTGACATGGGAACTATTTGAATTCGTAATGCTCTTCCTACCAGCATAACCTTCGACAGATGACCGAAGAGTAGCTGATTAAATAACGTGTTTCATTTGACATATTTATCCATTGTATTGACTTTACAATTCATGATGTTAATTTTGTTTTTATCAAATCGCTTAGATTTTTTTTGGTCTTCTTCTTCATGAACTTGGTGTAGACTTAATAATTTAACATTGAAAAGCTGCATTTGATAAAATGAGAACCTTCTTTTCCAACGATAATCTTAACTGGTCTGTTCTTACTGTATGGCTGTGAAACCTGGACTCTAAAAGTGAATCTAATGAACCGGTTGAAAGCGTTCGAAGTAATGCAGACGTACTACAGAGAGTCAGAGCCAATAAAGAGCTGTTGTGAGTGTGAAAATTAGAAAGGTCTCATTTTTGGGTCTTGTGCTAAGGGGAGAAAAATACCACCTCCTTCGACTGATATTAATGGGTAAAGTGGACGGACTTCGGGGAGTTGGAAGAAGGCAGCTGTCCTGGCTGCGGAACATCAAATAGTAGACAAGAATAACAAGAGTTCAGAACCTGTCCCAAGTGGCGCAGGATAGAGATGGCTTTGCTGCAGTGATCGCTAACGTTGGGGGGACCTGACATTAGAAGATTTTCCTCCTGTGATGCTGAATTTTTGCTATCTCTCCATTGTTTTGGGGGTCTCCCTGGTGGAAGTCCATCATCCATGTCATGTATAGGATTCTTGTTGGATTCATTCTCTGGACATGTTAAGACAAGTGACTATAATCCATGGCTATTTAACGAGAGGTTGTAATTGATTCCGGCTGCGGAGACCCAGACTTGCAAGTACAGAAAACATGTGTTTTCTATAGAGGATTTAATTAACTCGAATAAAGGGTAAACCTATCATATTGATTCTAGTGACATGTGATAGGTAGCTAATCTATCACCGTTTTATTGTCACATGAATTCTTCACCAGACCAAAGAAAGTGTGACAAACATAATGCAATCTCTGGGAATCGAACCCAGGACTTTAGCGTGGCAGTCAAAGCACTTACCACTCGGTCTCGAAAGTCTTCAAGATTGTCCCTCAAGGTTATTCCAAGCATGGCTCTTTCCATGGCGTGCTTAGCGACCACGTTTTAAATTGGGCATGAAATATGAAATCTTTTTCATATTTATAACCAATTTGAAAATTGTGTATTTTGTTCTATTCTACTTTTTAACCAACCGCAAATATTTGATGCAGCGTTCATATATATGTGGATTTTTAGATTTAAAAAAATCACAAAAACGGCGCTTTAAAAGTTAACATATTATTATTATTATTATTATTATTATTATTAGATTTAAATTGTATTAAAAACCTGTACTGGTTCCAAACAACCGAAATAAGACATGGATACGAGAAGTCAAACACAATTACCATCCAGGGAGGTGTGAGACAGGGTTTTATCCTTTCTCCATTATTATTTAATCTCTACTTCGACTATGTCTTTAAAAGAGCCCTCATCAACACCGAGAAAGGACTGAAAATTAATGGCGTTGTTATAAACAATATAAGATATGCCGACGACACTGTTTTATTGGCTGAAAATGTCAGCGATCTTCATTACCTCCTTAATCTTGTTGAAGAGTCTGGTGAAAGATTGGGGCTTACAATAAATGTCAGTAAAACCAAATGGATGACATTCGGACGGCTTGACTACAGTGGGTCAGTATTGCATTTGAACGGCTGTAACGTTGAAAGGGTGGAAAAATTTTAATACCTCGGCAGCATACTAACACAATCTCTTGACCCAGATGTAGAGATAAAATGCAGAATCGAGGCAGCAAGAGCTACGTTTAATAAAATGAAATCACTATTCTGCAATGATAACATTAACTTGAAACTCCGCCAGAGAATGATCAAATGCTATGTGTAGTCTGTTTTATTGTATGGATGTAAAACATGGACCTTGAAAGTCAACTCAATGAATTGACTGGAAGCATTTGAAATGTGGCTCCATTGCTGAATGCACAGAATTCCCTGGACATACATGGTTACCAATACCGAAGTCCCGAGGCGAGCTAGAATTGACAGGAAACTGTTATCAACTATCAAGGTTCGGAAGATTTCACATCTGGGTCATATACTGCGTGGGGAAAAGTACCTATTTCTTCAACTGATATTGGATGGGAAAGTTGAGGGACGCCGAGGGCCTGGAAGGAGAAAAATGTCCTGGCTGCGAAACGTGAGGGAGTGGACCGGCATCCGAAGTGTGGAGGAGCTATTCCGAGCGGCGCAGGACAAGGACAGGTTCGCCGAGGTGATCGCCAACGTTGGGGGGACCCGACAGGGCACTTGAAGCTCTATCATATAACATTTCCACATTCTTCTACTTTTATCCTTTTTTGCTAATTCCGTGCTTCACTTCCATACATGAGGGTCGATACAAGAATACCATTGTGGTTTTATTATGCGACGACAACTTGTTATTTGTTGATTGTGTACATATTCCAAGAACTGACCCAAGTAATTATATTTTTAAATTTCGTAAAGACAGTAAACAAGTGAAATCGTAAACAATATACGAGTATTTAAATAAAATCCGTTAAAATCATGTTGACATTTGATTTTCAAAAGTCAGTGACGGTAAGAAATAATATTTTTTTATAAGGATTAATTGTGTCTCAATAGAGACGAAGATGTAAATTGTTTTTCTGGTAACAGAATATAGTGGCCGAGGCGCTTACAGGACATATGTTTAACAACATTCCCCATTCCGCCCTTATGACCACCACATCTGACAAATTTTTGGAACTTGCATATATGCTAACATCCTGCGCTTATCTTTACATATTTTAGTTCACTCTACACTAGCGCCATCTATTAAGATTGTATACATAATCCTTTAGCAACAAACAAATAATTCGTATTAAATACGAATGAAAACGTCTGTTTTCTAGAAATTTTATTATATTTTATGTGAATGACATGTATCGTCTTTCTAAGGTACGAGTATAATCAAAATGAACATTTGATAATACCTTAGGCAGGCGGAACATGTCATTTACATAAAATATTATAAAACTTATTATATAAAACAGACGTCTTCATTTCTTATAATTGTTACATGGAATTTATTGATTCTTGAACAATGATGTAAAAATGATCTAAATATTCAATACGAATGAATAATATAAGTTTTATTTAAACTGTCTGCTTTACGCGGACGATGCCGTTCTCGTTGCGGATAGTACGGACGAATTACAAGACTTGGTGTCGAGAATGTATAAGGTATGCAAGTCGAACGATTTAATGATGAATGTCGGAAAGTCAAAGGTGTTAGTTTTTGAAAGGGAAGAGCAAATGACAGTTTGTAATATTAGTGTAAATGAAGAGAACTTGGAACAGGTGAGGGAATTTGTGTATTTAGGTAGCATGTTCACAGCGGATGGCCGAACGGACAGTGATGTTGAAAAAAGGGTTGGTGCGGGTAACAAAGTGAATGGAGCTTTAAAGTAGTTATTGGAAACAAGAATTTATCAATGAAAGCGAAAATGGCCGTTCACAATGGAGTTCTGGTCCCAACCCTTATGTATGGAAGCGAAGCATGGAACTGGCAGAAGAAAGATGAGAGCAGAATAAATGCGGTAGAGATGAAGTCCCTAAGACGTATGTGTGGTAGAACGATGTACGACAGAATCTCAAATGCTGATATTAGGAAGGAGTGTAGAGCGAAAGAAGGTATTATGAACAAAATAATGAAAGGTTCGCTTCGGTGGTTCGGACATATGGAGCGCACGGGTGAAGAAAGAATGGTTAAAAAAGTATACGTTAACAATGTAAAAGGAGTAAGGAGTCGAGGTAGACCGAGGAACACATGGCATGACCAAATTAATCAAATATTAAAAGTTGATCATGTCAGAAGCCGGAAGAATCGACGTGCGTGTATGACTCGATGTATGAATGTGGAGGAAGCTAGAGAGGTGTGCCAGGATAGAGTAGTGTGGCGGTCCATTCTCTCTGCCTACCCCTGCGGGGAAACGGCGTGATGGTTTTGTTTGTTTGTTGTTTGTTTTTATTATATTTTATGGGATTCGCTCTTTTAAGGAATTATCAAATGTTGACATTAAGGAATTATCAATTATCAAATGTTGCCTTAGAAGGGCAAAACATGTCATTTCCATAAAATATAAAAAACTTCCAGAAAGCTGACGTTTTCATTCGTATGAATTGTTTTTGCATATGAATGGAGTTTTATAGAACAATTAATAATAATGATAACTAACTAACTAACTAACTAACCATCACGCCGTGTCCCCGAAAGGGTAGGCAGAAAGAATGGACTGCCACACCTTTCTTTCCTGACATATTTCTCTCGCTTCCTCAACATTCATACATCGTGTCATGCACGCGCGTCGATTTCTCTGACTCCTCACATGGCCGACATTCAATATTTGATTTATTTGATCGTGCCACGTTTTCCTCGGTCTTCCTCTATTTCTGGTTCCATTTACATCATTAACATATAATTTTTTTACCATTCTTTCTTCATTCATTCTTTCCATATGTCCAAACCATCTTAATGATCCTTTCATTATTTTGTTCATGACACCATCATTCGCACCGCATTCACTTCTTATATTTTCATTCGACACTCTATCATACACAGAATATCCACACATTCGTCTAAGAGATCTCATTTCTCCTGCATTTATTCTACTTTCATCCTTCTTTTGCCAGTTCCATGCTTCGCTTCCATACATAAGGGTCGGTAGAAGAACACCATTGTGCACTGCCATTCTAGCTTTTTTGGATAGGTTTTTGTTTGCGATGACAACTTTAAGTGCACCATTCACTTTGTTGCCTGCCCCAACCCTTCTTTCAATATCCCTCTCCACTCTCCCATCTCTTGTAAACATACTACCTAAATACACAAACTCAACTACTTGCTCCAAGTATTCACCATTCACGCTAATGTTGCAGACTGTCGTGGTTTCTTCCTTTTCAAAAATCATTAATAATAATGATAATGGTGTAAAACTCCATTTTAAATAATGAATATAATTGAAAACGTCTGTCTCTAGGATTTTTATTAAATTTTATATAGAATGACATGTTTCGTCCTTCTAAGGCAATATCAAATGGGTGACAACATTTGATATCGCCTTAGAAGGGCAAAACGTGTCATTCTATATAATATTCAATAAAACTCCTAGAAGACAGACGTTTTCATTTATATTAATTATTTAAAATGGAGATATACATCATTGTTCAAGAAACAATAAACGAATGACGAGGTTCGTGGCAGAGTAGAAAGATCTATGACTGCCACAACGTAGGTCCCGGGCTCGATTCCCAGCAATGGCAGTGTGATTATCACCACATCTTTGGTCTGGTGTAGAATTCACGTGACAATAAAATGGCTATGGATTAGCTGCCCATCACTTGTCATGGGAATCAATAAAATACCTATATCCTTTACATTGATCAGACACACACTGAAATAATGTTAAGAGCGATTCAACAACATAATAATATTATTAACACGAAAATATATAAACCGTGCAATAAAACTGACTAAAAATGTGTCTAAGTCTAAAGTGATGCTATTTAAAAAAGAATAATACATAACAAATTGTGACATTCAGAAACTAGAGCGAATACATATACCTTTTTCACCATTCTCTCTTCACTCTTTCTTCCCATGAGTCCAAACCATCTTAATGATCCTTTCATTATTTTGTTCATAACACTTTCATTCGCACCGCATTCACTTCTTATACTTGTATTCGACACTCTAGAAGAAGAATGAAAGTAGGCTAAATGCTGTAGAAATGAGATCACTGAGAAGAATGTGCGGAATACGATATATGTTAGGATACCGAACGACGAAATAAGGAAGAAATGTAAGGCAGATGATTACGTCATAAGTAAAATTAAAAAAGGATCCCTTAGATGGTTTGGACATATGGAACGTATGGACGACAGAAGAATACTTAAAATATTGTTTACAAGCAGTATGAGTGGGAAGAGAAGCCGTGGAAGACCAAGGAAAGCATGGCATGACCAAACTAACTAACTAACCATCACAGCAGAGAGGATGGATCGCCACAATGCTCTGTCCTGGCATACCTCTCGGGCTTCCTCTACATTCATACATCGTACCATGCCCGAACGTCGATTATCCCGACTTCGAATGTGACCGCCTTTTTAGTAATTGATTAATTTGGTCATGCCATGTTTTCCTTGGTCGTCCTCGGCTTCATTTTCAACTCACGCTGCTTGCGTACAACATTTTAATCATTTTACTCTCATTCATTCGTTCCACATATGTCCAAACCATCTCAGGGATCCTTTTTTAATTTTATCCATGATGCAGTCATCTGCCTTACATTTTTTCTTATTTTATCGTTCGGTATTCTATCATACAACATTTTCCCATATTCTTCTTAGTGATCTCATTTCTACGGCATTCATCCTGCTTTCATCCTTCTTTTGCCAGCTCCAAGCTTCACTTCCATACATGAGGGTTGGCACTAGAACTCCATTGTGTACTGCCATCTTCGCCTCTGTGAATATATTTCTATTGCAGTAATGACTTTGAGTGCGCCATTTACCCTTCTTTCGATGTCTTGCTCCAATTTCTCACCCATCGCACTTATATCACAAATCGTCATACATTCTTCTTTCTCGAAGACCATCACTTTAGATTTAGACACATTCATCACCAGGTCACTCTTTTTACATGCCTCATACATCCTTAACACTAAGACTTGCAAATTTTCTCATGACCAAATTAATCAAATACTGAAAGGTGGCCACTTTTAAAAAAAGAGGAAGCAGGTATGTCAGGACAGAAACGTATGGCGGTCCAACCTATCTGCCTACCTCTTCGGGGGAAACAGCGTAATGGTTACTTAGTTAGTTTTGGTCCATATTACGGATTCTGCGACATATATGCTGAAAGGTATTTGATCCCTATACGCCTGTTCATGAAATAAATAATAAATAAAACATGTATTATTCAATAAATAAAACATGTATTATTCAAATGATTATGTATTTAAAATTAATCACGAGTCGTCATTTTCATAGTAAATATATAATTTAAATCCTGGTCAAACATTTCGGGTTTTTCCTCAATTAACTATTCGTAAAGAACAAATTATTTACATTCAATTAGCAAAACTTGACAACGTTATATAAGCAATCGATGTACGGCGCTTTGTTGATTCAATATTGTTGTAGAACTCATAAACTATATTTGTTTTATAAGGATTAATTGTATCTCAATAGAGACGAAGAATGGGGAATGTTGTTAAAACATAAAGCGATCGCTCAACCCAACCAATGACAGGTCATAAGTCCTGTAAGCGCCTCGGCCACCACATTCTGCTCCCAGAAAAACAATTTACATCTTAATCTTCAAAAAAAATATCCGCAATGGGTACAATCCAGTATTGTCTACAAAAAATTGTATACATTAAAAATGTTGTCATTTGTTTGGTTAGCAGATATGAGGGACCGCCACACTATTCAATTTAAGATTTCTTCTTTCTTGCCTTTTTTGCCATTTTCTTGCCTTATTATTTTCTTTTTTTGCCTTCTAATTTGTCACTTTCATGCCATATTTTTTTAATTTTTCTTGCCTTTTTCGCATTTTTCTTGTCAGAGTTCATGCCTTTTTCTTGCATTATTATTTTGTTTTTTTTTATTATCTTACCTTATAACTAGTCACTTTCACGACATATTTCTCGATCTCTTTGCCTTTTTCCTTGCCTTTTTCATGCCTTATTTTTTTTTCTTGCCTTCTAACTTCTCACTACTCACTCAAATGCCATATTGATTGATCCTTTCTTGCCTTTTTACTTATTTCTTGCCAGTTTTCATGCCTTTTCTTGCCATATTTTTTTTGGCTTGTAACTTGCCACTTTTACGTGAAATTTGTCGATCCTTTCTCGCCTTTGTTGCTATTTTTCTTAATTCTATTCTTGCCATTTTCTTGCCTTATTTTGGTGTTTATTTATTTATTTATTTCCTACCTTTTTATTTTATTCTGAAATTTGTGAGGAACGGCGTTTCTATACAGCCAACTCTTCAACGGCTTAGATTTTTTTGGAATATATTTGTAAAACTAATTATATGATATGTCGCGATTGTATTAAATAGACGATTTGTTAGCAATACATAATAATATTTGTTTTGTTCGGCATTTTGTTTGCGAATGTTCAAAGGGAAAAAGATAAATGTCTCTTTTGAAAATGATAAATGGCAAAAGAAGGATGAAAGTAGAATAAATGCAGTAGAAATTAGATATCTTAGACGAATGTGTGGATACTCTGTGTATGATTGAGTGTTGAATCAAAATATAAGAAGTGAATGCGGTGCGATAATGGTGTTATGAACAAAATAATGAAAGAATCATTAAGATGGTTTGGACATATAGAAAGAATGAATGAAGAAAGAATGGTAAAAAAATGATATGTTAACAACATAATCAAATCAGTTAAATCAAATCAAATCAGTTTATTTACTCAAAAGACATTACAAACAGCATAAATGTTTAAGGCATCTATTGAGTACAGGTAAGATATTATACACATACAACATAATACCAGGAACGTATTAGTGATGGTTCGACATTAGGAAGACAAGATACTCTCCAAACACGAGATCAACATTTTAACAACGATGTAAATGGAACCAGAAATAGAGGAAGACCGAGGAAAGCGTGGCACGATCAAATAAATCAAATATTGAATGTCGGCCAAGTGAGGAGTCAGAGAAATCGACGCGCGTGCATGAAACGATGTATGAATGTTGAGGAATCGAGAGAAATATGTCAGGAAAGAAAAGTTTGGTAGTCCATTCTTTCTGCCTACCCCTTCGGAGAGACGGCCAGATGGTTAGTTAGATAGTTAGTTAGTCTTATTTTATATTATATATATTTTAAATGTGCTGGTGACGAATGCTGCGTATACGGCAAGAAGAACAAACCAGTCAATCATTGATCAGCTGGGTATCAAGGCAAGATTCTTGAGGATGTGCTCTCAAAGAGTGTTGAAATATTTTGGACACATAGCCCAGAGAGATCAGGACATTATTGAAAAGCTCATAATCGTGCGTAAAGTGGAGGGAAGGCGACCACCGAGCCGCTGGTGCGATCAAATCAGAGATCTGACTGGTCTCTCATTAGCTGCAGCCTAAAGACTGATTCCTGTCCACTCCTGGACAAAGGCCTCCTCCATTCCCTTACATGTCACTCTGTCCTATGCAGACTGCATCCAGGTTATTTCAACGTGTCTATTCAGATCATCCTTCCACCGTAGTTGCGGTCACCCTGCACTTCTCTTTCCCGTCCACGGTCTCCAAGTCAGCAGTCTTCTTGTCCACTTTTCATCTGAGCTTCTGACTACGTGACCTGCGCATTGCCATTTTAGAGTCGCTACCCGGTGGATGATGCCAGTGACCTTTGTTTTTTCTCTCACCGTATCGTTTCTGACTCTGTCTCTTAGGCTTATTCCTAACATGGCTCTTTGGGTCACTCGTAGTTTCTCGGCACTTTGTTTGGACAGTGTAACAGTGTCAAGACCATAAGTACCAACTGGCAGAACGCAGGCTTCATAGATTTTCGTTTCAGGTTGATTGAATGGTTTGTTAGTTTAATCTAAATAAATGGGTTATGTAATACTCTCTTCGAAACTGCAGTTATAAGGACTTATACCACTTTTCTTTTAAAAAGTATTTTATGTATAAAATTTAACATCGGATAGCGTCATTGTGTGATTTCCCTGCAAGGGTTCTCAAACTGTTTTAGCTGTCCACCTGTTCACAGTGCTAAAAAATCCTCCCTGGTCACCCCAGAGATGTATGAAATTTAGGAAAATGATAAATGATAAATTTTGACATAGTTATTCAACTTTTTTTATTTTTCTAGGCATTCAATTCAATTTATTCAAAAAAATTATAAACATTACAGAATAATGTCAATTCCAAATCGTTTATAATCACAATATACAATATATTAATAACTAACTAACCATCGCGCCGTCTCCCCGAAGGGGTAGGCAGAAAGAATGGACTGCCACACTTTCCTTTCCTGACATATTTCTCTCGCTTACGCAGGTTTTGTCATGTTTGGTTACACAGTCAGTTACGCAGGTTTTATATACCTTACTGTCAGTTCCAAAGTATTTATTTTTCCATATGATCTCTTTGAGACAACTTGATACCGCCGAAGTTTTGTTAACATGTCCTATTATTTCGCTGACAATGTCATTTTGACTGAGCAGATCCAATCCTAGATATCTAAATTTAGTAAAGTGTTGCTTCTCCTGTGAGGTGGATTCCAGCTCTCCTTCCGCGTTTTAGGAGGTCTTCCATGAGGACGAGTCCCGTGAGGCTGATTATGCAATGCAATATAGGGGAGTCTGGTGGTGTCCATTCTTTGAACATGACCGTACCAGTCCCTTTTTCCCCAACATCCTCAATCAAATCAAATCAGTTTATTTACTGAAAAGACATTACAAACAGCATAAATGTTTATGGCATCTATTGAGTACAGGTAAGATATTATACACATACAACATAAAACCAGGAACGCATTAGTGATGGTTCGACATTAAGAAGATAAGATACTTTCCAAAGTCAAGAGTATTTGTCCCCTGAACGTACTTTCACTAACATAAAAGACGTCGATATCCGAGGAGACTGCGTTCAGCAGACTTATTGCTCTTCCCACCGGTGTCACCAGAGGCAAATTGGTTCTGGCGGCCGGTAGGTAAAACAATCTGTGCTGTCGCTGTCGGAGATATCTATCGGGGACAAAATTACCAACATCCTCCAGTACGGCCGATTTCTTGAAGTATCCCCTAATTAATCTGAAGAAATGGGTTATTAGATGTCCATCTCTTCGAAGCTGTAAATAATTGGTTCCAAGCATTCCTAAAAGAAATGCCGTGGGATAGAGCCACGGATAACTACCATACTCCCCTATGAAGAAATACCTCAGAATTTTTTTCTGAACCCTCTCCAGCATAACGGAATATCTCGCCTCATGAAGACTCCATATCACAGAACCACTTTTGAGTCTGCTCCGAACCAATGCGTTGTATAGAACTCTGAGCACATTGGGATCTCTGAAAACTCTTTTGGTCCGAATGATGAAGCCCAACATCCTCAGTGCAATGTCACAAGTTTATCACTTTTGCAGTATCATTTATGATGATGGTGAAGAGGAGTGGCCCTAGGTTTGAACCTTGTGGTACCCCTGAATTTACAAGAAAAAGTTCTTATTGAAAAATTCCGTATGAGACGAATTGTTTTCTCCCCTCGAGGTAACTTATAAAAAAACATAATCAACTGAGAAGAGAATCTTCCATGCAGCTTGCCGGCTGTAGTGTCGTTCGTATTCCAGTCTGTCGATGTCATCGAGCCTGGTGAAACCGGTCGCTGTCAAAATAAAGACAAAAGTGGAAGCAGATAAAAAAACATCGTATTTTTCACAAATTGAAGTTGGCGTTGTTTATTGGATGGCTTCGATATTGGACAATCTCTGGTGTAGATGATAAACTCCGACACATGTGAATATTTCACACGCACACCAATATATTATACCCATTCTCGTTTGTCATATAAATAGAATTTCAGAACACTCTTCACATAAGCTAATCAGTTTACAATGAAGGCTGTAGTGTCGTTCGTATTCCGTGAGTATTAAATACTATATTTTAACGAATTTTAATTCAATTTGTTGTTCTTATTCTTCGATGGCCCTACAGCCCATATCGAGCCTTAGCCTCCAGTATTCTTCACCTCCAACTCCTCCTATCCTCCGCTTTAACCCTCCAATCTGACACTCTTAACAATCTTGCTCCATCTCTCCCAACTCCATCCTCCCATCGCAGCATTGGTCGTCCAATTGGTCTTCTACCACCTGGGTGCCACTCCAGCAATCTTTTTGGGGTTCGCAATGACGGCATCTTCTGCACGTGACCGGCCCATCTGAGTCTATTTAGTCTGACCTGTGTGGAGAGACTGGGAGCTTTGTAAATATGGTACAGCTCGTCATTATGCCGTACTCTCCAGCCTTCACCGTCATTCACAGGTCCCAGAATTCTGCGCAGCACCCTTCTCTCAAAAGTATCCAGTCGCTCTGCGGATTTCGCTGTCATTGTCCACGCCTCACATCCATAGGTCACTACTGTTCGGATGATTGTTTTATACAGGATGATTTTGGTTTTCCAATGTACGTTTCTTGATTTGAGCGCTGGTAGCAGTAATTCAATTTGTTGTTACCTAAACTAACTAACTGGCTAACTTATATCACGCCGTCTAACCTGAGGGATAGGCAGAGAGAACAGAAATTCAGAGGCGAACAAATATTGAAGAATCCAGAATTATGTGGGGGTCGGCAGCTTGCTGCCATCTTCTGTTAGATCCAGCAAGTTGCCGAAACCGGTCAACGTTAAACATATCATGTGGAAGCCCACTTAATATATAATAACAAAGAAATTTTCTATCAACTTATTTTTCATTATTTAGAATGAACCAAAAGATTTCAATTAAAAATATATTGTTTTTTATATATGGAAAGAATGAATGAAGAAAGAATGGTAAAACAATTATATGTTAATGATGTTAATGGAACCAGAAAGAAAGGAAGACCGAGGAAAAAGTGGCACGATCAAATAAATCAAATATTGAATGTCGGCCATGTGAGGAGTCAGAGAAATCGACGCGCGTGCATGACACGATGTATGAATGTTGAGGAATCGAGAGAAATATGTCAGGAAAGAAAAGTGTGGCAGTCCATTCTTTCTGAATGTGATGGTTAGAATGTGATGATGGTTAGTTAGTCAGTTTTTATATAAGTCTTTCATTGTTTAGTTTTTATTATATTTTTACACCTGAAAGTGGAGGTATTCTCCGAAACATGTCGTGTTTTTTAATATTTTAAAAATATTTTGTGGATTACATTTTGTGGATATAGTTATTTCCAATTTCCTAAGTAAAAATATTATTATGTTTTCATGGAACAAACCATCACGACGTTTCTCCGCAGGGGTAGGCAGAGAGAATGGACCGCCACACTACTCTATCCTGACATACCTCTCTAGCTTCCTCCACATTCATACATCGAGTCATACACGCACGTCGATTCTTCCGGCTTCCGACATGACCAACCTTTAATATTTGATTAATTTGGTCACGCCATGTTTTCTTCGGTCTACCTCGACTCCTTACTCCATTTACATCGTTAACGTATACTTTTTTAACCATTCTTTCTCCACCCATGCGCTCTATATGTCCCAACTAACGCAGCGATCCTTTCATAACTTTGTTCATAATACCTTCCTTCGCTCCACATTCCTTCCTAATATCAGCATTTGAGATTCCGTCGTACATCGTTCTACCACACATACGTCTTAGGGACCTCCTCTCTACCGCATTTATTCTGCTCTCATCTTTCTTCTGCCAGTTCCATGCTTTTATGACTAGATTAATCAAATTTATGTTTTTATGACTAGATTAATCAAATTTTAAAGGTTGGTCATGTTAGAAGTCCGAAGAATCGACGTGCGTGTATGACTCGCTCAATGAATGTGGAGGAATCTAGAGAGGTGTGTCAGGATAGAGAAGTGTGGAGGTTCATTCTCTCTGCCTCTACCTGCGTGATTTTGTTATATTTTTTTAATGTACAATATATTTAGTTAAATGTTCACGGGTTTGACCGGTTTCGGCAATTCGCTGCCAACACCAGGTACGCACTTCTACCATGAAACACGCTATTCTATTCTGACCCACTTTAGCTTCCTACGCATTCATATTGTGAGTCATATAGACACATTATTAATTATTTTGATTCTCAATATCGTATCTTATCTTACATTCTTATCAATATTATTAATAATAAAATTAACTATGTTTATGACTCATAAAACATTGGTATATTGTATTGTGACCAACCGGTTGAAACTATAAATCTAAAAATTATATTTCATTTAAAATATATTAATTTTATGATTTAACTTGTGATTTATTCATAAATTGATAAGACAATTTTTGTTATATTATTCATAACTAACTAACTAACTAAAACTGCCTCACTTTTCTTTCCTGACATATTTCTCTCGCTTCCTCAACATTCATACATCGTGTCATGCACGCGCGTCGATTTCTCTGACTCCTCACATGGCCGACATTCAATATTTGATTTATTTGATCGTGCCACGTTTTCCTCGGTCTTCCTCTATTTCTGGTTCCATTTACACCGTTAACATATAATTTTTTACCATTATTTCTTCATTCATTCATCAAACCATCTTAATGATCCTTTCATTATTATTATTATTCTTTTTTTTTTTTTTTATGTATAAAACAGGTCGCTTGAACCCAATTACTGTATACAATATTTATTTTTTAAAACTGATATATTGATTCTCGTGACATGTGATAGATAGCTAAACTATCGCCATTTTATTGTCACCAGAATTCTACACCAGACCAAATACAGTGTGACAATCACACTGCCATCGCCGGGAATCGAACCCGGAACCTTCGGTATGCCAGTCAGAGCTCTTACCACTCTGCCACGAAGGTCGTCCTCATTCGTCGCCATTCGCACCGCATTCACTTCTTATATTTTCATTCAACACTCTATCATATACAGAGTACCACACATTCGTCTAAGAGATCCCATTTCTATTGCATTTATTTAACTTTCATCCTTCTTTTGCCAGTTCCATGCTTCGCTTCCATACATAAGGGTGGGTAGAAGAACAGCATTTTGCACTGCCATTCTAGCTTTTTTGGATAGGTTAAAAAATAAATAAAGAAAACATAAGAATTAATAATGTTAATTAATAATTTAAGTTCTTGCTGGTTAAGTGCCTAATTACAGCTAATTTAAAAAACGGTGGATTCGTGTAACATAAATTAAATAAACACAAAAATCCGGATCGTCCATGTCAGCATGTGCAACATCGAAAAAAACATTATGTGTTTATTACATTATGTGCTAAATTAAAAAAACGGTGGATTTAATTAAATAGACAATATGTGCACCATCTAAAAAGAACATTTTGTGTTAAATTATTTTTATTTTGTTATTTTATTTTAAATCATTGTATTTTATATTATTTGTTTTAGATTTATTTTGTGGGTGTTGGACGATCGAAGTATGCGCGGGAGATGCCTATTGGTGGCGATGAGGTTCGCAACCCATCACTCCGCGTCTCCCGCGGGGCGAAGAGAGAAGGATGGAATGCCGCATCAGTAAAAGTGTGACAGTCCATTCTTTCTGCCTACCCTTTCGGAGAGGCGGCGTGATGTTAGTTTAAGAATTAATAGACACTTTCAGAGGGTAGCCTACTATCGTGAAATATGTCCTCATCCTTAGCGATACGGTTTAGAAGTGTCATTGCCCTGTCCACAGGAATAAGTTAAGGTTGATAGATTGTATTCTGTGGCAGTGGAAATAATCTGTGTTGCCAAGTCGGGAATAATTGTCAAGGACAAACAAAGATAAATTATTTCAGAATGTCTGATCAATAGATATATTCGACCACGAATCAATTGAAAAAAAATGTTTATCTGAATACCAATATTTGGCAGTAAGAACTCTAGGTAATTTATTGTTTCTTGAACAATGATCAAATCAAATCAAATCAGTTAACCAACTAACTAACCATCACGCCATTTCCCCGGAGGGGTAGGCAGAGAGGATGGATCGCCACAATGGCCTGTCCTTGCATACTTCTCGGGATTCATCTACATTCATACATCGTACCATGCACACACGTCGATTATTCCGACTTCGAATGTGGCCGCCTTTTAGTAATTGATTGATTTTGGTCATGCCATGTTTTCCTCGGTCGTCCTCGGCTTCTTTTCCCACTCACGCTGCTTGTGTACAACTTTTTAACCATTCTACTCTCATCCATTCGTTCCATATGTCCAAACCATCTCAGGGATCCTTTTTTAATTTTATTCATGTTGCAGTCATCTGCCTTGCATTTCTTTCTTATTTCATCGTTCGGTATTCTATCATACGACGTTTTCCTGCACATTCTTCTTAGTGATCTCATTTCTACGGCGTTTATCCTGCTTTCATCCTTCTTTTGCCAGCTCCAAGCTTTACTTCCATACATGAGGGTTGGCACTAGAACTCCAAACAGTTTCAAATAATTTACTACTGTTAAATTTTAAAACACTGTTATATATCACAATTTATTTTTATTTACTGAATGTCGCGACAGCCGTTTCGATAACCGATGTTGGCATCATCAGGTGTTACAATAAACTCCATGTTTTGTATTGTATCGCCTGATGATGCCAACATCGGTTGGCGAAATAGGTGTCGCGACACTCAGTTAATAAAAAGGAATTGTGTTATATTGTACCTATAACAGTGTTTTAATCATTCAGTAATAATGTTGAAGTATCATAGTGTTTCGGCCAAAACAATGGACCAAGTTTGGACACATGGAAAAAATGAATGACGAAAGAATGGTAAAAAAATATCGGATAACGATGTAAATGGAACAAGAACTAGAGGAAGACCGAGGAAAACGTGGCACAATCAACTAAATCAAATATTGAATGTCGGCCATGTGAGGAGTCAGAGTAATCGACGTGCGTGCATGACACGATGTATGAGAGAAATATGTCTGGAAATGAAAGTGTGGCGTGATGATTAGTTCGTTAGTTAGTTGTTTTCAACAATGTATTCAGCCACATCAATTACCTTCTCTTTCAGAACACACTCTTTCTACACGATCTCTCCAGTAGCGTCTTCTCAGTCTTCCCAATCGCACGACATCTTCTACATTGCAGATCTTTCTTATTTCAGAATTTCTGACTCTGTCTCTGAGTGTCGTTCCCACAACGGATCGGAGAGTCTTCGTTTCTGTGGTTCAAATGAGTCTTTTTGTTCTGAAATCGAATCAATAATTATAACAAATGATATTGTGTCTTCAAAAATATGTCGGGTTATCTTTTGTTATCTTTGAACTGTCTATAGAGGGGAAAAAAATCAATGTTCCAAATACCCATTTTTTTACAATATATTTATATATGGCGTCATATGTTTACTCAAAATGTACATATTTCCTTATCAATGTAAATATAAGCTTGCTTTTTGGTATTGGATACTATCAGGGCTTATCCTTTATCAATAGTTTCATCCTATCAGCAAATATCATTCATACAGGATGTGACAGTTTTGTATTCATTGCCGCAAATAGAAATATATCCACAGAAGCAAAGATGGCAGTGCACAATGGAGTTCTAGTGCCAACCCTCATGTACGGAAGTGAAATTTGGAGCTGGCAAAAGAAGGAGAATGCAGGATAAACGCCGTAGAAATGAGATCACTGAGAAGAATGTGCGGGAAAACGTTGTATGATAGAATACCGAACGATGAAATAAGAGAAAAATGTAAGGCAAATGACTGCATCATGGATAAAATTAAAAAAGGAATCCCTGAGATGGTTTGGACATATGGAACGAATGAATGAGAGAAGAATGTTTAAAAAGTTGTACACAAGCAGCGTGAGTGGAAAAAGAGTGGAAGTGAAGCTTGGAGCTGGCAAAAGAAGGAGAAAACAGGATAAACGCCATAGAAATGAGATCACTAAGAAGAATGCAAGCAGCCTGAGTGGAAAAAGAAGCCGAGGACGACCGAGAAAAACATGGCATGACCAAATTAATCAATTACTAAAAGGCGGCCACATTCGAAGTCGGAATAATCGACGTGCGTACATGGTACGATGTATGAATGTAGAGGAATCCAGAGATGTATGCCAGGACAAGAACTCTAGGTAATATATTGTTTCTTGAACAATGCTCAAATCAAATCAGTTAATTACTTCAAGGATTAATTTTATCTCAATAGAGACGAAGATGCAAGTTGGAAACTGAATATGGTGATCGAGGTGTTTACAGGACTTATGACCTGTCATTGGTTGGGTTAAGCGCACGCTTTATGTAATACAACATTCCCCATTCCACATTTCTTATGACCACCATGTCTGACAAATTTTTGGAAGTTTTATATATGTTAATATGTAGCACCAAACTTCACATGTTAGTTTCAATCTACACACTAGCGCCATTTATGAAGATTGGATTTTTAGCATTAGGCAAAAAATCTTTTTAGTAACGCAACCTTCGTGGCAGAGTGGTAAGAGCTCTGACTTCCATACCGAAGGTCCCGGGTTCGATTTCTCGCGATGGCAGTGTGATTATCACACTGTCTTTGGTCTGGTGTAGAATTCGCGTGACAATAAAATGGCGATAGATTGGCTACCTATCACATGTCATGAGAATCATCAATATAATAGCTAAAAATAATGGATATACAGCAATTGGGTTCATACGACCTGTTGTATACAAGAAAAAAAAATAATAATAAAGAATGTGAAAGGCTACCGCCATTAAAGTATTGCTAGATAACGCCTGGAGATGTCACTCCAATTTATATGCTAACTTGGACCAGTTTTTGTTTTTACAACATTTTGAATGTGAACTTGTAGACAAATATTGGATTTTACCCATTGCGGGTTTATCATTTTTTAAGGATTAATTGTATCTCAATAGAGACGAAGATGTAAATTGTTTATTTTTTTTTTTTGGAAACAGAATATGGTGGTCACAAACTTTATTAAATCATTATCGCATTTCAGTTTTCGTGGTGTTGGCGGTGGTGGCCCAAAGCCAGGCTGATGAAGAGCTTCCCTGCCCCAAGATTTGCCCATTCCTCTATGATCCCCAATGCGCTGCCGGCTCAGACGGCGTCCAAGTCAACTTCCCTAACCAATGTATGCTCAAGCAGAAAAACTGTGAAGATAGTTCTAAACGTAAGTATTTTTTTTATTTCTAGTGTTTTTAGTGGTGGCCATGATCGGTCAAATCGGGGCAGAGGAGGAAACTCCATGTCCAGTGATTTGCCCGCTGCTCTTTGACCCGCAGTGCGCGGCTGATGCCGATGGGAATAAGGAGTCCTTCTCTAATACCTGCATGCTCAATGCGAAGAACTGTAAGGACAAATCCAAGCGTAAGTTCTTCTTTGACCATTAAGTAAAGGGTGTTTTTTTAGAGGTTAGTTAGAAAGTTTCAATCCTGGTTTGCAGCAATTTCTTCTATTCTTCTCTTCCATTCTTCTCTGTCTTGTGCGGCTCTTTTGAAATCTGCATATGATGAGCAGCGCACGTCCACCAACAGGTCCTCCAGGTACTCTCGACGTGGGCGTCCCCTAGAGTCTGTCCCTTGGTCATACCCTACATTATGCCATGCAAGAGACCTTCTTGACGTATTACATGGCCGATCCATCTTGCACGCCTTTCGGACAAGGTCCCGAGCAGGTGCCTTCCTCCTTCGATTCCTTGAAGAACTTCCTCATTCGTGATGTGGTCTCTCCAGGAAATTCCTAATAGTCTTCTATAGGACCACATCTCAAAAGCCTCTAGTCTCCGCTTATCTCTTTCGGATAGGCACCATGTCTCGCAGCCGTACATCAAGATACTCCATACATAGGTCTTGATGAGGAGTATTCTCAGTTTTAGGTCTATATTATTTGATTATATTATTTTCGACCTTTTATTAAATGCAAGCCTAGCCTGATGTATGCGGCTGTCGACCTTGTTCTTAGACCGACTTTTGTTGCCGAGGTAGACAAACTCCTTGGTGTTCTTTAGTGGAACTCCTGACATCACTGATTTTGGGCATATGAGCGCCACGGCTAGCTCGAATGAAACGCAATCGTGAAATCCAATTTTCGACAATTGTTATCTTTGTGGATGAGCATTATCCACTAGAGTGTACGTGGTGCGAAAACTATCCATGGTCTTCCGACTAACTTGCTCGGATGGACGATTATGTCGACCGTTAAATGGATGTAGTGCACGATTTTCAAAATAAATTTGCACAATTCGCAAGCGCTGTTCTGACGTTAGTCTATTTATGGTCAAATGACAAAACGTATTGACTACAAATCAACTATCAACTGTTAAATTGACAGTCTGTAGAAACAATGTTGCCAGTTTAAAATCCAAACCTCTAAAAAAACACGCTATATGATTCTCTCCGATAAGAAGCAAATGGATAGAGAGATAGACAATCCACAATAAATGCTGCAGCACGATTAATTTTTGGTGCATCATTCACCCATGTAACCTTAATGCTCTATTGACTTGGTTAGGTTTACCTGATTATAAACAATGTCTACTTGTTCACAAAGCCTTACATGGACAAGCGCTCCACTACCTCACAGACCTCTGCAAGCTAATCGACCTGAATGGCAAGGAGCTTCAAATTGTGTTTTAAGCATCATGGAACTGAAATATCTGAAATCAGGACAACGAAAGATTATTCAGAAGCTCTCTTAAACTTTCCCTTTTGAGAGAAGTTTACCGGACGAAGAGCGCCCTTAAATAGAATCTCTCATGAAATGGGCATATAAAAATCATTATCATCATCAACCTCTGGTTCAAGTGTTTCAACACTCTTGATCTCTTCATCATCATCAAGTGTAGTCTTAGTAATAGATTTGAGATTGAAAGGGTTCAAATCGGCAATACAATTGTGACTTTTAAGGTGTCCAAACTATACCAAAAAAAATCCTTTTCTGATTCTAATGTATTTTGTATTTTTGATTTCAGAATTCAAAGTGGTCCATCAAGGCAATTGTGAGGCAGTTCAAGCTTAAAGATAAATCTGTATTTGACAATTTTTTCATCTGTAACAAAAATGTATCTTCATACAATTAAATAAAATATATAAACTCTTTCTGATCACCTCATTTTGTTTTATTTCTGTATTCTAAAGATACGATCAAAAACTCGAGTTCTTATCTATACCAGAATTGAGATGTTTTGGGTTTTGGGTTCACTAAATATCCATCACACAAAGACAATACCATATTTTTTCTGGAACCACGTGGACCCCATGGAGAAAACACGAATTGCAAAAATGGTTAAATATGAAAACCCAAGCAACAAGAGATTACCAGAAAGGCCGCCGAAGAGATAGAGATATGGCTGTACATCATCAGTCAGTACAGTCCACCATCATAAACTAGCACATGTATCTACGATGAGAGATCTCGGGATCATTTATGAGAGTAGGCTGACTTTTCGTGCGCATGTTGAGATGATTTGTGGCACTGCACTGAAGATTTTGGGCTTCATCGTCCGGACCGGCAGAGTTTTCAGGGATCCCAATGTGCTCAGAGTCCTATACAACGCATTGGTTCGGAGTAGACTCGAAAGTGGTTCTATGATATGGAGTCCTCACGAGGCGAGATATTCCATTATGCTGGAGAGGGTTCAGAAAAAATTTCTGTGGTATCTCTACATGAGGGAGTATGGTAGCTATCCTTGGCTCTATCCAACGGCGTTTCTTTTGGAAATGCTCGGAACCAGTTCTCTACAGCTTCGAAGAGATGGACATCTAATTATCCATTTATTTAGATTAATTAGGGGATACTTCGAGAATGCGGCCGTACTGGAGGGTGTTCGGCTTTTTGTCCCCGATAGATATCTCGGACAGCGACAGCACAGATTGTTTTACCTACCGGCCGCCAGAACCAATCAGCCTCTGGTGACACCGGTGGGAAGAGCAATTAGTCTACTGAACGCGGTCTCCTCGGAGATCGACGTCTTTCATGTTAGTGAAAGTACGTTCAGAAGGCAAATACTCTTAATTCTGGAGAGTATCCTGTCTTCCTAATGTTGAACCATCTCTTATGCGTTTCTGGTAGTATACTATATATAATATATTATTTTACCTGTTCTCAATAGATGCCTTAAAAATAAATTTTGTAATGTCTGTTGATGAAATAAACTGATTTGATTTGATAAACAGGTCATACGATCTAAACTAATAGGAAGAAGAAGTAGAAAAATGGGATCATTGGGATCGGAACAGTAGAGGCACTATTTATAGTAGAACTGGGTAAGACAAAAACCTGCACTTTCAAGGGTTAGTCGACGTCGGGGGAACCCGACACGACATACGAAGAAGAAGCAGAATAATGTTATCATTATTTCTATATAGATAACAAAGATAACATTTTATTTAAAAATAATCGTCTCAATAAATAAAAATATTCATTACACAATTGATTCACAATGAAGACTGTATTCTTGATTGCCTTATGTAAGTAAAAAAGTTTTATTAGTGTTTTGTCATATAAAAAATTAGATTTTTTTTATTCTTCTTCTTTCGGTGCCGTGTCAGGCCCCCAATGTTGGCGATCTCTATCCTGTGCCACTTGGAACAGGTTCTGAACTCTTGTTATTCCTGTCCACTATTTGATGTTCAGCAGCCAGGACAGCTGCCTTCTACCAACTCCCCGACGCCCCTCAACGTTGCCCATTAATATCAGTCGAAGGAGGTTGTATTTTTCTCCCCCTAGCACATGACCCAAATATGAGACCTTTGTGACTTTCACACTGGACAACAGCTTTATATTGGCTCCAGCTCTCTGTATTATGTCTGCATTACTGGCCTTATCTGTCCACGGTATACGGAGCATTCTGCGATATATCCACATCTCGAACGCTTCCAACCGGTTCATTACATTCACTTTCAGAGTCCAGGTTTCGCAGCCATATAGTAGAACAGACCATATATAACATTTATTCATTTTTGGTCGGAGTTTCAAGTTAAGATTATCGTTGTAAAAGTTACGTTAAATTTACAATGAACATCACCAAATTGTTCTCCTTTTATTTTCTACATTACTCTCAAACAACAATAATCTGGACAAAATTCAAAGAACTATTCCTCTCTCACTTGTATCAATAAAATTCTCGAACTCGTTTTTGATGACATCCTGATTTTAGCCTATTCTTCTGCTTCTTCTTTAGGCCTCTTCAAACATTCTCCATTTTTATCCATCTTCTTCCCCCAACTGAAATTAGGTCGTCAGCCCACTTTTTTAGGGCTCAACTGATTCTCGTCCTTTTCTACTCCTACAGTCACCATTTCTCTGTTCCCTGTCTTTCGACATGTCCTGCCCATAACCACATTAGTTTTGCCTATAATTTCTATAATATAATGCGATTTCTATAATAAGCAATATATTTAAATTAAATATTTTTTCAAACATTAAAGATACCACTCATTTTCTTGTCTGATTCATTACCTTATCTTTACACATAACGCTTAATTATTTGGAATTATTATTCTTTTTATAAATATGTAATTCCTATAATTAAAATATTAATAACCGATAACTTATCAGCACGTGTATTATACATCTTAATTATGATGTAATTCACTTTAACTGTGACACTTGTTTTTTGATACAACATAATGAACAGCATGGATTCAGATCAGGGCGTTCAACCATTACAAATTTGATGGTATTTACGAACTTTGTCACTAAGTGCCTTGATAAAGGTGCACAAGTCGACTGCTCGTATAGCGATTTTTCAAAAGCGTTTGATAAGGTGGACCACCAACTTTTGCTTCGAAAGCTTCAAAGGATTGGCTTTAGTGACAATCTGCTCAAGCTTTTCTCTAGCTATCTAACATCTCGAAAACAATATGTGTCATATGGACTTTTTCAGTCTTCGGCCTTTCACACCTCATCAGGGGTGCCACAAGGGTCTAATTTAGGACCATTGCTTTTCACGATATTCATAAATGATATTTCTAACGAAATAAAGTTTTCAAATTTTTTATTATTTGCTGATGACATAAAAGTTTTCTCTGAAATAGAGAATCCCTCAGATTGCTTGAAGCTTCAGTGTGACATTCAGAGCATAACCCAATGGAGTAAACGTAATAAATTATTCTTCAACGTCTCCAAGTGCTTTGTTATGTCATACACACGGGCATCGAAAACATTATACTTTCGCTATCTTATGGATGGGGTACAGCTTGAAAGAGCTTCTACATCCAGAGATCTCGGTGTTCTGTTCGATGCTCAATTATCGTTCAATCTTCACATAGTTGCTCTATGTAATAGTTCCATTAAAATGCTTGGATTTGTTTTCAGGAATGCCAAGATATTTTCGAACACACAGGTACTTCGGGTGTTGTATAATTCCCTGGTAAGAAGTCGGCTGGAATATAGTTCCGTTATTTGGTCACCGCCTGGGATCCGATATTCTCTGATGGTGGAGCGAGTGCAGAAAAAATTTCTGCGCTTTCTTTACCTCAGGGAGCGCGGTTATTACCCGTGGCTCTTTCCGACTGAATTCTTGCTAGGTATGCTAAGCTACCAATCATTGGAGAGAAGGAGGAACATTCACTTGGGAGTTCACTTCTTTCAGCTGATTGGCGGCCGTATACAGAACTCGGATGTCCTGAGTGATGTAGGTCTATTTGTCCCTGATAATTACCTTCGTCAAAGACAGCACAGATTGTTTTATTTGCCACGCTGCAGAACCAACCTGCCAATGGTAATGCCTGTGGGTAGGGCAATCTTATTGCTTAATCGGATCGCCTCGGAGGTCGACATATTTCGTGATAGTGTGAGTTGCCTCAGGGATGCAATATCAATGTTATGATTTTTTCTTACTCTTAAGCTTAATTTTAATTTTTTTTAATGCTTCTCTGTTTATAATGTAATTGCAAACGATTTGGAATTGTATGTCTGTAATGTTTGTGATTATTATCAAAATAAATGAAATGAAATGAAATGAAATGAAATGAAATAATATTTCTTCTTCTTCTTGGAGTGCCATGTCAGAACCCCATGACGTAGGCCTCTCTGTCCTATGCCAGGCGGAACAACCTCCGAATTCCGGTCCACTCCTTGATATTCTCGAGCCACACATCTGGGGTCTTCCGAACCCTTCCGAATCCCTTTGCCTTCCCTTTATCCTCACCCAATGACTACCATTATCTCGCTTCAATCCACCCCCCCCCCCGCATTTTTCTCTCTCTCTCTCCCCCCTCCGAATAATCCGTCTTCCTCATGTAAAAAAAAGAAGTTTTCTTCACTGTGATACCTAGGTTAAGTTCATTAAATGTTCTTCTTCGTCAGCCTTCATCGGTCCACTGCTGGACATAGGCCTCTTCCCTTATTTTCCACTCGTCTCTATTTTCTGCCGACGCTTCTTCTATTTTCCCATGGTCTCCACCTTATTTTTTTCTGGGTCCATCTATCCTCACTTTGTTTCGCCACATGACCCGCCCATTGCTACGTTCCATGATGTCCGTTATTTTTATTCGGCGTCTAACCTCCTCATTTCTGATTTTATCTCGGAGACTGACGCCGAGCATATGTCTTTCCATGGAACGCTGCGTGACTCTTAATCTCTCTACATTTCTCTTGGTGAGGGTAACAGTCTCAATCCCATAAGTCATCACCGGGCAGTATGCATGAATCATAGACTTTTCTCTTTAGACATATTGGAGTTTCTTTGTTTTCAAACAGTGTCTGTTCCCTATGTTAAGGGCGGCTGACTCATAAACTCACCAACCCGTTTGGCAAGCGAGGTGTTTAAATGCCAAAAACCTTCACTAAATGTTAGCTATAAGAAATATAGTGTAAGTTTACATGGGTAAGTGAGCGCGACGTAGAAGGGGAAAAAATATATTGATATATATTTAATGTAAATCCCGGATGGACGGGGAACAGGCCTAGGAAATGCACGAGCGAGGCTGACGAAAGGGCGACACTGCGCCCTATAACAGTCTCAAGTATGTGGTGGGAACCCCCCTTCATTGCAATCTGCGGTCTTCCCACACCGCACCTTTTATGATGAGGTGCAGCAGATCGTATTTCTCGTTGCGGAGAATGTGTCCCAAATATGCCATCTTTCTAGACTTCACATCAGCCTACAATTATTTTACTACTCTGGCTCTACGACCTCATTGTTGGTGACCATATCAGTCCATGAGATCCGCAACATTCTGCGTTGGAGCCACATTTCTAGTGCTTCTATACGGTTTCGGTTTTCGGCTTCTAATATGGACCAAATATATCACTCGACCATCCTCTGTCTCAATTTGAAGTTGATGTTGTCATTGCAGAAGAATGGTCTCATATTATTGAATGCGGCGCTCTTAATCTCTAATATCTTATCAAATTTACTTTGGTAAAAATATCCCTAATGGTGACGTCATTGTGAAGAAGAGAAAACAGGGTGAGTTAAGGTGTTACGAATAAAAATTAAAAACTGTTAAATTAAAAAAATTGGTTTTATGTATTATATCACAATTGTATTTTCATTTTACGCGACAGCTGTTTTGTTAACCTATGTTGACATCATCAGGTGTTACAATAATATATCAAATGTCAAATTTTCGTGATTTTTCGAACCTTTATGTGTATTTGTTCTTACGTCAATTTGAATAATTTCTTTGAAATAATTCAAATTGACATAGGAACAAAACACATAAAGGTTCGAAAAATCACGAAAACTTGACAGTTGATGTATTATTGTAACATCTGATGATGTCAACATAGGTTGACGAAACAGATGTCGCGTAAAAAAAAATACGATTGTGATACATAAAACAAAGTTTTTTTTAAGTATCATAGTGTTTCGGCCAAACAAAGGACTATTTGAATTGAATTATTTAGATAATAATTTAATAAATCGATGTTTTTATTATTAACTTCTTCCACTTTTTGACTTCATTTCGACAGCGATCTGTTTCGCCAAGCTAGATGGGATCGACAGACATCTTCTTTTTCTTCTTCCTTGTTGTAGACCAATATGGTCTGTTCTCCAGAGTGTTGCTCCTCCTGTGAGGTAGACTCCCAGCTGTCCTTCCATCTTTAAGAAGGTCTTCCACGAAGACGAGTCCCGTGAGGCTTATTGTGTAATGCAATATAGGGTAGTCTGGTGGTGTCCATTCTTTGGACATGATACCAGTCCGTCTTTTGCTGTCTACTCCATATTATGATATCCTCAACATAGAAAAATGAAAAACATAAAAAAAATTTATAATACCAAGAAACGCATGAGAGTTGTGTGAATGTAGTGTAAGCTTGAAAGGTGTGGCAGTCCTTCTCTCTCTCCGGCCAATCGGTGTTGTGTTTGTAAGAAAAAAAGTCAACTGTCACAAGGCATGAAGAACCCCTAGATGGCTCAACACTAATAGTTTTTTTTTTGTTACTTACTTTCAGTTTTCGTCGTTGTAGCTTCGGCCATGGAGCAAGAAGAGTCTTGTCCTGTCATGTGCCCAGCCTTGTACGCGCCCATATGCGCAAGGGACGCCAATGGAGACTTGGAGACATTCGCCAACCCTTGTCTGATGGAAGGCAAGAACTGCAGGAGCAAATCACAGCGTCAGTACTCCCTTTTTTTAAATAATTTAAAAATTAATTTGTGTTCTTCTACCGACCCTTGTGTATGGTAGCGAAGCGAATGCAGTAGAAATGAGATCTCTTAGACGAATATGTGGATACTCTGTGTGTGATAGAGTGTCGAATGAAAATATAAGAAGTGCATGCAGTGCGAATGATGGTGTCATGAACAAAATAATGAAAAGATCATTAAGATGGTTTGGACATGTGGAAAGAATGAATGAAGAAAGAATGGTAAAAAAATTATATGTTAATGATGTAAATGGAACCAGAAATAGAGGAAGACCGAGGAAAACGTGGCACGATCAAATGAATCAAATATTGAATGTCGGCCATGTGAGGAGTCAGAGAAATCGACGCGCGTGCATGACACGATGTATGAATGTTGAGGAAGCGAGAGAAATAAGTCAGGAAAGAAAAGTGTGGCAGTCCATTTTTTCTGCCTACCCCTTCGGGGAGACGGCGTGATGGTTAGTTAGTTAGTTAGTTTAGTTTTGTTAAACAATTTTATAATATTTTAAATGTGTATCTTAATACAATAATATGTATAACTGAAGAAGGACTGGTTGTCCGAAACATGTCTGATATGTAATTATATATATATATATATATATATATATATATATATATATATATATGTTGTTATATATATATATATATATATATATATATATATATATATATATATATATATATATATATATATATATATATATATTATATATATATATATATATATATATATAAATTATACATATGGTATTATAGTATATATATATATATATATATATATATATATATACATATACATATAAAAACATATTAAATTTAACTGGTTGTTTTATTATATTTTCATTATTTTTGATGGCTTTTTTAATTTCTAAAATTTCTAAATGATTAAATGCTATTTTTTTATTTTAGATAAACTTAAAACGTTAACACTAAGGAATTCCACAATGACGATTTTTTATGAATTAAAACATTGTTTATTCCACTTTTGAGTTTATTTTTCTCGACATGTATCGATGGCTTACACCTTCATCATTGGGAGAACGATATAAACTGAACTGTTTATATCGTTTTCCCAATGATGAAGGTGTAAGCCTTCGAAACATGTCGAGAAAAATAAACTCAAAAGCGGAAAAAAACGTGTTTTAATTCATAAAAAAATCAATGTTTTGTTTTTATTATTAATATGCAAAATAACGATAAATTTATTTTTAAATGTATGATTATTTCAAATTAAATGGTAACGATAAATTATTATTAGAAAGGTATCTAATATGTGCTTTCATTCTTATGTTAAAATTACGCGATGTTTTCCCTATGTAAAATGAAGTGCAATCGTTGCATTTCAATTTACAGACTCCTTTCTTCTTCAACTTTATTTAGGATAGTGTCCTGTTATTTCTCGGAGTCTGTTCCTGAGATGTAGATGTCTAACTGTCTCGCCATCTTTTGGGTTGTCTTCCTAGAGGCCATATTTATCACTCTTTCAGAACATGCTCTTTCCACATGATCTCTCCAGTAGCGTCTTCTCAGTCTTCCCCATCGCACGACATCTTCCACATTGCAGATCTTTCTTATTTCAGAGATTCTTACTCTGTCTTGGAGTGTCGTTCGTGTTTGCTTTATTTTTGTTGCAAGAATATAACTCTATAGACAAATAAATAACTTCTATAAAAGCTTATAGCTTATAAGAAAGCATCATTTTGTCAATATCTCTAATACATCTGATTTCATTTTTTTTCCAGAATTCACCATGTTACATCAAGGACAATGCCAATAAATAAAGTATAAGATTTGAAATCTTAAAATATATATGTTTATTTATTAATAAATTTATGTACTGATAATTTATTAAATATATGGTTTTAATACAGAAGAAATCAAATCAAATCAAATCAGTTAATTAACTCAAAAGACATTACAAACAGCAAAATGTTAAGGTGATCAAAAGAGTACAGGTAAAATATTATAAAAATAAAACGTAATACCAGGAACGCATTAGAGATAGTTCGACATTAGGAAGACAAGATACTTTCTAAAGTCAAGAGTATTTGACCCCTGAACGTGCCTTCACTAATATGAAAAACGCCGAGGACACCGCGTTCATCAGACTAATTGCTCTTCCAATCGGTGTCACCAGAGGCAGATTGGTTCTGGCGGCCGGTAGGTAAAACAATATGTGCTGTCGCTATCGGTCGCTCTAGCACGGGCCAGTTCTCGAAATATCCCCTGATTAATCTAAAGAAATGGGTAATGAGATGCCCATCTCTTCGAAGCTGTAAAGAATTCGTTCTGAATATTCCCAAAAGAAATGCCGTGGGATAAAGCCACGGATAACTATCATACTCCCTCATGTAGAGATACCTAAAAAAAATCTGAACCCTCTCCAGCATAACGGAATATCTCTAAATGAAAGGTTTAAATATATAAAAAAATATTTATAACTAACTAACAAACTAACCATCACGCCGTCTTCCCAAAAGGGTAGGCAGAAATAATGGACTGTCACACTTTTACTGATGCGGCACTTCATCCTTCTCTTTTCGCCCCGCGGGAGACGCGGTGTGATGGGTTGCGAACCTCATCGCCACCAATAGGCATCTCCCGCGCACACTTCGATCGTCCAACACCCACAAAATAAATCTAAAACAAATATTATAATATAAAATACAATGATATAAAACAAAATAAAAATAATTTTGCACAAAATGTTCTTTTTAGATGGTGCACATATTGTCTATTTAATTTATGTTCCACTGTTTTTTAATTTAGCACATAATGTAATAACACATTATGCACATGTTGACATGGACGATCCGGACTTTTGTGTTTATTTAATTTATGTTACACGTATCCACCGTTTTTTAAATTAGCTGTAATAAGGTACTTTACCAGCAAGAATTTTGAAATAATATTGAAGAAATTATTCAAATTGTCATTGAAACAAATGAAAAAATTATTTTGATACCTGTCAAAATTCTTTATAAAAACGAAAAAACTAATATAATTTTAACAGCAAAACAGTACAAACGTATTACGTGTCACAATTAACTATTACAAAGTGCGGCAACAGTTAAATTGACCAAAACAATTCACTTATACACGAAATATCTCCAAATTTACAGGAACACCACATGAACCAAACCAAATTTTCAAAATCAGAATCACAAATATTTATTGATTATTTTATTTATGTTTAAATTAAGAAAATAGAATTTCGACCGATATCAGTAATGCAGAGCGGTAGAAAAAGTATCACTGCGTTGGTTTGAATATGAGGCCGCCAAGGCAAGAGTGGTCTCAAATTTAGACAATGGAGATAGTGCGATTGAAAATTTGACGTTTTTTCCCCATTTTTTTAAACTATATGGGTTAGAGTCTTCTTTAGTGATAAACCTTGTTTGTTTGGTGAATGTCTTTAGAATAGTATTTGAAATTTTGGGAAATATAAAGTTTAAGGATATTTTTTGATGGTTATTTATAATACACCACATTAGACTCCATATATTTTGATTTTTTGTCAAAGAAAAAGAAGTATTTATGGCGATATACATAACGGTTTTGGTTTTAAATATTATATTTTACAAACAGAACAATCTATACTTTTATATTAGTAAAAGTACGTTCGGAAGACAAATACCCTTGACTTTAGAGAGTATCTTGTCTTCCTAAAGTCAAACTGTGTTATTTCACACTGGACTTCATTTGCAGAAAGTGACTGAAACAGATGTTGTGGACTTCGCAAGGACACAACTAACACTTCTGGACAAGATAGACCCTGCAGACGAGATGTCCTGGCAGCATTACCTCTACAGCAAGCTCGGCAGCAAGAAGGAGGTGGCCATCGGAGGTCAAGACCAAGACAAGGCCAAACAGATTGACGAAACCGTTGTTTGTTTCCACTTGGAAATGGTGGTTAGATTAATTTTTCTTTTATAGTAGGTCACAAATAGGTGTGGGTTAGACCAGTAACTCAATTTTTCAAAAAATGTTGGTTAGACCACTCTTGTCCTAGTAGCCTCATATATGGAACGCAACGGCTTAGAACGTACAGTAGAACTTTAATTATCCGAATTGCTTTCAAAATTTCATTTAAAAAAATTAAGCGAGCTAGAGTTGACAGCGAATTGTTATCAACTATCAAGGTTTGAAAGATCTCACATCTGGGTCATATACTGCGCGGGGAAAAGTACCACCTTCTCCAACTGATATTGGAAGGGAAAATTGAGGGACGCCGAGGGCCCGGTAGGAGACAAATTATGTATGTATAAGCGAAATTATGTATCAGCAAAAATGCACTCATGTCAATCCACTATTATTTTGAAAAAAATGTGCTGATAGTTCAGTTATTATTTATTAAACCATTTAATAAAATGTAGTTGTTAAAAGATCAATACTTTTTTTTCAAATTGGCTTAGTAATGTTTAGTATAATTTTTTTTTTATATATCCTTACAGACTTTGAACTTTGAAATATTGACTTTTGCTTTTTCCCAGAATACTCACGATATATTCTATTAGACCAATCATACTCAACCTTTTTTGTCTTCGGGCCACATACCTACATATATATGTAAAGCTACGCGGGCCGCAACACTATACTGGTATGAAGAAAAAAATCATGAAACCCCCCATTTGTTTGGAAAACAATTTGAGATTTAAAAAATTATAAACTAAAACAGAATAATAATATGACATATCAGTTATCATTATCAGCATACGGTTCCTTAAAAATTATTATACAATAGTGAAAAAAGTAAAACTTAAAAGTAACATGTATCAAGGCGTTTATTTCAAAATTAGTGTGATTTTTGACATTGAGATAAATTTTCAACAATTTTAGACAAATCGGGTTCATAATTGCTGCATGCTACCCTCAATACGTCATCAAGGTGATTCCTGTATACGTTTTTTGCATATTTCATTTTGGAATATGATGATTCACAAATATCTGTTGATGCAAACAACGTGAGGAGCAGGAAAGCACATTTTTTTACAGTCTTGTATTTTTCAGGAACTAATTTCCAAAAATGGATGTACTTCTTTCCCTCTCTTTTTTCTTCAAAAATAGCTTTCAGATTAGTATTGTTCATGTATCAAGATATACGAAGTATAGAATGCCAGATTTATTAAATCATGTCCCTGATAATAAATGTTTTTAGGGCCGCACAAAAAAACTTGGCGGGCCGCAGGTTGAGTATGGTTGTATTAGACTATGACTTCATTATAATATAATATTAAATTGGATAATTTATAAAGCGCCATTTTTATGAATTACTCATCTCAATGTGTTAAAAACAAAATTAATTAATTACAGAAACATTACTGCCATCTAGCGATTACTTGTCACGTTTTTCAGTACCTTTTATTAACATTGAACTTAAAATTGTATTATTTTAGTTTAAAAGAATATAATTATTAATGAAATGTAAAATTGCTAAAAGAGGGAGTATTTTAACACAAACTAGAAATATAGCAAATAGACAGAATTAATAAATGTAAAATAAAAAAATATTTTTTTAGAAGAAAGAAATGTAAAGCAGATGACTGCATCATGGAGAAAATCAAAAAAGGATCTCAGAGATGGTTTGGACATATGGAACGAATGGATGAGAGTAGAATGGTTAAAAAGTTGTACACAAGCAGCGTGAGTAGAAAAAAGAAGCCGAGGACGACCGAGGAAAACATGGCATGACCATTTAATCAATTACTAAAAGGCGGTCACATTCGAAGTCGGAATAATCGACGTACGTGCATGGTACGATGAACGAATGTAGAGGAATCCCGAGAGATATACCAGGATAGAGAATTGTGGCGATCCATCCTCTCTGCCTACCCCTCCAGGGAAATGGCGTGATGGTTAGTTAGTTAGTCAGTTATGGTGTAAACTCTATATTAATAATAATAATAACGACATTTCATAATATTTCTGGTTCCATTTACATCGTTTACATATTTCTTCCATTCTTTCTTCATTCATTCTTTCCATACATCCAAACCATCTTAATGATCCTTACATTACTTTGTTCATAACACCATCACTTCATATATTTTCATTCGACACTCTATCATACACATTCGACACTCCACAATCGTCTTAGAGATCTCATTTCTACTGCATTTATTCTACTTTCATCCTTCTTTTGCCAGTTCCATATTTCCCTTCCATACATGTAACCTTATATTGATGTGTGTGTGGATTATTATAATTGAATGTGTAATTGTTTTTATTACAACACGTGTTATGTACACGTGTACTATTTCAAGAAAATAAATAAAATAAAATAAATAAAATATCTTGAAAACAGACGTTTTCATTCGTATTAATTTTTCGAAAATGGAAATTTATGATACACTGTTAAATTAAAAAAAAAATTGTTTTATATATCACAATTGTATTTTTATTTTACGCGTCAGCTGTTTCGTCACTGATAGTGTTTGGGGCCAATAGATCTTGAATATTGAGCAGTCACCTATTTATAAACACCTGAAATTTTTCTAATAACTTCCGTGGTAGATTTTCAAGTCTCTGGAGTTTGGAGCTTGAGCTTTCTCGAATGCCATACAAGCATTGCGAAAGTTCCCCTTGCATTGCTGAGTCTGCTGGCTACATCTTCCTCCTTACCTTCAGAAAAAGAAGTCATATATCAAGAAAATTACTTTTTTTATTTTTTTTTAAATTTTAATTGTATCTCAATAGAGACGAAGACGTAAACTGGAAACTGAACATGGATGATCAAGGTGTTTACAGGACTTATGACCTGTCATTGGTTGGGTTAAGCGCAACAGTAGTAATTACAACGCAGTAATTACAACATTCCCCATTCCACCTTTGTTATTTGTGATCATGCATGACAATTTTTTGGAAGATGTATATATACTTCAAAATCGATATTTATCTTCACGTGGCAGTTTCAGTCAACCATCTATGTAGATTTGGTTACACTAGTGAATTTTTTCAAGAATTAACCTATACAACCGACCCACTAACGCCATCTATGGAGAATGATTTTTCGGCATTTAGCAAACTACCTTATTAACACAATGTGAAGGCTGTTGACTAACATATTGTAAGAAGCCGCTAGGAGTATTATTCCATTCTATATGCCAAAGAATTTTGACCAAAAAAATCTTCTAACAATATGTTGGTCAACAGCCTTCACATTGTGATTAGAAGCCGCTAGGAGTATTATTCCATTCTATATGCCAAAGAATTTTGACCAAAAAAATCTTCTAACAATATGTTGGTCAACAGCCTTCACATTGTGTTAATAAGGTAGTTTGCTAAATGCCGAAAAATCATTCTCCATAGATGGCGTTAGTGGGTCGGTTTTATAGGTTAATTCTTGAAAAAATTCACTAGTGCAACCAAATCTACATAGATGGCTGACTGAAACTGCCACGTGAAGATAAATATCGATTTTGAAGTATATATACATGAATAACAAGGGTGGAATGGGGAATGTTGTAATTACATAAAGCGTGCGCTTAACCCAACCAATGACAGGTCATAAGTCCTGTAAACACCTTGATCATCCATGTTCAGTTTCAAGTTTACGTCTTCGTCTCTATTGAGATACAATTAAAATTTGAATTAACCACCCTTTGGTGTAAATCCAGGATTTGTATACAGGTATAAGTATACATTCACAAACTTTTTTTATTATTTATTATGATATTGAATTGATTTAAATTATATTTAAAATTTAAATTTAAAATTTAAAATTAGATATGGTCCCCATGCAATCAGAAATTCATCATTTTTGTAATATATTTTACGATTAGAATTATTTCTGCTAAGGTATAGATTTTTTAAGCACTTTATTCTCTATATAAAGACAGAAATTTATGGCTTTTGCAAGATAAGTAAAGATTTTCTCAAAATGAAGTTGTACTTGTTCATACTGGGTAAGCTTTCAACAGTTAGTTTGAATCCAATACTTCTTATCCTGTCACAATTCCTTGGTGCATAGGGCGAGTCTGTCACTGTCCATTCTGACTACATGGTTTCAATCTGCGTTCAATGCAGCAGCAAGACTCATTAAAGGCATTCCAAAAAATCCCATATAACACATCTCAAAGAACTTCACTGGCTTAAAAGTCCAGAAAGAATCCAGTACAAACTCTGCTGGACAGTCTTCAAAGCGCTACATGGAATGGCACCAAGTTATATATCTGAACTCTGTATAACGGACAGCCTAAATACAAGGAAATCCACACTTCGTTCGGCGAACTCCTCGGCAATAGGAAGATTAGATGAGCCGAAGCGTTGCCCCAGTACAAATTTCGGGGATCGAGCGTTCGCGGTAGCCGGTCCATCAGCTTGGAACAATCTCCCTTCACACATCAGATGCATAAATGATCCGACAGATTTCAGATATAAACTGAAAACCCATCTATTTCGTATTTCATACCCAATTTAAACTTTGTTCTACTATACTTTTTAACCGATAGCGAAAATTTTGATTTTTAGATTTAAAACACGTCTTAATGCGCCCTTGAGGTGATTACATCACAAAAACGGTGCTATAAAAGTTAGCAGATTATTATTATTATTATTATTATTATTATGGTTTCTCCAGTGCCCCAACGAACGATATCCTCTATTTCGCAAGTTTATCTTATGTCTTAATTGTATCTCAATAGAGACGAAGATGCAAATTGGAAACAGAATATGGTGATCGAGGTGTTTACAGGACTTATGACCTGTCATTGGTTGTAACAGACATGGTGGTCGTAAGAAAGGCGGAATGGGGAATGTTGTATTACATCAAGCGTGCGCTTAACCCAACCAATGATAGGTCATAAGTCCTGTAAACACCTCGATCATGCGCGTTATAACATGCGTAAAGGTAAAGGAAAAGTAAAGGGTGAAAATAAGGAATATCAAAGGAAATATACATAGAACGTTATGAATAGGAATATGCCAGTCCTTGCTGCCTTTATCGTAAGGGTATTCACGAATTCGCCATAATTGCATCCAAAGAGGTATACCTCTTTTGCAACCTCATTTAAAAGACGAATCGCTTTCAATACAGGAGAACTTCGAAGGACCTCTGTGCGGCAATTTGGGGCATAAAATAATATATGCCCCCTTGCTCTGCTATAACTATGGGGAACGTGTAGATTTAGTTCTCTCAGTATTCCTGGATTGTAAATACCTACAGATAATAGTTGCTTACCTTGAAAGATCATTCGACGAGTTTCAAGAGTGTTGAAATCCAATATTCCTGTGGAAAATGGTGAGGGGTATAAAAAAGGATATTAGTTATACTCCCCGAGGTATAAATATCTCAAAATCGTTTCTGGGTCTTTTCTAGTTCTAAGATCACATTTTTTTTTCTGGGTCCCAAATGATAGAGCAGTACTCCAAGTAACTACGAACCAGCGCTTCATACGTTTCACGTACTTACTTCATAGGTAGGCAGAGAGGATGGATCGCCACAATGCTCTGTCCTGGCATACCTCTCGGGCTTCCTTTACATTCATATATCGTACCATACACGTACGTCAATTATTCCGACTTCGAATGTGGCCGCCTTTTAGTAATTGATTAATTTGGTCATGCCATGTTTTCCTCGGTCGTCCTCGGCTTCTTTTTCCACTCATGTACAACTTTTAAACATTATTCTCTCAACCATTTGTTCCATATGCCCAAACCATCTGAAGGATCCTTTTTTAATTTTATCCATGATGCAGTCATCTGCCTTACATTTCTCTCTTATTTCATCGTTCGGTATTCTATCATACAACGTTTTCCCGCACATTCTTCTTAGTGATCTCATTTCTAGGTTTATCCTGCTTTCATCCTTCTTTTTCCAGCTCCAAGCTTCACTTCCATACATAAGGGTTGGCACTAGAACTCCATTGTGTACTGCCATTTTTGCTTCTGTGGATATATTTCTATTTGCAGTAATGCCTTTGAGTGCGCCATTTATTTTTTTACCAGCCCCAACCCTTCTTTCGATGTCTTTCTCCATTATTCCGTCTCTTGTAAACATGCTTCCCAGATACGTAAATTCAGCAACTTGCTCCAATTTCTCGCCCATCGCACTTATATCACAAATCGTCATACATTCTTCTTTCTCGATAGTATTAGATAGATGTAATTTAAATGTGAATTTGGACTCAAAGGACGACATTCGTGGCAGAGTGGTAAGAGCTCTGATTCCCATTCCGAAGGTTCTGGGTTCGATTCCCGGCGATGGCAGTGTGATTGTCACACTGTCCTTGGTCTGGTGTAGAATTATCGTGACAATAAAATGGCGATAGATTGGCTACCTGTCACATGTCACTAACTTACTAACTAACTAACCATCACGCCGTCTCCCCGGAGGGGTAGGCAGAAATAATGGAACGCCACACTGTTCTGTCCTGACATACTTCTCTTGCTTCATCTACATTCATACATCTTGTCATGCACGCACGTCGATTTCTCCGACTCCTCGCGTGACCGACATTCAATATTTGATTGATTTGATCGGGCCACGTTTTCCTCGGCCTTCCTCTGTTTCTAGCTCCGTTCACGCCGTTTACATATACCTTATTTACCATTCTGTCTTCACTCATTCTTTCCATGTGTCCAAACCATCTAAATGACCCTTTCATTATTTTGTTCATAACACTTTCATTCGCACCACATTCACTTCTTATACTTGCATTTGTATCTTATCATATACCTACAGATTTGCCACACATTCGTCTTAGAGATCTCATTTCTACTGCAGTTATTCTACTTTCATCCTTCTTTTGCCAGTTCCATGCTTCACTTACATACATAAGGGTCGGCACAAGAACACCACTGTGCAAAAAAACAAAGTGTCCACTGTAATTGGGTTCAAGCGGCCTGTTGTACTCGTATACGTAAAAAAAAAATATGATCTCATATGTTTTTTTTTTCAGGATTTTTGGTGGTGGCTGCTTTGGCTGAGGAGCAGGAAGTGAACGAGGAAAATGCTGAAGCCGATGCGTTTTCGAATGAACGCATCATTACATATCACTGTCCCTATTGTCAAAATGGATACCACCCCATATGCGCACAAGACACCCTTAACAACCTTCTGCTCCACTTCCATAATGGCTGTTTTTTCTACAGGGAAAACTGCATCGATGGATTCCAGCGTGAGATAATGCTTTACTTTGCTTAACCTTTTTAAAGTTTTTTTATTGAGGGAATATCCTGGACATGGACACCCGACCTTTCTGGTCAGGTAGTGCCGGACTCCGACCGGCTCTCTCTCTCTGGTTTCAATCCTGGGATTGGTCTGCAGCAACTCCCTCTATTCTTCTCTTCCATTCTTCCCTGTCTTGTGCGGCTCTTTTGAAATCTGCATATGATGAGCAGCGCACGTCCACCAACAGGTCCTCCAGGCACCCTCGGCGTGGGAGTCCCCTAGAGTTTGTTCCCTCGGTCATACCCTCCATTATCAAATCAAATCAAATCAAATCAATTTATTTTCTCAAAAGATATTACAAACAACAATTTTAGTCTAAGGCATCTATTGAGAACAGGTAAAATATAAAAATATATAATACCAGGAACGCATGAGAGATGTTTCAATATTAGGAATACAATATATTCTCTAAAGTCAAGAGTATTTGTCTTCTGAACGTACTTTCACGAATATGAAAGACGTCGATCTCCGATGCGATCATGTTCAACAGTTTGATTGCTCTCCCCACCGATATCACCAGAGGCAGGTTGGTTCTGCATGCTGGGAGATAAAACAGTTTGTTCTGACGCTGTCGAAGATAACCATATGGAACATAAAGATGGATAGCCTCCAAGATAACGGAGTTTTCAAAGAATCCCCTGATAAGTCTGAAGAAGTGGGTAAGTGTGCACCCATCCCTTCTTATCTGTAAACTATTGGTCCCCAGCATGCCCAAGAGGAATGCAGTGGGATAAAGCCACGGATAGCTACCAAACTCCCTCATGTAGAGATATCTCAGAAATCTTTTCTGAACCTTCTCTAACATGAGCGAGTATCTCGCCTCGTGGGGACTCCATATCACCGAACCATACTCGAGCCGACTCCAGCCTACTTTCATAAACGATACCAAGATCCTTTATCGTTGAAACACGCTTAAGTTGCTGGTTATCCATTGTGTATCTGTAATAAACAGTACGCAATGCTCTCGTAAAAGATAAAATTACGGCATGCAAGAGGCCTTTCTTGTCGTATTACATGGCCGATCCATCTTGCGCGCCTTTCGGAAAAGGTCCTGAGCAGGTGCCTTCCTCCTTCGATTCCTTGAAGAACTTCTTTATTGGTGATGTGGTCTCTCCAGGAAATTCCTAATAGTCTTCTATAGGATGTAGGGAGTACATGTTGGAAGATAAAACAGTATGTGCTGACGTGCGTGTATGAGACCATGTGTGACCTTGCGTCTCTTGGAAATTTGATCAAGTGGTTGGTTTATAACGGAACTAGATTGGTCCATTTCATTCTTTAAGAGTTTTTGTTGATGCAATGATATTGTGCTCTATGTAATCAAAATTATTTCTTTTTTTGCAGATTACCGCTACTTGTATGATGGTCTCTGTGTAGTCTAATTTATAAAAATAATAAATTAATATTTAATTAATAAAGATTCGCATAAACAAACATTAAAGATTTTTATTACCATTATTTAGAAGAAGGATGACTAACTAACCTTAACGTCATTTCCCCGGAGGGGTAGGCAGAGAGGATGAATCGCCACAATGCTCTGTCCTGGCATACCTCTCGGGCTTCCTCTACATTCATACATCGTAACATGCACGCACGTCGATTATTCCGACTTCGAATGTGGCCGCCTTTTAGTAATTGATTCATTTGGTCATGCCATGTTTTCCTAGGTCGTCCTCGGTTTCTTTTTCCACTCACGCTGCTTGTGTACAACTTTTTAAACATTCTTCTCTCATCCATTCGTTCCATATGTTCAAACCATCTCAAGGATCCTTTTTTAATTTTATCCATGATGCAGTAATCTGCCTTACATTTCTTTATTATTTCATCGTTCGGTATTCTAACATACAACGTTTTCCCGCACATTCTTCTTAGTGATCTCATTTCTACGGCGTTTATCCTGCTTTCATCTTTCTTCTGCCAGCTTCACTTCCATACATGAGGGTTGGCACTAGAACTCCATTGTGTACTGCCATCTTTGCTTCTGTGGATATATTTCTATTTGCAGTAATGCTTTTGAGTGCGCCATTTATTTTATTCCCTGCACTAACCCTTGTTTCGATGTCTTTCTCCATTTTTCCGTCTCTTGTAAACATGCTTCCCAGATACGTAAATTCGGCAACTTGCACCAATTTCTCGCCCATCCCACTTATATCACAAATCTTCATACATTCTTCTTTCTCGGAATCATCACTTTAGATTTAGACACATTCATCACTGGGTCACTCTTTTTGCATGCCTCATACATCCTCGACACTAAGACTTGCAAATTTTCTCTACTGTCAGCGACGAAGAAGGATGAGAGTAGAATAAATGCGGTAGAGATGAGGTCCCTAAGACGTATGTGTGGTAGAACGATGTACGACAGAATCTCAAATGCTGATATAAAAAAGGAATGCAGAGAGCGGAAGACGGTATTATGAACAAAATTATGAAAGGATCGCTGCGTTGGTTCGGACATATGGAGCGCATGGGTGAAGAAAAAATGATTAAAAAAAGTATACGTTAACGATGTAAATAGAGTACGGAGTCAAGGTAGACCGAGGAAAACATGGCATGACCAAATTAATCAAATTTTAAAGGTTGGTCATGTAAGAAGTGGTAAGAGCTCTGACTTTCATACCGAAGGCCCCGGGTTCGATTCCCGGCGATGGCAGTGTGATTGTCACACACTGTCTTGATCTGGTGTGAAATTCACGTGACAATAAAATGGCGATAGATTGGCTACCTATCACATATCACGAGAATCAATATAATAGCTAAAAAAATAATAATTATAATATAATAATAAAAAATAAATAAATGTACACAGTAATTAAAAACTATTTATTTTATAAAATAAAACAATTTCATTATTGCGGTAGCAAAACCGGTTGGTGTTTCCAAATAAAGTGGTTTAGATACAAATACTAAGAGGGAGATGCCTATTGGTGGCGATTAGGTTCGCAACCCATCACACCGCGTCTCCCGCGGGGCGAAAAGAGAAGGTTTGAGTGCCGCATCAGTAAAAGTGTGACAGTCCATTCTTTCTGCTTACCTTTTCAGGGAGACGGCGTGATGGTTAGTTAGTTAGTTAGTTACACAGTAATTGGGTTCAAACGACCTGTTGTATACAAAAAAAAAAAAAAGTATGTCAGGATAGAGTAGTGTGGCGGTCTATTCTCTCTGCCTACCCCTGCGGTGAAACGGCGTGATGGTTTGTTGTTATTGTTGATTTTGTTATTGTAAAACTGAAGACGAGCTGAGGAAGTAAAAATTATTAATTAAATCATAATAAATTATTATAATTGATTTCAAATACATGGCCATAAAAAGTAAAATGAGAATCTATAAAGCAGACCAATAATAACATATGACGTTAAAGCAAGGGCAGACACAGTAAGGACCAGTATTGAAGACTTCCGATGTGAAGACACTGAGGATGATAGCAGGCAAGACACTAAGAGATCGGGTAACACCATAATAAGAGAGATATATGATGCTGAGAATATTATTAGATGGAGTAGACGATGAATAAGGGACTGTTATAGTCATGTATAAATATTGGACAGTACCAGACTCCCCCATACCAGCATGTGCTTGTTCTTCCAGACCAGATTCTTCAGGTATCCTGACTTGTTCTCGTACTTCGGTATAAAGGTCATTTTGGCTGCAGATCTCTTCTCCCAAATATCTGAAACTCATTACTTGCTCCACAGGTATATCATCAACAGTCAACTTAGATCTCGTAGGTTGCCTAGATATAGTGATACTTTTTGTTTTGTTGACTGATATAGCCATATTTAGCCTTTGTGATATTGTGTGGAATTTGTACAACGAACTACCAGAAATATGCCAGTGAAATTTAAATAAATAATATAATGCATTTAAATATTACTTATAGGGATGATGAGATCCAGCTGTCCCTCCATCTCTTAGGCGGTCTTCCAGGTGGGCGGTGTCCGGAGGGGATTTCATAAGCGGTTGTATATGCAAGTCTGTCACCATCCATTCGGGCTACATGGTCCCTCCAGTATCTTCTTCTGGATATACTCCACTGAACGATATCCTCTATTTCGCAAATTTTTATTATGTCTACGTTGCGAACACGATCTCGGAGAGTTTTTCCAGTAATTGATCTTAAGACCTTCATCTCCGATGTTCTTAGTAGTCCCTTGGTTCGCACAGTGTCAGCCCGCGTCTCTACAGCGTACGTCATGATAGGTCGCACGCATGTTTTATAAATTCTGATCTTGCTGTCGATACGCATGTGCTTGTTCTTCCAGACCAGATTCTTCAGGTATCCTGACACGGCAGAAGCTTTACTGACTTGTTCTCGTACGTCAAAGGTCATTTTATCTGCAGATCTCTACTCCCAAATATCTGAAACTCATCACTTGCTCCACAGGTATATCATCAACAGTCAGCTTATCTTGTAGGTTGCCTAGATATAGTGAGACTTTTTGTTTTGTTGACTGATATAGCCATATTTAGCCTTTGTGATATTGTGTGGAATTTGTACAACGAACTAACAGAAATATTTCAATGAAATTTAAATAAATAATATAATTCATTTAAAGACTACTTATTTTATTATAACATAAGCACAATCAAAACTAATTAAGAGTCATGTGGATGAGTATCAGGCGTATTACCAACACATATTCCAACATGTTCGAATCGGTAACCTGAAACAAAACAAAAACAAAATTAAAATAGTGGCTCCACTTAAATACTATGCGATCAGTCGTCAGAATGCCTAAGACAAGACTCCCAAGCAAGATGATGTACTCTTAGCTTACCCAAGGAAAACGCTCACACGGTGGCCAGAGGAAGCGCTTTAGGGACTCCCTTAAAGGAAACCTACAAAAGACTGGCATCGACTGTGATTGCTGGGGAAAGACTGCAGACGACAGACCTAGGTGGAGAACAGCAGTACATAAAGGCACACAAGACTCTGAAGCACAGCGCAGAGACGGCGCCGCTGAGAGGAGGAGGAGAAGAAAGGAGAGACCACTGGGAGACGGTGACGGCTCCACTACAGGCGCCTTCCCCTGCCGCAGATGCCCCAGAATATGTGGGTCCAGGATCGGGCTCTTCAGTCACATGCGGTCCCATAACCGTGAAGGACAGTCTTCCTTGGACACGAGGGACAGCCGATGATGATGATGATGCGATCAGTAATATCTTAGCGAGGAGACATCTTCTATCTTGAAGATGGAAACTATAGCAACCCCTGAAACGTCGATCATAGAGGATACCACAAGACACAGAGACACCAGAATACCAAAAAATGTTCAACCAACATTGATAATCTACGCAATGTATCCAAAGTGATGGTTTTTGAATAGGAAGAAAGTGTGGTAGATGATACTAGCGATTTGAGGTTCTTTGACTTCTAATTAAATCAAATCAAATCAGTTTATTATCTCAAAAGACATTACAAACAATATTATTATAATATTTAAAGCATCTATTGAGTAAAATATAATATATACAATATAATACCAGGAACGCATGAGAGATGGTTCGACATTAGGAAGACAAGATACTCTCTTAAGTCAAGAATATATGTCTTCTGAACATACTTCACTAATATGAAAGACGTCGATCTCCGAAGGGCCCGCGTTCAGCAGACTAATTGCCCTTCCCACAGGTATCACGAGATTTGTTGCACCTACATCAAGGAAGGTCACATCATGATGAAAACTGCAACCATTTCAGAAACATTTGTTGCAAATACATTTAACACACCCAATAAGAAATCTCTGTAGTCAGCTGCAAAATAATGGTAATAATAAATTGGATCATTTAAATAACGCCGTTTTCACTAATTGATCATATCAAGGGCGCCGTAGAATATCTCCTCGGCACAAACTAGTTATAAAATATACATATTCAGTACAAAGACTGCTTCTGAAGCAGTAGGTCAACGTTCAAATCAGGATAGTATCTATAGATGACGATAGTATCTATAGATGGGATATATCCATAGATGGCGTTAGTGGGTCGGTTGTATAGGTTAATCTTGAAAAATTCACAAGTGCAACCAAATCTACATAGATGGCTGACTGAAACTGACACGCGAAGATACATATGGATTTTGAAGTATATATACATCTTCCAAAAATTTGTCATGCATGATCATAATACCAAAGGTGGAATGGGGAATGTTGTAATTACATAAAGCGTGCGCTTAACCCAACCAATGACAGGTCATAAGTCCTGTAAACACCTTGATCATCCATGTTCAGTTTCCAGTTTGCGTCTTCGTCTCTATTGAGATACAACAAAAAACAGGATAGTATCATTTGAAATGTGTGGTTTGGGTCTTGATTTAAACTCTGACGGGTTCTCAATGCACCTGAGGCTTTTTGAGGGTTAAGGTTAAAATTGAGAGCTGCGCACGCACCCTGTTACAAAGGTGCTTGAATGATGAAGTTAAGCATCAATGATTAATAACGGCCAGAAATTTCACGCATCCCAACTCACGTTCCGACAGTGGCCCAAAGAGCCATGGAAAGAGCCATGTTAGGAATAAGCCTAATAGACAGAGTCTATAACGATACTCTGAGAGTAAAACAAAGGTCACAGACATCATCCAACGGGTGGCGACTCTAAAATGGGCAGGTCACGTAGCCAAAAGCTCAGATGAAAAGTGGACAAGAAGACTGCTGATTTGGAGACCATGGAGATCGTGGATGGCGAAGAGAAGTGCAGGGCGACCGCAACTACGGTGGAAGGATGATCTGAACATACACGTCGGAATAACCTGGATGCAGTCTGCACAGGACAGAGTGACATGGAAGCGAATGGAGGAGGCCTTTGTCCAGACGTTTTTTTTTTACTTACGTGTGTATCCGGCTAGGCAGTTGGCGCGGTAGAACATGCAGGGATTTCCAAATGTAGCGTCACTGTTGTTGGCCAAGTCGAAGATGCAAACTTTAGAGCTTTGTTGTGGGCAGCTCGGACATAGGATGGATTCCAGGTTTACATCGAGTAGTTGAGACCATGCCGTTGCTAGAGACACAACTGAAAAACAAATACAATATCAATCAAAATCAATCAAAACCTGCAAAATGAGATGACGTAGTGAGATGGAAAAGGTAGAGAAGATGATTCTGGAGGGACCACTGCCTATGGTCTATACTACTGTATGATAGAGTGTCGAAAGAAAATATAACAAGTAAATGCTGAGAATACTCCTCATCAAGACCTATGTATGGAGTGTCTTGATGTACGGCTGCGAGACATGATGCCTATCCGAAAGGGATAAGCGGAGACTAGAGGCTTTTGAGATGTGGTCCTATAGAAGACTCTTTGGAATTTCCTGGAGAGACCACATCACGAATGAGGAAGTTCTTCAAGGAATCGAAGGAGGAAGGCACCTGCTCAGGACCTTGTCCGAAAGGCGTGCAAGATGGATCGGCCATGTAATACGTCAAGAAGGTCTCTTGCATGCCATAATGGAGGGTATGATCGAGGGGACAAACTCTAGGGGACGCCCACGCCGAGAGTACCTGGAGGACCTGTTGGTGGACGTACGCTGCTCATCATATGCAGATCTCAAAAGAGCCGCACAAGACAGGGAAAAATGGAAGAGAATAATGGAGGAAATTGCTGCAAACCAATCCCAGGATTGAAACCAGAGAAGAGAGAAGAAATGCGGTGCTAATGATGGTGTTATGAGCAAAATAATTCAAGTATAATATCATTAAGATGGTTTGGACACATGGAAAGAAACAATGGTAAAAAAATTATAATTATTAACGATGTAAAAACGACCTTCGTGGCCGAGAGGTTCACGGTTCAATTCCCGCCGAGGGCAGTGTGATTGTCACACTGTCTTGGTCTGGTGTAGAATTAACGTGACAATAAAATGGCGATAGATCGAATGTCACGAGAATCACTATGATGGCTATAATACTCGTAATACCCTTTACAATCGATTTGGCTCATGCTGTCATGATGTAATGGGCGATTCAACAAAATAGAAAATAAAATAAAAATGGAACTAGAAATAGAGGAAGACCGAGAAAATCGTGGCACGATCAAATAAATCAAATATTGAATGTCGGTCACGTGAGGAATCAGAGAAATTGACGCGCGTGCATGACACAATGTATGAATATTGAGGAATCTAGAGAAATACATCAGGAAAGAAAAGTGTGGCAGTCCGTTCTTTCTGCAAGTGGCGGTACCCCCATAGAAGCCCAGAAGCCCGGCTTGCGTAAGAAATTTTGAATCAAAACCTCTTCTGGCTTTCAGAGGTTCAGCTCTTGTGGCTATTCTTCTTAATTTTTATGGGAAGATTGTTGGAAGGTGATTTGGTAGGTTGTTGGTTTATGCGGGGGCATGATTACTTAGATTTGTGGGTTTTGATTCAAAATTTCTTATGCAACCCGGGCTTCTATGGGAGTACCGCGACTGCTTTCTGCCTACTCCTTCGGGGAGACGGCGTGATGGTTAGTTAGTTAGTTAGTTTAATAACCTAAGATTCTTTACCATAATTTGTACTTACGTAAGCTTAGCACGTGAAGTAACTTCATTGTAGAATTTTTACGTTTTGTGAATATAATTTTATTTCAGAAAAATTGTAATAATAATGTAATATATGTTACGTACGTATAAATGCAATATATATTTTATATCTTAAACTATTGAAAGCAATCAAGAAAACACGTGTGCTTGGTGATATACAGGGTGGATGATACTTGTGCAAGATGATAACAAAACGATGTTTTTTTAACTACTTCCACTTTTGTCCTTGTTTCGACAGCGACCGGTTTCGTCAGGTTCGTTGGCATCGACAGACTGGTGACACTATTGTTAACCGAGTCCATTATATACATACAGATCAGGGGTGGTAAATATGATTCAATACAAAAATAATCTTCAAATATTCATGTAAAATTTACTGAATTTAAATATTGGTATCACAGGTATTCAAGAATATTTATATTCAATACAATGGATTTAAATTTTTATTATAGCTTACATATTTATATATAACGTTTGAAAAATTGTACTTTTGTTTTTATTATTACTGAATTTAAATATAATATGAAACTGTTACACTGTCCAGACAAAGTGCCAAGAAACTACGAGTGACCCAAAGAGCCATGTTAGGAATAAGCCTAAGAGATAGAGTCAGAAACGATACGGTGAGAGAAAAAACAAAGGTCACTGACATCATCCACCGGGTGGCGACTCTAAAATGGCAATGGGCAGATCACGTAGCCAGAAGCTCAGATGAAAAGTGAACAAGAAGACCGCTGACTTGTAGACCGTGGACGGCAAAGCGAAGTGCAGGGCGACCGCAACTACGGTGGAAGGATGACCTGAACAGACACGTCGGAATAACCTGGATGCAGTCTGCACAGGACAGAGTGACATGGAAGCGAATGGAGGAGGCCTTTGTCCAGGAGTGGACGGGAATAGCCTGAGGAAGAAGATGAAGAAGAAGAAGGTGTTATAGTTCTTGGTCTATAAGGTTAGCATCGCCTTATTCGGTTTTCTCCATCCATATAGCTTCAAAGGTCTGGAATCAAATAAAGCAATTTTTCGACAGTAATCGATTCCAGGGATATTTTTTATTTGTTTATATTGGGTATAACAAAAAGAAGTAAGCAAACAGTAATTTGTCATTATGGACTACTTGGTCAGGGGTGTTGTATTTGAGCCTATTTATTTCTAATATTTCTAATTTATCTAGTTTTTTGCTATTTGGGCTTGTATATAAAAAAACATCGTTTTATTTAATTTTTTTCTTTATTTTGCTCGTTCTATGCTTCACTTCCATGCACAAGGGTCGGCACAGGAACACCATGTGCACTGCCATATTTTTCTAAGTAAATTAAATTTCTCAAAATTTTCAAAGCTTTACAAGTACGTATCAGCCTGTATATTTTATGTCCTAATCTTGATTTATTCACGCTTAAGGGGGAGGCTTAAAATATTGTTTGATAGCGTTTACGAATCTACTATTATTATACGGGGCTAGCTTGTTTCGCCTTGCTAGGATATTTTATCTTGAATATAATTGTTGGGCATTGAATACTTTTAAGAAAGGGGGGCGGTAAAAATGTCGAAAAGGAGGCGTTTTGTAATTTTTTTTCGAAAGGGGTGGTGAATTATTTTTTTTTGCGAAAATGGGGCGGTGAGAAATGTTTTGTTTTTAGGGGGTGGTTTCTTAATTTTCTTTCGAATTGGGACTGTGAATTATTTTCTTTGGAAAAGGGTAGGGAGAGTAATGTTATTTTCAATAGTGGGCCTTTCTTGTTGGCAGTTTCTTTCTAGAGGGGGCGGTGAATAATATTCTTTCGAAAAGGGGTCAGTTAGTATTTTCTTTCGAAGAAGCGGTTAATTATGTTGTTTTAAAAGGGGGCGGTTTGTATTATGTTTCGAAAGTGGACGGTGATTTTTTTTCTGAAAATGTTGCGGTGAGTAATGTTGTTTATTAAAAGGGGGCGATTTAAATTTTCTTTCATAAAGGAGCCGTTAATTATTTTCTTTGAAAAAGGGGGCGGTAACTGTTATATTGTAAGGGTATTCACGAATTCGCTATAATTGCATATAAAGAGGTATATCTCCTCTGCCACCTCATTTATTCCTTTCTTCTTTTGCGAGATCCACTTTAACATGCTATTTAAAACTTTTAAATAATTCAATTTTTTTAAGGCACACGGCGCTTAATACAATATTGAAATTAATTTCTATGCTAGAAAATATATTATATATTTTAAGTACATTTCTAGTGAAATCTGATTACGTAAAGCGAGCTTAAAAAAAAGAATTATATCTTACATTACATAAATTAAATATTATAAAATTGTGAGGATTTGAACATTCATATCATCAATGAAGAATATTTCATTCTACGTGTTACGTAAGATTTTTATCTTCTTCTCTGGTTTCAATTCTGGGATTGGTTTGCAGCAATATCCTCTATTCTTCTCTTCCATTCTTCCCTGTCTTGTGCGGCTCTTTTGAAATCTACATATGATGAGCAGCGCACGTCCACCAACAGGTCCTCCAGGTACTCTCGGCGTGGGCGTCTCCTAGAGTTGGTCCCCTCGGTCATACCCTCCATTATGGCATGCAAGAGGCCTTCTTGTCGTATTACATGGCCGATACATCTTGCACGCCTTTCGGACAAGGTCCTGAGCAGGTGCCTTCCTCCTTCGATTCTTTGGAGAACCTCCTCATTTGTGATGTGCTCTCTCCAGGATATTATAATAGTCTTCTATAGGAACACACCTCAAAAGCCTTAAGTCTCCGTTTATCTCTTTCGGATAGGCACCATGTCTCGCAGCCGTACATCAAGATACTCCATACTTCTTCGGTCTTGTTGAGGAGTATTCTCAGTTTTAGGTCTATATTATTCGATTATTTTATTTTTGATCTTTTACTAAATGCAAGCCTAACCTGATGTATACGGCTGTCGACCTCGCTCTTAGACCGACCGTCCCATGTTATTTTGCTCCCGAGGTAGACAAACTCCTTGGTGTTCTTTAGTGGAACTCCTGACATCACTACTCTCATCTGATGTTGCGTTCGGCCTACAGTCAGCAGCTTTGTTTTGTCTTTATTTATCTTCAAGTTGTAGCTATTTTAAAGAATGCTTTGCATAGTTGTTAGATTTTTATATTCAAATACAATAAAGACATTTTTTCATTCATTCTTTCCATGTGTCTAAACCATCTTAATGATCATTTCATTATTTTGTTCATAAGACACTCATTAGCACCGCATTCACATATTATATTTGCATTTGATACTCTATTATATGCTCTACAGATCGAAATTCTGGGCCGCAAGACAACAAGAAGAACAGATAATTAATAGGAATGAAAACGTCAGTTTTCTAGAAGTTTTATTATATTTTATGGGAAAGACATGTTCCGCCCTTCTAAGGCATTATCAAATGTGACGAAACTTCAACTCGTTGCAGTTTATATACACTAGTAAATGGAGCAGAATATGGTAATTAACGAAAATTGATGTAATTTTATACATTTTTAACAAATAATTATTTTTATTTGTCCAGAAATATTAGAAAGTGTTTCTTGGAACTCGTTAAGAAATTTTATGACAATGGTTACATAGTTAGGGAATACTAAATGATATTATATAAATCAAAAACAAGTTATTTGAGGTGGGAATAGCCATCCTGCGTGCGTAGACTCAATTGATGTATTCTTCTCTTCTGCGTCTGAAATGTGACATAAATAATTGCAGAATCAAGAGTTCTTTGAATCTAATTATATATCAGAAATACATTAAGGAGTGGGGATGAATAAATATTAGTTTGTTCTTTGATTAAAGTTAAATTAAGGTTTTTGTTATGTTATTAATTATTATTTAGAGTGTACCTTTTATTATGAATGTGTAGCTCAATCAGTACATTATTTGATAAATTGGTACGTTATTTTATTTGTTAAAAATGTATAAAGTCACATCAATTTTCGTTAATTACCATATTATGCTCCATTTACTAGTGTATATAAACTGCAACGAGTTGAAGTTTCGTCACATTTGATAAAATATAATAAAACTTCTAGAAAACTGACCCGAGAGGTATGCCAGGACAGAGCATTGTGGCGATCCATCCTCTCTGCCTACCACTCCAGGAAAATGGCGTGATGGCTAGTTAGTTTATTCTCATTTCTACTGCATTTATTATATTTTCATCCTTCCTTTGCCATTCCATGCTTCAAAAATAATGTGTCATTTTCAGTAATTCGAGTTCTTAATTGATTTTTATGTATTTCACAGTTTCCCTGGTGGTTACGGCATCATCAGCAGAATCCAATGAAAGCAGAGAGTGCCCAATAATATGTTCACCAGAAGGTGTTCCTGTATGTGGGACCAATCAATTTTCTCAAAACGTAACGTTTTCAAATGAATGTGAATTGAAGCACAGAAATTGTCACAGTGGGTATTAATTATTTATTTTATCACCGATGCTAACATTAGAGCTTGAACATTTTTTTCTTATACCTCTTTTAATGGATCTGACGATCTGTGACACATGTCTCCTCGGATAATGAGAACCAGCTGTCCCTCAACCTCTTAGGTGGTCTTCCAGGTGAGTGGTACCCGGAGGGGATTTCGTAAGCGGCTGTATATGCGAGTCTGTCACTATCCATTCGGGCTACATGGTCACTCCAGTATCTTCTTCTGGATCTACTCCACCGAATGACCTTTATATAACGACGAACTTCTTGGCAGAGTGGTAAGTGGTAAGTAAGAGTGTAAGCATTGATTGCCACCACGAAGGTTCTGGGTTCGATTCCCGGCGTAGAATTCACGAGACAATAAAATGGCGATAGATTAGCTACCTATCACGTGTAACGATAATCACTATCATAGTTATAATACCCTTTACATCGATTTGGCTCATGCTGTCATGATGTAAAGAGCGATTCAACAAAATAATAATAATAATGCAAGGATTAATTTTATCTCAATAGAGATGAAGATGCAAACTGGAAACTGAATATGGTGATAGAAGTGTTTACAGGACTTATGACCTGTCATTGATTGGGTTAAGCGCACGCTTTATGTAATACAACATTCCCCATTCCACCTTTCTTATGACCACCATGTCTGACAAAATTTTGGAAGTTGTATTATATGTTTATATCCAACACCACAATTCACATGTCAGTTTCAATTTACAGACCAGCGCCGTCTATGAAGATTAGATTTAAGCATTAAGCAGAAGATCTTTTTATAACGCAATGTGAAAGGCTACCGCCATTAACGCACTGCTAAATAACGCCTGGAAATGTCACTCCAATTTATATGCTAACTTGGACCAGTTTTTGTTTTATGCAACATTTTGAATGTATACAAATACTTGTAGACGAATACTGGATTTTATTTACCCATTGCGGGTTATCAATTCAAAAAAATAATAATAATGTCTCCTCGGATGATGAAGACCAGCTGTCCCTCCATCTCTTAGGTGGTCTTCCAGGTGAGCAGTGCCCGGAGGGGGTTTCGTAAGCGGCTGTATATGCGAGTCTGTCACTATCCATTTTGGCTACATGGTCCCTCCAGTGTCTTCTTCTGGATCTACTCCACCTACTGGATATCCTCTTGTGTCTGCGTTACGGACGCGATCTCGGAGAGTTTTTCTGGTAATGGATCTTAGTACCTTCATCTCAGATGTTCTTAGCAACCCCTTGGTTCGTACAGTGCCACAACGCGTCTCTACAGCATACGTCTTTAGAAGTCATTTTTATATTGAGGGGGAAAAAATTATATCAGTAACCTTTGTTTTTTTCTCTCACCGTATCGTTTCTGACTCTGTCTTTTAGGCTTATTCCTAACATGGCTCTTTCCATGGCTCTTTGGGTCACTCGTAGTTTCTCAGCACTTTGTTTGTTACTTATTACCCACTATATACAATATATTTTGATTCTCATGACATGTGATAGGTAGCTAATCTATCGCCATTTTATTGTCACGTGAATTCTACACCAGACCAAAGACAGTGCCATCGCCGGGAATCGAACCCGGGACTTTCGGTATGAAAGTCAGAGCTCTTACCACCCTACCACGAAGGTCGCCAATGATACTAATGATACAAAGGTTAATTCAAAGGTTTTTTCTTTAGAGTTTATACTTCTGCACAGAGGGGAGTGTTCCGGTCCACCTCCAGAAGACTTTAATAGCACCATATTCGAAGCGAGAGCGAAGGTATCATGCCCGAGGATATGTCCGAAGAATCGATATCCAATGATCGATTTCATATGTGGAATAGATCAGTTTGGCATTCAGAAAACATTTTCAAAATTGTGCGAAATCGAAAAAATTAATTGCCAACGTAAGTAAAAATAAAATTTTAAGATGATTAAATGTTTTCAGATCTGTCTGTAAACTGTCTGCTTTACGCGGACGATGCCGTTCTCGTTGCGGATAGTGCGGACGAATTACAAGTCTTGGTGTCGAGAATGTATGAGGTATGAAAGTCAAATGATTTAATGATGAATGTCGGAAAGTCAAAGGTGTTAGTTGAGAAAGGGAAGAGCAAATGACAGTTTGTAATATAAGTGAAAACGAAGAGAACTTGGAACAGGTGAGGGAATTTGTGTATTTAGGTAGCATGTTCACAGCGGATGGCCGAACGGACAGTGATGTTGAAAGAAGGCTTGTTGCGGGTAACAAAGTGAATGGAGCTTTAAAAGTAGTTATTGGAAACAAGAATTTATCAATGAAAGTGAAAATGGCCGTTCACAATGGAATTCTGGTCCCAATCCATATGTATAGAAACGAAGCATGGAACTGGCAGAAGAAAGGTGAGAGCATAATAAATGCGGTAGAGATGAGGTCCCTAAGACGTATGTTTGGTAGAACAATGTACGACAGAATCTCAAATGGTGATATTAGGAAGAAATGTAGAGCGAATGAAAGTATTATGAACAAAATTATGAAAGGCTCGCTGCGTTGGTTCGGACATATGGAGCGCATGGGTGAAGAAAGAATGGTTAAAAAAGTATACGTTAACGATGTGAATGGAGTAAGGAGTCTAGGTAGACCGAGGAAAACATGGCATGAACAAATTAATCAAATATTAAATGTCGGTCACGTGAGGAGTCGGAAAAATCGGCGTGCGTGCATGACAAGATGTATGAATGTAGAAGAATCGAGAGACGTATGTCAGGACAGAACAGTGTGGCGTTCCATTCTTTCTGCCTACCCCTCCGGGGAGACGGCGTGATGGTAAGTTAGTTAAGATGATTAAATGTTTTTATCTAAATTTCATGATGGAAATTTTGTATTAAGTTAAATTCCAAAATATTTAGTTAAGTTAAATTCCAATCTAAATACACAAACATACCTACTACCTAAATACAGGAACTCAACTACTTGCTCCAAATTTTCACCATTCACGCTAATGTTGCCGACTGTCATGGTTTCTTCCTTTTCAAAAATCATTACATATAATATTATCATTTAATCATTACCTTTTTAAAAATCCATATGTATGGAAGCGAAGCATGGAACTGGCAAAAGAAGGATGAGAGTAGAATAAATGCAGTAGAAATGAGATCTCTTAGACGAATGTGTGGATACTCTGTGTATGCTAGAGTGTCGAATGAAAATATAAAAAGTGAATGCGGTGCGAATGATGGTGTCATGAACAAAAGAATAAAAGGATCATTAAGATGGTTTGGACATATGGAAAGAATGAATGAAGAAAGATTGGTAAAAAAATTATATGTTAATGATGTAAATGGAACCAGAAATAGAGGAAGACCGAGGAAAACTTGGCACGATCAAATAAATCAAATATTGAATGTCAGCCATGTGAGGAGTTAGAGAAATCGACGCGCGTGCATGACACGATGTATGAATGTTGAGGAAGCGAGAGAAATATGTCAGGAATGAAAAGTGTGGCAGTCCATTCTTTCTGCCTACCCCTTCGGGGAGATGGTTATATAGTTAGTTAATTTAATTCCAACCAGCAGTAGCGTTAAAAGCATACTGCTGTACGGATGTGAGACTTGGAAATCTACCGCGGACGTTATTGGTAAACTCCAGGTGTTTATAAATAGATGCCTTCGCTCAATATTCAAAATCTATTGGCCCCAAACAGTGTCAAACGCCGTTCTCTGGACCATGGCAGGCGAAAAGCCAATTAGAGAACAAGTCGCTAGACGCAAATGGCAGTGGATCGGTCACACTCTGAGACGGAACCCAGCCTGCATCGCTCAGGTTGCACTAGACTGGTCCCCTATGGGGGGAAAGAGAAAGCGAGGCAGACCTAGAGCCACCTGGAGAAGAGCCCTGCAGGACGAGGTTAAGGCATCAGGCCTCACTTGGGATGATGTTAGGCATCAGGCATGCGATAGAGTCGGGTGGAGAAAGTTCCTTGAGGCCCTATGCACCACGGATGTGACAGGACAAAAAGTAGAAAAAGAAGAATTCCAAAAATTCTTCTACTTTTGTCTTTATTTCCACAATGACCGGTTTCGCCAGTCTCACTGGCAAAACCGGTCATTGTCGTTGACGTACAATACGTTTAATATGTGTTTTTTCTTATTTTTTGCAGATTTTACCATTTTGAAAAAGGGAAAATGTTAAAGCGGTTTAGAAATAACAGAAAATATAAAATTCAAAATCGTTTGAACAACAACAACAACAAAACCATCACGCCGTTTCCCCGCAGGGGTAGGCAGAGAGAATGGACCGCCACACTACTCTATCCTGGCACACCTCTCTAGCTTCCTCCACATTCATACATCGAGTCATACACGCACGTCGATTCTTCCGGCTTCTGACATGACCAACTTTTAATATTTGATTAATTTGGTCATGCCATGTTTTCCTCGGTCTACCTCGACTCCTTACTCCATTTACATTGTTAACTTATACTTTTTTAACCATTCTTTTTTCACCCATGCGCTCCATATGTCCGAACCAACGAAGCGAACCTTTCATAATTTTGTTCATAATACCTTCTTTCGCTCTACACTCTTTCCTTATATCAGCATTTGAGATTCTGTCGTACATCGTTCTACCGCACATACGTCTTAGGGACCTCATCTCTACCGCATTTATTCTGCTCTCATCTTTCTTCTGCCAGTTCCATGCTTCGCTTCCATACATAAGGGTTGGAACCAGAACTCCATTGTGAACGGCCATTTTCGCTTTCATTGATAAATTCTTGTTTCCAATAACTACTTTTAAAGCTCCATTCACTTTGTTACCCGCACCAACCCTTCTTTCAATATCACTGTCCGTTCGGCCATCCGCTGTGAACATGCTACCTAAATACACAAATTCGCTCACCTGTTCCAAGTTCTCTTCATTTACACTTATATTACAAACTGTCATTTGCTCTTCCCTTTCAAAAACTAACACCTTTGACTTTCCGACATTCATCATTAAATCGTTCGACTTGCATACCTCATACATTCTCGACACCAAGACTTGTAATTCGTCCGCACTATCCGCAACGAGAACGGCGTCGTCCGCGTAAAGCAGACAGTTTACAGACAGATCACTCATCTTAGCACCAGCATTTATACCTTTAAGTTCTTTCATACACTTGTCCATATACAGATTGAACAACCAAGGGGACATCACGCAGCCCTGCTTAACACCCTTCGTGATATCAAACCAGGGCGTGATGTCCCCATTTACCCTAACACTGGCAGTGCTCCCTTCGTAGAGAGAAGCAACCGCCCGTATCAGTTTTGTGCTCACTCCGTATTCGGACAAGATTGACCACAGTTTTTCTCTCTTCACTCGATCATAGGCTTTTTGCAAATCGACAAACGCACAGAAAAGCTTACGGTTTTTGGCCATAAACTTCTCCGCAAGCGTTCGAAGTGCAAAAATCTGATCCATACAACCTCTTCCGGTCATAAAAGCGCCTTGCACATCCCATACTCTTTCAGTCGTCGTCTTTTTTACTCTTTCTATTAAAATTCGACCGTAGAGTTTACCAACGGCGCTTAATAGACTTATTGCCCGGTGATTTCCACAGTCCATACGAGACCCCTTTCCCTTATAAAGAGGCATGATAACAGCCCTCCTCCAGTCGAGCGGCGTATATCCCTCCTCTAAACACTGGTTAAAGAGTCTATATAACCATGCTGAAACCACCGTTTGAATAAATCGTTTAACAAATCGTTTGAACAAATCGTTTGAATAAATAAAATAGCTCAACTGTTGAAAAAATAAGTTTTTATTCTTTAAAATTCAAAATGGTTTTTAGTTTATCGAAATTATTCTACACTACGAATAATAGATAACTGTAAACACCTCGATCAACCATATTCTGTTTCCAATTTGCATTTTCGTCTCTATTGGGATACAATTGATTCTTGAATTGATAACCCGCAATGGGTGAAATCCAGTTGTTCGTCTACAAGTATTTGTATACATTCAAAATGTTGTAAAAAACAAAAACTGGTCAAAATTATAGCATATAGATTGGAGTGACATCTCCAGGCGGTTTCTAGCAATGCGCTAAATGGCGGTAGCCTTTCACATTGCGTTAAAAAGATATTCTGCTTAATGCTTAAAAATACAATCTTCATAGATGGCGTTAGTGTGTACTATGCTACCTATAAACTACCATGCAAAGGTTGGTGTTGCCGATTAACATATATACAACTTTGTCAGACATGGTGGTCACAAGGAAAAAAATGTGGAATGGGGAATGTTGTATTACATAAAGCATGCTTTTAACCCAACCAATGACAGGTCATAAGTCCTGTAAACACCTCGATCAATCATATTCTGTTTCCAATTTACATCTTCGTCTCTATTGAGATACAATTGATTATTGAATAATAGATACTTCAGTTCATGCGTTCCCAACGGGGGCGGTACAGCCCTCAGGGGGCGATAGTAACATCCAGGAAGGTGGTAGCGAGCTTCCTTGGTGGCGTATCTATTTAAGATATTAAAAATAAATGACTGTTTTCATTAAAAATTGTTTTTCAACAAAACCAACAAACTATCGCGCCTTTCCCCGCAGGGGTAGGCAAAGAGAATGGACCGCCACACTACTCTATCCTGACATACCTCTCTAGCTTCCTCCACATTCATACAGCGAGTCATACACGCACGTCGATTCTTCCGGCTTCTGACATGACCAACCTTTAAAATTTGATTAATTTGGTCATGTCATGTTTTCCTTGGTCCACCTCGACTTTGTACTCCATTTACATCGTTAACGTATACTTTTTTAACCATTCTATCTTCTCCCATGCGCTCCATATGATCCTTTCATAATTTTGTTCATAATACCTTCATTCGCTCTACATTCCTTTCTAATATCAGCATTTGAGATTCTGTCGTACATCGTTCTACTATAGATACGTTTTAGGGACTCCATCTTACCGCATCTATTCTGCTCTCATTTTTCTTCAGCCAGTTTCATGCTTCGGCTTCCATACATAAGGCTTAGGACCAGAACTACATTGTGAACGGCTATTTCGCTTTTCTATCTATCTATCTAACTAACTAACTAACATACCGTCTTTTCGAAGGGATAGGCAGAAATGATGAACCGCCACACTGTTCTTCTCTAACATCCTTATCTCGCTTCCTCTCAGGATTGGGCTTTTTAGCCATATGAGGGCCAACGTCTGTGAAGTCATTCTCGGACATGAGGGAGAAGCGATGATGAAATAGACGTTTCCATTAATATTAACTGTTTAAAACGGTTCAAATTTGTCTAAAAAGAAAAATGTTCAATGCATGCATACTGCCTATCCTAACATATAGTATAAACCAGAGGAAACCACCCTTACTGCAAGAGGTGTCCATAAACTAAAAATCACACAACGATCCATGGATAGGCAAATGCTCGGCGTAAGTTTCAGGGACAAAATAAGAAATGAAGAAATAAGACTTCACACCATGGATAGAAATCTTTTCTGAACCCTCTCTAACATGAGCGAGTATCTCGCCTCGTTGGAACTCCATATTACCGAACCACACTCGAGCCGGCTCCGGACCAATACTTCAATGGACGCCTTGGACAAAGAAAATGGTTGTAAAAGATGGACTGACGTTATTGCCCTAATAGCTGGAACAAACTGGATGCTTAAGGGCCAAGACAAGGACGAGTGGAAGGAAATGGAAGAGACCTGTATCCAGCAGTGGAGGGAAGAAAACTTACGAAGAAGAAGGAGATTTAAAATGGAGTTGTTCAATTTTATCATTGTTCAAGAAACAATAAATAAACTTTTATATTCAAAAATTTATTTTCATGTTTTATTTTATTATTTTTTTCAAAGTGGAGAAAGTATGTATCGAAGCGAAGCATGGAACTGGTAAGAGCAGAATGAAAATAGAATAATTGCATAAGAAATGAGATCTCTTATAAAATCTGTACATAATAGTGTCAAATGTAAATTTTAGAAGTGAATGCGGTGCGAGTTAAAGTGCTATGAACAAAATAATGAAAGCTTCATGATGAAATAATGAAAGACAAACGGAAAGAAAGAAAAAATAATGAATAAAAAGTACATTTAAACGAAGTCAACGGAACTAGAAATAGAGGTAGACGTAGAATTCATGAGCCGTGACGTGGACACTGACAAAAGGTCTAGTCTACAGATTCAAGGTCGACCAACGCGCCATGGAAAGAGCCACGCTTGGAATAACCTTGAGGGACAGATTTAGAAACGAATTTATTCGACAACAAACCAAGGTGACTGAGGTGGCTCTGAGGATGGGCAGGCTGAAGTGGCGATGGGCTGGCCATATCTGTCGGAGAACCGACTGCCGATGGGGGAGACGGGTTCTGGAGTGGAGACCGCGTACAGGATTCCGTAGAGTTGGACGTTCCCCTGCCCGCTGGATCGATGTCTGAAGAGGATTGCTGGACATGGATAGATGGGAGCGGCAATAGACAGGGGGCGGTGGCGTGCTTTGGAAAAGGCCTACCATTCAGCAATGGGGACAGACGGCTGATGATGAGGATGATGATGTAGAAAACGTGGCACGATCTAATCAATCAAATTTTAAATATCGGCCACGTGAGGAGTCGGAGAATTCGACGTGCGTGCATGACACGATGTATGAATATAGAGGAACGTGTTTATGTGGTAAAACGATGTATGACAGAATTTTAAATGCTGACATAAGGAAAGAATATACAGCGCAAAAAAACATTAAGAACAAAATTAAGAAAAGATTTCTGCGATGGTTTGAACACATGGAACTCATGTATGAAGAAAGAATGGTCAATCAAGTATACTCGTACACTAATGATTTGAACAGATTAGAGAGTCGAGGAAGACCGAATAAAACGTCCCACGATCAAACTGATCATATTTTAATGTCGCAAGTCGGAAGAATCGTGGTGCGTGTATGACTCGCTGTATGAATGTTGTAGAATCTAGAGAGGTGTGTCAGGATGAAGAAGTGTGAACGTTAACATATTTTTAAATAATAATAAAAATATTTTCTTTCAAAAACGTTCAACTGTTATAATTTTTCGTTATTTTTCAATTAATATTTTAGTATATTCTACGTTTGAAATTGATTTTCTTATGCTATATATCCAGAGAAGGCAACGGGAAACCACTCTGGTCATCTTTTCCCTGAAATCACTATGGTGAATACAACCATGCTTTTTCTGCAGTAATCGCCAACGTTGGGGAGAACTAACACGGCACCGGAATAAGAAGAAGAAGATGCTATATAAGTTATAGTTTTTGTTACTTGTATAACATTCTTAATTTAAAAACAATTGAATGTTTTTATTGATAAGTTTTACAAAAAAAGTGATGGTATATTTAAGAAAACATATTTCTTTTTCGATTATTTTTCGAATAATTTTATCAATAATTTGCAATTCAGGCACCATGTCGTCTAACGTCTCCACATAACGTCGATCCACAAAATAAAAAATTTCTTGTGAGACAGCTTGTAAAGGGTTTTTCATCAAGGGCGGTTTTTCATCATCTAACTTTGAAATGAAATAAAACAAATTGTCTAAGTGATATTGCAACGATTTTATTTTATTTTTAAAGGATATTCAATTATATCATTATGTATTAAATATAATTTCGGACAAATGGCCGCCATGGCTTCGCTACAGTTGGTGTATCCTGGTGGTCAAATGATTCTTCAATAGGAACGCTCAAACTATGACAACGTATAGGGACTATTTTAACCCTTTCCACTCCATTATTTTTTTATATGTTATGTCAGCTAACTCTTTTTTAAATAATCTCCAAATATTTTTATTGATAGGTAGGTTTTCCAAAAAAAAATCATTAATAATTCTTTGGAATGATTTATTCTTCAAATAAAAAACAATTTACAAAAAAAATTATGGACTACTTATAGTTATGCATAGTATGGTATTTTTTGAAACAATCTCCAGCATGGAGACCAGGTTTTCTGGAACAGGTCTCACAAAACCACACTGTTTCCCGTCTTCCTCCTGTAATCTTTCTGTTACTGCACACAGTACAGTCTTTAGAACCTTTGTCCAGTTTCGCAATGAAGTGGGGCTTGTACTCTAATCGCTCCTCTGCATGACGTATCACGCCAAGTTCCCGCCATTTTAGGTTATGTGAACTTACAAGGATTATTTTATAGTAAAATAAAAACGGAAAACAGTCAAAATCTTATTAAAACGTGAAATCAGATGTTTTTTTTACGAATAATCACAAGAAACAACGACACGTGTCAAGTTTTGCGTGCGAAAATACAGCGCGCGCGTAAGTCTTATGTTATCGGCCGCCAGCCGACAACTGAATTGTATCGTACATATTGCGATGTCGGCTGGCATTCGGCAAAGGAGTGGTAAGGGTTAATAAAGCGGTAGCTGTCAAAATTGACGAGAATACTTATTTAATCTTGACATTTCACCATGAATGCTACACGCTTCAACAACGCGTTGAAATTGTTAAAATTTATTAGCCAAACTTTATGGCATTCATGACCGTCCTGCAGAGTCCTCAATGCGTCGATAAATGCATAAATTTGAGATAACCGGATCGGTGGGCAATGCAGCCTCCTGTTCGTCAAAGAAACGTAAGATCAAAAAAATTGTGGCAATATCACTTAAAATATTTAATTTTATTTCAAGGATTAATTTTATTTCAATAGAGACGAAGATGTAAATTGTTTTTTTGGAAACAGAATATGGTAGTCGAGGCGTTTACAGGACTTATGACCTGTCATTGGTTGGGTTAAGCGCACGCTTTATGTAATACAACAATCCCCATTCCACACTTCTTACCATGTATTGCACTTAATAATGAGCCTCATGATACTCGTGGAAGACCTCCTTAAAGATGGAAGGATAGCTGGGAATCCACCTCAAAAGAGCAGAAACTCTCTGGATAATAAACTAAATAGGACTATAGGAAGGTTGCAACAATCGGAGGTTAGATAATCTTGGTTTGACTTGACATATTAATCGTCTTTCGTCTTCTTCTTCTTCTTGTCAGCCGTTGTCCTCCCCCATATTTTTATATAACATTTTGAATGTACACAAATACTTGTAGACAAATACTGGATTTAACCCAGTATTTGTCTACAAGTATTTGTATACAATGTTGTATTTTATTTCATTTCATATTTCGGGTGCTCTTAATGAAAAACCTTTTATAATCGAAAGTATATTTAATTTTTTGTGTACCCTACACTATTAAACAATATTTAAAAAATATATATAGAAATACACATGACTTCAATGATCGAATTTGAAAAACAAATAAAATAACCGCGTACTTCTGATTATTTGATCCATGGATAATTTTATCAAATTAAATATTACTTGATGTAATAATAAAAATATATCAACTTGCATAACAGCATAAAACCAATTTTTTACGTTTCGTATTTCACAAATTCCAAAACTGTTGGTACTGGCTGTAATATATTTATTTAATAAAAATTAAAAATATTATATATAATAATAAAAATTAACTAAGAAACTATCGCGTCATTTTCGCGGAGAGTTAGGCAGAAAGAATGGACCTCACTTTGTTCTGCCCTGACATACTTTCTCTCGATCCTCAACATTCATACATCTTCATTATTACTCCGACTCTTCACGTGACCGATCTCCAGGCGTTGTCTAGCAATGTATGATAGTTGCGAAGCCTTTCACATTGAATTTATAAAGATTTTCTGCTCAATGCTTACATATATTCTTAATAGATGGCGCTAGTGTAGATTGACCTAAAAAGTGTGTCTCAACATAGTAGCATATATTTACATCTTTCAAAAATTTGTCAGACGTGGTGGTCGTAAGAAATGCGGAATGGGGAATGTTGTTAATATAAAGCGATCGTTTAACCCAACCAATGACAGGTCATAAGTCCTGTAAACGCTTCGACCACCATATTCTGTTTAAAAAAAACAATTTACATCTTCGTCTCTATTCAGATACAATTAATCTTTAAAAATGATTAACCCGCAATGCGTAAAATCCAGTATTTGTCTACAAGTATTTGTATACATTCAAAAACAAGTAAAATAAACGGTGGTCAAATGGTATTACTACAGTAATTGGGTTTAAACGACCTGTTGTATACAAAAAAATGATTTAATGTATGTTTGGGGGATGTAGTGAGAGTTAAAAGCAGTGGAGATTTCAGCGTTTATTGCAGATCACAAGTAATCATACGTTAACAGTATTATGTACTCGTAATGGAGCGTACGCCTGGATGTCGATAGCAGCTGGGGCGGAGTCCGGGCGGTGAGCAGCTGAAGATGATGACACACTGGGCGGTGGCGTCGGTGGCTGGAGCGAAGACTCGTCGGAAGTTACGTGGCGTAGCAGTGTAGATAGTAGCGTAGCTCGGTGGGAGAGTCGGATGTTCTTTGTACGTAGACTTGAAAGCGTAGACTCGTGTCGGTTAGAAGTCGCAAGAAGGAATGATGTATATGGTGGTCGGATGTACTACTTTTATATGCTTTGCTTCCCTTTGCACACGATGCCCTGCTTTAGTGACCTAGTGACCTATGTGAATAAATCCGGGCCCTGAATCATCACTTTTGCCTATGCGATGTATGTCATCATTGCGATTAGTAAGTCCTAAGTCAGGCGTTTTCGGTTATTCGTGTAACATATTTCATCATGAAATATGCTGGTTCAGCAGTCGAAGTCCACTTATGTGGGTCATGCATTTAACCTTCATATGAATGTGAATGAATCTAGAGAGGTGTGTCAGGATAGAGTAGTGTGACGATCAATTCTCTGCCTACCCTTTCGGAAATTCGAAATATAATACACTGGGAACTTTGAGAATCGTTTTACTATGTATATAAAACTTTTATCAATCGAAAGCTATATAAGAAAACTATTTCCAACGAAAAATTAGTAATTTTTTTCCTAATCAAGATGAAGTTTATTTTCTTGCTCGCTTTTGGTACGTAATAAAAAAATAATAATCTAATATATATAATAAAATAATAATACAATATATAATTATCCATTTCGTGGTCAGACATTTCAACTTATTATAATTTTAGATAAACTTAAGGCGTTAACGCTGTGGAATTCCATTATGACGAATTGTTATGAATGAAAACGCTGTTTTTTCTACTTTTCCACTAAAAAGTGGAAAATTCCTAATGTATGGAAGCGAAGCATGGAACTGGCAAAAAAAAGGATGAAAGTAGAATAAATGCAGTAGAAATCACACCTCTAAGACGAATGTGTGTGGATACTCTGTGTATGATAGAGTGTCGAATGAAAATATAAGAAGTGAATGCGGTGCGAATGATAGTGTTATAAACAAAATAATGAAAGGATCATTAAGATGGTTTGGACATTTGGAAAGAATGAATGAAGAAAGAAGTTTAAAAAATGATATGTTAACGATGTAAGCGGAACCAGAAATAGAGAAAGACCGAGGAAAAAGTGGCACGATCAAATAAATCAAATATTGAATGTCGGCCATGTGAGGAGTCAGAGAAATCGACGCGCGTACATGACACGATGTATGAATGTTGAGGAATCAACGGAAATATGTCAGGAAAGAAAAGTGTGGCAGTCCATTCTTTCTGCCTACCCCTTCGGGGAGACTGCGTGATGGTAAGTTAGTTAGTTTAGTGGAAAATCCAGTGTTTTAATTTTTAAAACATTCGTCATTTTAACTTATGTTACCATTGAGTTTGTTACGAAAACGCCTATTTTCTATAAGTTTTATTTTATTTTATGGGATTGACATATTATGCATGCATGCATTATCTAATATTTGTTCATTTGATAATGCCTTAGCAATGTAAAACATGTCATTATCGTAAATTATAATAAAACGTTTCCATTATGTAACAATGTGTACAAGGGTGTTTTTTAGAGGTATACAATACATATTTAAAATGGAAAAAAAAACATCAAAATAATGTTAATGGCTATGATATTGTCTTTATTTAATAGATAATTTTATGCCATTATTGTTAAAATATGATTTTGGGCATATGAGCGCCGGCTAGCTCGAATGAAGCGCAATCGTGAAGTCCAATTTTCGACAATTGTCGTCATTGTGGATGCGTATTATCCACTAGAGTGTACGTGGTGCGAAAACGATCCATGGTCTTCCGACTAACTTGCTCAGATGGACGATTATGTCGACCGGAAAATGGACGTAGTGCACGATAAATTTGGCGAACCGAACAATGATTGTCAAATAAATTTGCACAATTTGCAGGCCCTGTTCTGACGTCATTTTATTTAAGGTAAAATAGCAAAACGTACTGACTACAAATCAACTGTAAATTGTCAAACTAACCCCTAACCGCATGAGCCAGTGGCTCATATATGATCCAAAATAATTTTTGCCATAAAAAACAACAAAATAATAAAATATGTCTTGCTTCTAGCAATAATACTAAAGTTTTATCTAAAATATGATCCGCGTTACTAGTTGTCAAACTTCTTGCTAGATGTCTCTGGTTGTACTAGATGTGCGATCGACTGTTCCCAACTGTCGGTTTATGATTTTCTGTACTAACGTGATATTCAAAAGTGTTATTTTTTTAGTTTTTTGTTTGTAAAACGCTGAAATAATTATATTTCACTGGTTTATTATTATTTTCATTAGGAAAGTAATAAAATGATCACTTTTATATACAATTATGGATAATATTGCGTAAAATCTAGGGATAAAAGAGGGAAGGCCCAGAATTTATTTTTTTGAAAAATAAAAATAAAAATTTTTTCATCATTTACACAACATATATTTTTTTACAAATTTAAAAAAAATCATGGAGTAATGGGTTAACAGTCTGTAGAAACAATGTTGCCAGTTTAAAAACCAAACCTTTAACCCTCCCTTCCCTATGATGGGTATCTTCTACACGTTGCTTCTAATAACCATCAATATCTCTATAAATATAATAAAAACAAGGTTAAGATTTTAGGTATTCCTCCATAATATATTTACGCATTGATTTAAAAAATAATATTAATAATAATCAGAATTTTTCGGGTACGTCGGAGGTTATTGTAAACATCGGAAACTAAATTCGTAGCGTTGAGTACGCGACACTATATTCGCATCTCACTCTTGCATATGTTCTAGCTCAATGTTCTCACTCTCGCCGTCCCGCCGCACCGATAATCGCTTTCGGGCTTCCAACCAGAGCGGACCTATGTCCGTTCCGTGAGCGTAGCCAGATGTTTTTTTTAAATGTTTTTAGCAATTAAATTTCAATTATTATAATTTTTGACTTCAATTATAATTATATAAGGGGATTAGCTATGAATGCTCCTATTTTTCCGATTTAAAATCGCTAATTTTTTAACGTGTACTGACTACCCTACACCGGAACGCACGTTTTTATTTTAGCACCGTAAGAGAAAGGTTAAAAACTTAACCTTTAAAAAAACACACTATACCAGGCAAGCTAACGTTCGGGCAAAACAACGTTTTCATTTTCATTCATTTTTCATTTATTTATTTTAAACATATTTAAAGCATTACAGAATTTTTTTTCCAATACACTAAAGATACAAGTTAGAGATACACAATAATAAGTAATACATAATAGATTAATAAAAAGAGCGAGAAACATAAGATGCATGACAAATTAATAAAATATATATACCATACAATTATAATAAAGATAGTACTTCCTTCAGATGAGCCAAACTATCACAAAATATGTCAAACTCCGAGGTGATACGATTAAGCAAAGATATTGCTCTACCTACCGGCATAACCATTGCCAGGTTGGTTCTGCATCGAGGGAGATAAAACAATCTATGGCCCCTTTGTCGAAGATAATTAATTATCAGGGACGAACAGACCTACATCGCTCAGGATTTCTGAGTTGTGTATACAACCGCCTATCAGTGGAAAGAAATGAACACCCAAGTGAATGTCTCGTCTCCTCTCGAGTGACTGGTAGCCTAGCATCCCTAGCAAGAAATCAGTTGGAAAGAGCCACGGGTAATATCCATACTCCCTAAGACTGCGTCTGTCGGATCCGCTCGTTTCTTGATATTGTTTTTGGCTTTTTCAAGGTCTGGCCCTAGCAGCGGGCGCCAGTTCTTTGGATTTGGAGCATGTTGCTACAGAAGAAAACAATAGTCTTAGAAACATCAACTTCTGGAACGAGCTCCGCGAAAGGCTCTGCAGGTCTCGCATCTGCCCTGCGGTCCATTACCCAAGATGCGCCGTGAGGACCAACGAGGAGTTCTTGGTCACCTTCTCCAATCAGTGCTACCTCAATGTGGCCAACTGCTACGGCAATTCCGAATTCAGTGAGTTCTTGACTAACTAACTAACTAACTAACCATCACGCCGTCTCCCCGAAGGGGTAGGCAGAAAGAATGGACTGCCACACTTTTCTTTCCTGACATATTTCTCTCGTTTCCTCAACATTCATACATCGTGACATTTCTCTGACTCCTCACATGGCCGACATTCAATATTTGATTTATTTGATCGTGCCACGTTTTCCTCTATTTCTGGTTCCATTTACATCATTCACATATAACTTCTTCACCATTCTCTCTTCATTCATTCTTTCCAAATGTCCAAACCATCTTAATGATCTTTTCATTATTTTGTTCATAACACCATAATTCAAACCGCATTCACTTCTTACATTTTCATTCGACACTCTATCATACACAGAGTATCCACATACTCGTCTAAGAGATCTCATTTCTTCTGCATTTATTCTACTTTCATCCTTCTTTTGCCAGTTCCATGCTTCGCTTCCATACATAAGGGTCGGTAGAAGAACACCATTGTGCACTGCCATTCTAGGTTTTTTGGATAGGTTTTGTTTGCGATGACATTTTTAAGTGCTTCATTCACTTTGTTGCCTGCCTCAACCCTTCTTTTAATATCCCTCTCCACTCGCCCATCTCTTGTAAACATACTACGTAAATACACGAACTCAACTACTTGCTCCAAATTTTCACCATTCACGTTAATGTTGCAGACTGTCATGATTTCTTCTTTTTCAAAAATCTACCTTCGACTTATTCACATTCATTATCAGATCTTTTCGCGTGCATACCTTATACATACTATTCACCAGGACTTGTAGCTCATGCTCGTTGTCTGCAAGTAGGACAGCGTCATCCGCATACAAGAGACAGCTTACTGACACTCTGCTCATTTTGGCACCTACATCCAACCCTTTCAGCTCTTTCAAGTGAATGAACTTTACGTTCGTAGAAATAAATGTAGAGCGAAAGAATGTACGAGTATTACGACCAAAATTATGAAAGGATCGCTGAGTTGGTTCAGACATATGGAGCGCATGGGTGAAGAAAGAATGGTTAAAAAAAATATTTTTTAAAGATGAAAATGGAGAACGGAATCGAGTTAGAACAAGAAAAACACGGTATGACCAAATTAATTAAATTTTAAAGGTCGATCAATGATCATGTTTGAAGTCGGAAGAATGACGTGCGTGTATGACTCGTTGTAAGATTGTATCTTAATAGATGGCGCTAATGTAGTTTAAACTAAAATATGTGAAGTATTTCTCAACATAGTAGCATATATACATCTTCCAAAAATAGTTGTCAGACGTGGTTGTCGTAAGAAGGGTGGAATGAGGAATGTCGCATTACATAAAGCGATCGCTTAACCCAACCAATGACAGGTCATAAGTCTTGTAAACGCCCCGACCACCATATTCTGTTTCCAAATAATTTACGGGATACTATATTTATTGAGATACAATTAATCTTGTAGAGGAAGCTAGAGAGGTGTGTCAGGATATAGTGGTATGGCTGTCCATTCTCTCTGGTTACCTCTGATGGTTTGTTGTTGTTGTTTTCATTTAATAATAAAAATAAAAATAATATGACATTTTGAATATATACAAATACTTGTAGACGAATACTGGATTTTACCCATTGCGGGTTATAATTTTTAAGGATTAATTGTATCTCAATAGAGACGAAGATGCAAATTGGAAACAGAATATGGTGATCGAGGTGTTTACAGGACTTATGACCTGTCATCGGTTGGGTTAAGCGCACGCTTTATGTAATACAACATTCCCCATTCCGCACTTCTGACGACCGCCATGCCTGTAAAATTTTTGGAAGTTGTATACATGCTACAATATAACACCACACTTCACATTTTTTAGTTCAATCTACACTAGCGCCATCTATTAAGATTGGATTAAGCATTAAGCAGAAGATCTTTATGACGCAATGTGAAATGATACCGCCATTTACGTATTGCTAGATAACGCCTGGAGATGTCTCTCTAATTTTTATGCTAATTTTAACTTTAATAATATGTTTTTTTTCAGCTTATTTGGCTATCAGCGACAGAGCCTGCCCGAACACTTCTTACGCATCTTCTCCATCTTCAACATGATTTATTAATTTATTTATTTAACACATTGAATTATATTTAAAAATGAACAAATACATCAATAAAGGAAACGTGTGGTTTTATTTATTTATTTATTTCTTCTTTTTTCGGTGCCGTGTCAGGTCCCCCAAGGTTGGCAACCATTGCAACAAAGGCATATCTATCCTAGGCCACCTGTAACAGGTCCTGAACTCTTGTTATTCCTGTCCACTTTTTGATGTTCCGCAGCCAGGACAGCTGCCTTCTACCAACTCCTCGACGTTCCTTCACTTTACCCATTAATATCAGTCGAAGGAGGTGGTATTTTTCTCCCCTTAGCACATGACCCAAATATGAGACCTTTATAATTTTCACACTTGACAACAGCTCTCTATTGGCTCTGGCTTTAAGTAGTATGTCTGCATTACTGACCCTATCAGTCCACGGCATACGGAACTTTCTGCGGTATATCCACATCTCGAACGCTTCTAACCGGTTCATTACACTCATTTTCAGAGTCCAGGTTTCGCAGCCACATAGTAGAATAAACCATAGATAACATTTAATCATTCTTTATCGGAGTTTCAAGTTAAGATTATCGTTGCAAAATAATGTTCTTATTTTATTAAATGCAGCTCGTGCAACTTCAATCCTACATTATATTTCAATGTCTAGGTCAAGCGCTTTAGTGATAATGCTGCCAAGGTATTTAAATTGGTCGACCATTTCAACATTTGCACCATTCAGTTGCAGAGTATACTCGTAATAGTTAAGTCGCCCAAATGTCATCCATTTGGTCTCCTTAACGTTGATTTTCAAGCCCAGATCCTCTCCTGCTATATCAATTTTATTTAGGAGTTCTTGAAGATCAGGTATACTATCAGCTGAAATAACTGTGTCATCAGCATACCTGATGTTATTAACAATAAGCCCATTAAGCTTCACTCCCAGACTGGAGTTTTCAATTTTCGAACATTGGAAGACTTAATTTTAATAAGACTTAAATTTCATGAATTAATCACCCTTCTTCTTTTCTGGTTTCAATCCTGGGATTGGTTTGCAGCAATTTCCTCCATTATTCTCTTCCATTTTTCCCTGTCTTGTGCGGCTTGGGTGAAATCCAGTATTCGTATACAAGTATAAGTATACATAGTAATAAAGGTAACAAAAATGCAGCCTTGCAGCCTTGTTTATTAATTAATTTATATTTATTAATTATGAATGGAAGAATATGGAATAGAAACGAGAGCTGACACCATCAGGACAAAAAGTCTCCCAGGAACCACAGAAATGAAGACTCTCCATTCTGTTGCGGGAACGACACTCCGAGACAGAGTCAGAAATTCTGAAATATGAAAGATCTGCAATGCGGAAGATTGAGAAGAGAGAGATCATGTGGACAGGGCATGTTCTGAAAGAGTGATAAATATACTTACTTACTTCCTATGGTCATACAACGCTTGAAGAGTTTTAGCCTCCTTGATGATTTTTCGCCAAGCTCCTCGATCCTGCGCCTTTTGCTCCCAGCAGTCCGATTCACTCAACCGTGCCAGATCAGCCAGAACATTGTCCATTAGGTGTTGTCTTGGCCTTCCTAGAGGTCTTACTCCAGTCGGTCTAGACGCGTACAGGATCTTGATTGCTTTGTCTCTTCGGCTCGGTGATAAATATAGCTGCAAATAAAGTACAAACAGGATATCGACCTCCAGGAAGACAACCCAAAAGATGGCGAGACACTTGGACATCTGCATCCCAGGAACAGGCTCCGAGAAATAACAGGACACAGTCCTAAATAGAGCAAAATGGAAGAAGGAACTGACCAAAGAAGGATGAAAGTAAAATGAATGCAGTATAAATGAGATCTTACGAATGAAATCGTTAGTATAAAGAGTAGCAGAAATTGCGACCTATCGTGGGAAGAACCCTGAGGGATAGGATACCCAAACGAAGAGATTCGTAGATCATGCACAATTAATGACATAGTGAGATGCTGTAGTATGAGATGATTCTGGAGGGACTACATCGAAAGAAGGATGGATCCAGCGAGAATTCCAAACATCGACTCCAGAGGGCCTACTTGGAGAGAAGGCTGGTCGTCTTCAACACAGGAAGAAATTTGATAGAATGTTGAAGAATGTATTATATAAATGTATATGTTATGTATATCTCGGAATCATCTATGAGAGTAGGCTGACTTTTCGTGCACATGTTGAGAGAATTTGTGACATTGCACTGAGGATGTTGGGCTTCATCATTCGGACCGGAAGAGTTTTCAGAGATCCCAATGTGCTCAGAGTCCTATACAACGCGTTGGTTCGGAGCAGACTCGAAAGTGTTACTGTGATATGGAGTCCTCACGAGGCGAAATATTCCGTTATGCTGGAGAGGATTCAGAAAAAAAATTCTGAGATATCTCTACATGAGGGAGTATGGTAGTTATCTATAGGGAATGCTCGGAACCAATTCTTTACAGCTTCGAAGAGATGGGCATCTCATTACCAATTTCTTTAAATTAATCAGGTGATATTTCGAGAATTCGAGGCCACCAGAACCAATCTGTCTGAAGAGTAATCAGTCTGCTGAACGCGGTCTCTTCGGAGATCGACGTCTTTCATGTTAGTGAAAGTACGTTCAGGGGACAAATACTCTTGACTTTGGAAAGTATCTTGTCTTCCTAATGTCGAACCATCACTAATGCGTTCCTGGTATTATGTTGTATGTGTATAATATCTTACCTGTACTCAATAGATGCCTTAAACATTTATGCTGGTTGTAATGTATTTTGAGTAAATAAACTGATCTGATTTGATTTGCTTTGACTTCCTCAACACTTATACATGGTGTAATGCACGTATTGTTGGATATTCTTTCATATATCGTTTTCCCGCACATGTACCCTACTTTTATCCTTCTTTTGCCAGCTCCAAGCTTCACTTCCATAAGGTAATTTTCCGTGGGGTATAGCGATAGAATCATGTGTGTGTATATAACATTCGATTAGTGGCAATCTTCGAGTTCAAATTCCGCTTTTAAAGTAATAAAAAGAATCGAAAAATATCCGAGAAGCAGTAATTAGGGGGTTATATTTAGATCTCTGTAGTTTTTTCTCATATAAAAAATATATGTCCCATCGCGGAGAACGGTAAACAAAATTATTATAAAAATATTCTGATAACCTTTGACTTAAGCCAATTAAGATATTTTGGAATTCAGTTCAGGGGTGTTCAAATACTTATATACACTGAATTTATTCCCATACGGACTACGGAACTTCCACTCAAACTCGCCCGGAACTCACTTCCAAAATACCACAATGCCTCAAGGCTAAAGTCTTCAACCAGTCATGACGTACGGAGTCGAGACGTGGACATTGACAAAAGGTCTAGTCTACAGATTCAAGGTCGCCCAGCGCGCCATGGAAAGAGCCATGCTTGGAATAACCTTGAGGGACAGATTTAGAAACGAATTTATTCGACAAAAAACCAAGGTGACTGTGGTGGCTCTACGGATAGGCGGGCTGAAGTGGCGGTGGGCTGGCCATATCTGTCGGAGAACCGACAGCCGATGGGGAAGACGGGTTCTGGAGTGGAGACCGCGTACAAGATTCCGTAGAGTTGGACGTCCCCCTGCCCGCTGGACTGACGATCTGAAGAGGATTGCTGGACATGGATGCATGGGAGTAGCAATGAATAGGGTGCAGTGGCGGGCTTTGGGAGAAGCCTACATTCAGCAGTGGATGACAGACGGCTGATGATGGACTACGGAAGCCAATGATCAATGTATGCCCGCGGACTTAGAACACAGAGTTCAAAAAGCCTACGTGCTGCAGCCTCATAGAAGACATTACTTAAGTCCAAGCACATATCCAGAAACAGCAAGCTGCGCCTTTATAACACCATCACTAAGCCAGCGGTGACATATGTTTCTGATTCGTAGACAATGACGTGGATATAATATGGAAAAAACAAGTGTATGAGAACTGAAAGTAAGGTCAGAATATATAAAACCTGCGTAAGGCCTATACTGACATATACCATTGAGACCAGAGAGGATACCACAAGAACGAAGGCTAAAGTACGGGTGACAGAGTTGAGGACGCATGATAGCAGGAAGTACTATTCAAGATAGGGTGAAGAACACGGCTATCCGCGAGATCTGCAAGTTGGAGGATGTCGTGAGATGGGGCAGACAACGCAGAAGATACTGGAATGCGCAAGTTCAGAGAATGGATCCCACCAGAATCCCACACGCTGTGGCGCATCAGATTCCTGCCGGCTGCCGTCCCCCCGGAAGACCGCCGAAGAGATGGAGAGATAGTTGTGAGTCGACCTCCCAAGAGAGGCCAGCCTGATTTCAGGAACAGACCAACCAAAGGTCTATAAGGAGAAGAAGAAGAAGAAGAAGAGGATAATGACTCTAAAAGAACAACAAAGTATCTACTGGTTTGAGAAAAGATACTGAGAATGATCCTTGGACTCAGACCTGGTGATGCACTGGGAACTTGGAGAAATCAATAGATTTGTACATTGACACAGAGGAACACCTTAAACTAGCACTCATTCTATCGCGTGGTGTCTTTGATAAGGACATACCCAAACACCAAAGAATGAAAATAATTATAACCTAGAAAAATAAATGTTTACCAACACTGAAAAGTCTGAGTAAATTTCAATTATGTTTGGGGACAAAAATCTTATGTTTTGGAATTATTGACATATATTAAATAAAAATATTCGTATTAAAACAAAACTAACTTACTAACCATCACGCCCTTTCTCCAGAGGGGTAGGCGGAGTGGATGGACTGCCACTGCTCTATCCTGATATACTTCTCTAGATACCTCGCCAATAAACCGTTGCTCTTGTTCTCCTGGTATAATGTGTTGTCTATCGTACATTGGTCTCATTCAGAGATGGACATCTTTATTTTGAATTGAGCAGTGTCTAAGTGATACTCTTGATTATATGGAAATTAGTGGTATTAGGTTTTTTCCGCCTCCGTCAATAGATGAACGCTTTTTGTTGAATGGAGGAGGGAATTTCCTGACCCTATTCCATTCCATATCATAGTATCTCTTCATATCCTTCTTCCTTTGTGGGAGTCAGTTACTGTGGACGGCTTGACTACAGTGGGTTATTATTGCATTTGAAAGGGTTGAAAATTTTAAATACCTCGGCAACGTACTAACGCAATCTCTCGACCCAGAAATAGAGATAAAATGCAGAATTGAGGCAGCAAGAGCTACGTTTAATAAAATGAAATCACTCTTCTGCAATGATAACATAAACTTGAAACTCCGCCAGAGAATGATCAAATGCTATGTGTGGTCTGTTTTATTGTATGGATGTGATACGTGGACCTTGAAAGTCAACACAATGAATAGACTGGAAGAATTTGAAATGTGGCTCCATCGCCGAATGCTCAGAACTCCCTGGACAGGCATGGTTGGCAATACCGAAATCCTGAGGTGAGCTAGAGTTGACATGGAACTGTTATCAACTATCAAGGTTCGGAAGATTTCACATCTGGGTCATGTATTGCGTGGGGAAAAGTACCACCTTCTCCAACTGATATTGGAGGGGAAAATTGAGGGTCGCCGAGGGCCCGGTAGGAGACAGGAACAGGTTCGCCGAGGTGATTGCCAATGTTGGGGGGACCCGACAGGGCACTTGAAGAATAAGAAGAAGTTACTGTGGGAATCTGGCTGCTAGTTATTTTGTCTGGCTACCTGATTCCCGTGATGCTGTTTCTCTGCGAATATCCTCCGAATTCCAATTACCTCTTAGGCTAATCATGATCTATGGATGGTTCCTGTCTCTTTTCACGTGTTCCACAGGCCCAAACACTGTATTATCGTGGCCCGCTCTGTAATTATAACGCAGCAAGCACAAACCGGGTGGTGGTCTAGAGGAAAGAACGCTTGGCTCCTGATCCAGGGGACATGGGATGACAGGTCATAAGTCCTGTAAACACCTTGATCATCCATGTTCAGTTTCCAGTTTACGTCTTCGTCTCTATTGAGATACAATTAAAATTTAAGTCTTACATTATTGTCAAGGAATGGAAGACCAGTTAGGGTTGGGATTGGATTTAAAAAAAAAATCTGTTCCTGAGGAGAAGATAAGAGGAGCAGTGCCTGGATGGAGTTGGGGTAGGAGATAGCGTCCTGCGTGAGACCATTTTGTTTGGCGGAGTACGTAGTGGGCTATCGGGGAGGATTTTTTTTTATCCGCATTGATTGCGGGAGGGGTAAAGGACTGAATGATGGTGGATAACTCCTCCTGTGCCTCCTGCTGTGCATTATTTCTTTTTTAATCTTTCTCTAACATATGTCATTTATGTATCAATTGTGCATTTTATTTTGCTGTTGTATTGCTATGTGTGTACGGCGGGACATCGAGGGAGAGTAGCGTAGCTTAAATGTGGTCTGGGTCCCCCTTGGTTGCAAATATATAATACTTTCTTTTTTTAACGTAAGTCCCGCATATATTAAAAAAAAGCACTACTGTCTCTAAGATTGTTCACAAGCACATCACATGATAGTCTGGTTCTATGATTAGTCAGCTAGTAACTGCAATCTCCATAATATAATATATATTTAATATTTTTAATAGAATTTGTTCATCAACATTTTTTTATTTTCTTTTCGTTATTTTATCAAGAATTAATTATTACACAATATATTAATAATAAAAATGACTAATTTGTGTGACTCTTGCAATCAAGAATCAGCATATTTAACTATAACCTTTGTACCACGTAAATACTTGCAAATAAACGGCTAAAGAAAATTATTATTTTATTTATAATAATTAATTAATTTTTGGACCCACGCTGGAGGATGGGACTTACAGAATTAAAAGAAACCTTGAACTTGAAGAATTAATTAACCAAGAAACAGTAGTGAGATTCTGTAAGTCTCAACGCTTACGGTGGGCTGGCCATGTGGAAAGAATGCCAGAGGGTAGAACTCCACAAATAATATCCAGATGGGTGCCCCGCGAAAAGAGACCAAGAGGCAGACCGAGGAAAAGATGGGCGGATTGCGTGGAACAAGATTGGGGGAAAACGGAAAGAGCTGGGGAATGGAGAGAGATGGCCAGAGACAGAAGTCTGTGGAGGACCGTTGTTTAGGAGGCCAAGTCCAACCACAGATGTAACGCCGAGAAATGAATGAATGAGTTTAATTAATTGAAAAACTAAAAGTAAAAAAGTATCAGAAGTGTGCTCCTAGTGTTAGTAAATTAAATGAAATTAAATCAGTATATTTCTCAAAGACAATACGAACAACAATTTTAGTTTAAGACATCTTTGAGAACAGGTAAATAAAATATATAATACCAGGAACGCATGAGAGATGGTTCGACATTAGGAAGACAAGATACTCTCTAAAGTCAAGAGTATATGTTTTCTGAACGTACTTTCATTGAAATTCCGACAGAGAATGATCAAATGCTATGTGTGGTCTGTTTTATTGTATGGATGTGAAACGTGGACCTTAAAAGTCAACTCAATAAACAGACTGGAAGCATTTGAAATGTGGCTCTATCGCCGAATGCTCAGAATTCCCTGGACACACATGGTTACCAATACCGAAGTCCTGAGGCGAGCTAGAGTTGACAGGGAGCTGTTGTCAACTATCATGGATCGAAAGATTTCACATCTGTAAAAGTACCACCTTCTCCAACTGATCTTGGAGGTGAAAATTGAGGGACGCCGAGGGCCCGTAGGAGACAGATGTCCTGGCTGCGAAACGTGAGGGAGTGGACCGGCATTTCTGAATATAAAAGACGTCGACCTTCGAAGAGATCATGTTCAGCAGTTTAATTGCTCTCCTCATCGGCATTACCAGAGGCAGGTTGGTTCTGCATGTTGAAATTTAAAACAGTATGTGCTGACGCCATCAAAGAAGATAACCATCCGGAATATTAAAATGGATACCCCCCAAGATGACGGAATTCTCAAATAATTCCCTGATAAGCTTGAAGAAATGGATAAATGTGAATCCATCCCTCCTTATCTGTAGACTATTGATCTCCAGAATGCTTAAGAGGAATGTAGTGGGATAAAGCCATGGATATCTACCAAACTCCTTCATGTAGACTATCTCAGAAAACTTTTCTGAACCCTCTCTAAGATGAGCGAGTATCTTGCCTCGTTATCTTGACTTCATATCACCGAACCACACTCGAGCCGGCTCCAGACCTAGAGTTATACAGTATGTCTTCTTCTTATTCTTATTTCTCAGCCTATTCCCGTCCACTCCTGGACAAAGGCCTCCTCCATTCGCTTCCATGTCACTCTGTCCTGTGCAGACTGCATCCAGGTTATTCTGTTCAGATCATCCTTCCACCGTAGTTTTGGTCGCCCTGCACTTCTCTTTGCCGCCCACGGTCTCCAAGTCAGCAGTCTTTTTGTGCATTTTTCATCTGAGCTTCTGACTACGTGACCCGCCCATTGCCATTTTAGAGTCGCCACCCGGTGGATGATGTCAGTGACCCTTGTTTTTTCTCTCACCGTATCGTTTCTGACTCTGTCTCTTAGGCCTATTCTCACATGGCTCTTTGGGTCACTCGAACACTTGTGGTGTGCTGTTGGTAATCCATTTTTTAGTTTCTCGGCAATTTGTTACAGTATTTACTATTCGTTATCTTACCCACTGTATTCCTCTTGGGGAGAGATACTCGCATGAAAGGAGCGATGTTTAAGGTGCAAAAATAATGTTTCTATAGTGTGATCTGCATCCCTAACATCGGACCATTACTTTTGTGTGTTATCTATTCCACTGTCTGGCTAGTAGTCTCAATAATAAAGCCGTTAATTTAATTACCTGAATTGGCTTAATTAGCTACATTAATAGCGATTACTCGGGTTATTTCCGCTACTATAGATAGTGCCATAGCAATACAAATCGAGTTCTTCCATTAACCCTTTCAGACAGACTTACGAATCTGACTCGCAGTGAGTAACCAGGTACAAAAGTAAAAACTACCAGATAATCGGGTGGTGGTCTAGGGGATAGAACGCTTGGCTTCTGATCCAGGGGACATGGGTTCAAGCCTGGACACGACCAGATTCATAACTAACTAACTAACTAACCATTACGCCGTCTCCCCGAAGGGGTAGTCAGCAGACTAATTGCTCTTCCCACCGGTATCACCAGAAGCAGATTGCTTCTGGCGGCCGGTAGGTAAAACAATCTGTGCTATCGCTGTCGGAGATATCTATCGGGGACAAAAATACCAACATCCTCCAGCACGGCCGAGTTCTCGAAATATCCCCTAATTAATCTGAAGAAATGGGTTATTAGATGTCCATCTCTTCGAAGCTGTAGAGAATTGGTTCCGAGCATTCCCAGAAAAAATGCCGTGGGATAGAGCCACGGATAACTACCATACTCCCTCATGTAGAGATACCTCAGAAATTTTTTCTGAACCCTCTCCAGCATAACGGAATATCTCACTTCGTGAAGACTCCATATCATAGAACCACTTTCGAGTCTGCTCCGAACCAATGCGTTGTATAAGATCTGAGCACATTGGGATCCATGAAAACTCTTCCGGTCCGGACGATGAACCCCAACATCCTCAGTGCAATGCAACAAATCCTCTCGATATGTGCACGAAAAGTCAGCCTACTCTCATAGATGATTCCAAGATTCCATTGTAGATACATGTGCCAGTTGCTGGTTGTTCATTGTGTATCTATGATATACAGTTCTCAATGCTCTAATAAATGATAGCATAACGCATTTAGAGAAATTGAATTGCATTTGATTACTGTGACTCCAGTTAACAATATTTTTGATGTCCGACTGGAGGCGAAGACAGTCTTCAGGATTTTCAATTTCCAGGATTTTTCCAGGATTTTAAGAACAGTTTATTTATAACACCATCATCAAGCCAGTGGTGACATATGGTTCTGAGTCATGGACAATGATTCTAAAAGAACAACAAAGAATCTACTGGAAAGAGAATAGAATACTTAGAATTATCCTGGGACCCAGACCCGGTGATGCAGCGGGAACTTGGAGGCATAGGACCAACCAAGAGATCCGTACGATGACCCAGCAGCCCCTTATAACGAGCACCGTGAGAGCCGGTCGCCTAGCATGGATTGGGCACGTATGCCGAGCCGAAGAGACCAGAGCAATCAAGACCCTGTACGCGTTTAGACCGATTGGAGTAAGACCTCTAGGAAGGCCTAGACAGCGCCTAATGGACAATGTTCTGGCTGACCTGGCTAGGTTGGGCGAATCGGACTGCTGGGAGCAAAAGGCGCAGGATCGAGGAGTTTGGCGAAAAATCATCAAGGAGGCTAAAACTCTTCAAGAGTTGTATGGCCATAGGAAGTAAGTAAGTTTATTTATCAGTTTATTTATTCACCCAAAAGATATTACAAACATAATTACAGTTTAAGGCATCTATTTAAGAAAGTCGACCTTCGTGGCAGAGTGGTAAGAGCTCTGATATCCATTCCGAAGGTCTCGGGTTCGATTCCCGGCGATGGCAGTGTGATTATCACCCTGTCTTTGGTCTAGTGTAGAATTCACGTGACAATAAAATGGCGATAGATTGGCTACCTACCTACCTACATATCATAAGAATCAATATGATAGCTAAAATAAATTGTATACAGTAATTGGGTTCAAACGTCCTGTTGTATACAAGGAAAAAAAATAATGTAAAAAAAAATTATTAAAAAAAGGGTAAAGATTCAGGAACGCATGAGAGATGTTTCAACTTTAGGAAGACAAGATACTCTCTAAAGTTAAGATAATTTTTCTTCTGAACTTACTTTCACTAATGTGAAAGACGTCGATTTCCGAGGTAATTTTGTTCGGCAGACTGATTGCTCTTCCCATCGGCATTATAAGAGACAGCGGCTGGAAGAAAGAACAATCCATGCTGGTGCTGTCGGAGATATCTGTCGGGAACATCTTGCTGCATCTTGCAACAATCTTGCTGCATCTCTCTCAACTCCATCCTCCCATCGCAGCCTTGGTCGTCCAATTGGTCTTCTACCACCTGGGTGCCACTTCAGCAATCTTTTTGGGGTTCGCGATGACGGCATCCTCTGCACGTGACTCTGCAGATTTCGCTGTCATTGTCCATGCTTCCCAGATAAAATACTTATAGAAAACATACAAAGTGTTTGGTTTATATATTTAATAACAACATATACTTGGATGATAGTGTTCTTTCAACAATCGTTTGATAAAGACCCAACGTTTAATATTGAATGGCAAACAATATAATTCGCAGTACGCTAATGGAAGCGGTAATCAAGTAGATGTTATTGTTTTTGAAAACACGGAAATATTCTCTAGATTTGGACAATCATGACGAGTTCACCCAAATATCAATTGGTCAAGGTTACGAGCATTATCTCCAAAACCGAGAAGCAGTTTTTTTCAATGTTGTAAATGCGATATTACTGATTCTTGTAAACATCCCAAGAGATATGTAATTCCGGCGCGATTTGAGGAGTCTTATGTGTGTTAAGATATAAGGGGCTTCAAAAATATTGTACGAAACAATTCCTCGTGTTAACCCTTGACGTACCGTGTTCAAAACAAAACGCTCGCTCCCATGTGGTCAATTCAGTTTACCGCTAACTTTATCTAAATATCAAGCATATGACTAGATGAATCAAAATTTAATTTATGTCATCTTGTAGGGAATTTTATTAGGAATAGATCGATATCTATAACATACATGGATTATTTGAAAAACATATCATTATTAATTTTTTTCTGGAACCATGCGATTTCTGATATGGAATGCGTCACAGCATACGAGCAACTGGACACCAAGTATAAACTTGTCTCCGCGCCGCGGCCGGCGGGCGAGACTTTACGAGATTTTACGTATGATAAAGGCACCTAGGCAAAATGTATAGTACGTTCAAGACAACGAGTACGTATTAATATTTGTCCCTTTTGGTAAAGTGTTAATATTTTCACAGTTCTGATATTATTAAGTTGCGTGCTGCGTTTCCGTCCACAGTCGGTATTATTACGTACCTATGAAAAGGCCAAACATATAATTTATAATACGTTCAAAACAGCGAGTAAGTATTTGTCACTTTTGATAAAGTTGTAAATATTAGCAAAACAAATTCTACCTTAACACGAATGAAGGTGAGGGCAGTCTTAGAAAATATTTTTTTTTGGGATGAAGGAAGTAATTTTTTGCTTTTTTTTTTATTACGAAATATTGAAAACACTTCAATGGAGGATCACAATTTTTTTTATAATATTAGGGTCCATAGGTTTTAAGAAAATCAACTTTAAATTGGCAGTGGAAACTCAATTGACCACATGGCAACGCGACGGTTAATAATAAATAATATAAGGATTAATTGTATCTCGGGGTTCAAAAGGGTAGTAGAGAAAGGTTTTGCTGGAAAACATGCCTCTACAAAATGTCATAAGGCGCCATGTTGCATTTACAACAACAACACTACTATCAAATCCAACTCTCTAGCGTCCACGAGAGGTCTTTTAAAGACCCCGCGAACCCCGGGCAATGTGGCACATATTACTTAGTGCCATAGCAGATAGAGAGAGGACGAATGGCGAGCTTCCAGCGCCATAAAACTGGATACACCCAGCTAAGGGAAGGTAACCCCGACAGAAAATTCTCCAGAGAAGGCAAGGGGATACCACTCTGAATATTTTTCCCCAGGTCATAACTATGAGGGTGATAGTCATCGTTGGGGAGACCTGACAAGACACAGACAGACGAAGAGAAGAAGAATTGTATCTCAATAGAGACGAAGATGTAAATAGTTTTTCTGGGAACAGAATGTGGTGGCCGAGGCTCTTATAGGACTTATGACCTGTCAGTGGTTGGGTTGAGAGATTGCTTTATGTTTAACAACATTCCCCATTCCGCCCTTCTTATGACCACCACATCTAACAATTTTTTATCAGATGTGGTGGTCAGCAATTGCTTCTTTCATCTAATGTAAATTAAGATCCATAAAAAGAAATATTACCGTTGACAGTTTTAAAACATTAATCAATTCCTTCGCCGTGTCCCGACCCAGATTACTGCAATGGAGTCTACGCCAACAATCCCAAACAGTAAACAAATAAACTCCAGTCTGCATTTAATACAGCAGCAAGACTGATAAGGGGTGTGCCAAAGAGTTGTCACATAACACAGCATCTTAAGGAGCTCCACTGGCTAAAATGTCCAGAAAGGATACAATACAAGCTCTACTGGACAGTCTATAAGGCGTTGCATGGAATGGCACCAGCTTATATATCTGAATTCTGCATCAACGATAACCTGAATGTCAGACAGTCTACATTGCGATCAGTTAAGCTGCGATCGGTAGATTGACTGTGCGAAAACGCTGTCCAAGCACACACTTTGGCGACCGAGCCTTCGCGGTAGCCGGCCCTTCAGCCTGGAACAGTCTTCCAGCAGACCTTAAGTGCATTGAGAATCAATCAGAGTTTAGATCGAGACTCAAAACGCACCTTTTCAAATTATTATTTCCTGACAGGAAGGGGTAATCGAGTACGTCAGGTGCAGCCCTCATACTAAATATGTTTATTTTTTTTATTTTTTTTTATCTAGTTAATAAAACGGAGCATTATTTACAGCGCCCTTGAGATGAGTAATTCATAAAAATGGCGCTCTATAAATTATCCAATTTATTATTATTATTATTATAACTGAGATCACTAAGAAGAATGTGCAGGAAAACGTTGTATGATAGAATACCGAACGATGAAATAAGAGAGAAATATAAGGCAGATGACTGCATCATGGATAAAATTAAAAAAGGATCCCTGAGATGGTTTGGACATATGGAACGAATGGATGAGAGAAGAATGGTAAAAAGTTGTACACAAGCAGCGTGAGTGGAAAAAGAAGCCGAGGACGACCGAGGAAAACATGGCATTACGAAATTAATCGATTACTAACTCTTGTAAATTCCTTCGTTGTGTCACGACTTGATTATTGTAATGGAATTTATGCAAACATTCCAAAACAACAAATAAACAAACTTCAACCTGCGTTCAATGCAGCAGCAAGGCTCATTAAAGGCATTCCAAAAAAGTCCCATATAACACAACATCTCAAAGAATCCGTCCAGAAAGAATCCAGTATAAACTTCAGTCTTCAAAGCGCTACATGGAATGGCACCAAGTTATATATCTGAACTCTGTATAGCGGACAGCCTAAATTCACGGAAATCCACACTTCGCTCGGCGAACTCCTCAGCAATAGGAAGATTAGTTGAGCCGAAGCGTTGCCCCAGTACGAATTTCGGGGATCGAGCGTTCGCGGTAGCCGGTCCATCAGCTTGGAACAATCTCCCTTCACACCTTAGATGCATAAATGATCCGACAGATTTCAGATCTAAATTGAAAACCCATCTTTTTCATATTTCATACCCAATTTAAACATTTATACTTTGTTCTACTATACTTTTAAACCAATCGTTTTTTTAAGCGCTCACATTTAGATTTTTAGATTTAAAACACGTCTTAATGCGCCCTTGAGGTGATTACATCACAAAAACGGCGCTTTAAAAGTTAGCATATTATTATTACTAAAAGGCGGCCACATTCGAAGTAGGAATGCATGGTACGATGTATGAATGTAGAGGAAGCCCGAGAGGTATGCCAGGACAGAGCATTGTGGCGATCCATCCTCTCTGCCTACCCCTCCGGAGAAATGGCGTGATGGTTAGTTTTATAACTGTATCCCCATCTTTTGGGTGGTCTTCCTGGAGTTCGGCTGTCTATTGATACTTTATTTGAGCTCTACTTATCACTCTTTAAGAACACGCTCTCTCCACATGATCTCTCCAATAACGTCTTCTCAGTCTTCCCCATCGCACAACGTCTTCGACATCGATCAGATCTTCTTAAACTAACTAACTAACCATCAAATCAAATTAAATCAAATCATAATAGGTTTATTCTTGAAAAAATTCACAAGTGCAACCAAATCTACATAGATGGCTGACTGAAACTGACACGTGAAGATAAATATGGATTTTGAAGTATATATACATCTTCCAAAAATTTTTCATGCATGATCATAAACAAAGGTGGAATGGGGAATGTTGTAATTACATAAAGCGTGCGCTTAACCCAACCAATGACAGGTCATAAGTCCTGTAAACACCTTGATCATACATGTTCAGTTTCCAGTTTACGTCTTCGTCTCTATTGAGATACAATTGAAATTTAAATCAAATCAGTTTATTAAATCAAAAGACATTACAAACAGCAAAATGTTTAAAACATCTATTGAGTACAGGTAAAATATTATAAAAATACAACATAATACCAGGAACGCATTAGAGATGGTTCGACATTAGGAAGACTAGACACATTCTAAAGTCAAGAGTCTTTGTCTCCTGAACGTACCTTCACTAATATGAAATACGTCGATCTCCGAGGAGACCGCGTTCAGCAGACGCTCTTCCCACCGGTGTCACCAGAGGCAGATTGGTTCTGGTGGCCGGTAGGTAAAACAATCTGTGCTCTCGCTGACGGAGAAATCTATCAGGGACAAAAAAAACAACACCCTCTAGCACGGCCGAGTTCTCGAAATATCCCCTGATTAACTTAAATAAATGGGTAGTGAGATGCCCATCTCTTCGATGCTGTAAAGAATTGGTTCCGAGCATTCCTAAAAGAAATGCCGTGGGATAGAGCCACGGATAACTACTCCAGCATCACGGAATATCTCGCCTCGTGAGGACTCCATATCACAGAACCACTTTCGAGTCTGCTCCGAACCAACGCGTTGTATAGGACTCTGAGCACATTGGGATCTCTGAAAACTCATCCAAATAAAGAGAAATGACTACGAGAAAGAATGTGTAATTTTACATCATTTTTCAAGCGATATTGAAGAATGCATCTGTTGCTTATTTACTTTCGTTTTCAAACATAAACATTGATGGATATTTTTTGTTTAATATTCAAAGTTCATGTTTAGAATGTGTAAAGCACACTGACATAGCGTGCTCTTCGCTTTCTGCACCATAATACTGTTGCTTCTCTTGTTGTGTCTTGATAAATATTAATTGTGAAGTTATTTTATAAATATAATTATTAGAAATATGATGAAACCCGTGATAGCCATTATATTAATTTAATTAACTCGTTTTGCTGAGTCAGAAAATCTTTCGGTCGCCTTCTTTGGACATCTGAGATGAGAATACAGTAACCTCCAGCTAATTCGAAGACTTCGAAGATGTCTGCGTTCAATGCAGCAGCAAGACTCACTAAAAGCATTCCAAAAAAGTCCCATATTATTATAATTATACGATGTGATGAATGTTAATAAGTCCAAAGTAATGATTTTTGAAAAATAAGAAATCATGACAGTCTGCAACATTAGCGTGAATGGTGAAAATTTGGAGCAAGTAGATGAATTCGTGTATTAAGGTAGTCATCATCGGCTGTCCCTCGTGTCCGAGGAAGACTGTCCTTCACGGTTGTGGGTCTGCATGTGACTGAAGAGGCCGATCCTGGACCCACAAATTCTGGGGCATCTGGGCCAGGGGAAGGCGCTTGTAATGGAGCCGTCACCGTCTCCCAGTGGTCTCTCCTTTCTGCTCCTCCTCCTCTCTGCGACATCCAGCTAATCCACCAGACTCGTACTCGTAGAAGACCTCCTTAAATATGGAAGGACAGCTGGGAGACTTCCTCACAGGAGAAGCAACACTCTGGAGAACAGACCACATAGGTCTACAACAAGGAAGAAGAAGAAGATTCCAAGAAATACTTTACATTATTTTTCTATACTACTTGTAAACTATTTCATTTGCCGTAATAACCATATTCTGTTATATTAACTCGGGTATATAAACGATTGCGCACTTGATATTCGCTAAATTTTGTTAATGCCTTAGAAGGGCGAAACATGTTATTCAATATAAAATGTAATAAAATTCCTAGAAGATAGACGTTTTCATTTATATTAACTAACTAACTAACCAACCATCACGCCGTCTCCCCGAAGGGGTAGGCAGAAAGAATGGACTGCCACACTTTTATTTCCTGACATATTTCTCTCGCTTCCCCAACATTCATACATCGTGTCATGCACGCGCGTCGATTTCTCTGACTCCTCACATGGCCGACATTCAATCTTTGATTTATTTGATCGTTCCACGTTTTCCTCGGTCTTCATCTATTTCTGGTTCCATTTACATCGTTTACATATAATTTTTTTACCATTCTTTCTTCATTTATTCTTTCCACATGTCCAGACCACCCTAATGATCCTTTCATTATTTTGTTCATAACACCATCATTCGCACTGCATTCACTTCTTATATTTTCATTCGACACTCTATCATACACAGAGTATCTACTCATTCGTCTAAGGGATCTCATTTCTACTGCATTTATTCTACTTTCATGCTTATTTTGCCACTTCTATGCTTCGCTTCCACACATAAGGGTCGGTATAAGAACACCATTGTACACTACCATTCTAGCTTTTTTGGATAGGTTTTTGTTTGCGATGACAACTTTAAGTGCACCATTCACTTTGTTGCCTGCCCCAACCCTTCTTTCAATATCCCTCTCCACTGTAAACATACTACCTAAATACACGAACTCATCTACTTGCTCCAAATTTTCACCATTCACGCTAATGTTTCAGACTTATTTTTTTTCTTACATACAAATATTATTGTCCACTGTCTTCCAGGTTAATATTAATATATTTATAAAAATATATTTCAATACGTTATCTTAATTTACATATAATATTACATCACAAATCGTACATACAAAAAATGAATATCTTACGATTATGGTAAATAAACAATTATTTAACAATTTTTAAAACGCTATTTCTAAAGATAACAACAAATGTACGAAGCTGTTTAAAAACACATTGGGGACTTTCGACACTTGGCACATGGTGAGCAAAACGGACCACACCTAAGTTCGGCCTGACAACAACAACCACAACAACAAACCATAATGCCGACCGCCACACTACTCTATCCTCACACACCTCTCTAGCTTCCTCCAAATTCATACAGCGAGTCATACACGCACGTCGATTTTCCGGGTTCTAACATGACAAATCTTTAAAATTTGATTAATTTGGTCATGCCATGTTTTCCTCGGTCTACCTTGACTCCGTACTCCATTCCCATCGTTAACGTATACTTTTTAATCATTCTTCCTTCACCCATGCGCTCCATATGTCCGAACCAACGCAGCGATCCTTTTATAATTTTGTTCATAATACCTTATTTTGCTCTACATTCCTTTCTAATCTATCGTTCTACCACAAATACGTCTTAGGGACCTCATCTCTATCGCATTTATTATGCTCTCATACTTCTTCTGCCAGTTCCATACTTCGATTCCATACATAAGGATATGGACCAGAACTCCATTCCATCCGCTGTGAACGTGCTACCAAATACACAAATTCCCGCACCTGTTCCAAGTTCTCTTCGTTCACACTTATATTAAAAACTGTCATTTGCTCTTCCCTTTCAAAAACTATCACATTTGACTTTCAAAAGTCAAAGTCAAGTCAGTGAAAGTTAAAAGTCAAAGGCAAAGTCAAAGTGGGACCTGGCGTAATATAATTAAAATAAATAATATAAAATAATATATACTCACATATAATTTTAAAATTAAAATGCAAATATAGTAGAAATTTGATCACTCAGACGAATGTGTCTTAAAATTATGTACTATTTACTGAATAATTCAAAAAAATAAAATATTTGTTTTTTTTATATAATAGTTAAACTTTGATAGGAAGTCATTACTTGGTGGTTTGACATACTTGACATATTGAATGTCGGTCACGTGAGGAGTCGGAAAAATCGACGTGCGTGCATGACAAGATGTATGAATGTAGAGGAATCAAGAGAAGTATGTCAGGACAGAAAAGTGTGGCGTTCCATTCTTTCTGACTACCCCTCCGGGGAGAAGGCGTGATGGTTAGTTAGTTAGTTAGTTGACATACTTAAAAATAATTTTCACATTTTAGATAAACGCCGTTAACACTGTGGAATTCCACAATGACGAATTTTTAATGAAATAAAAAATTGTTTTTTCCACATTTGAGTTTATTTTTCTCGACATGTTTCGAAGGCTTACACCTTTATCATCGGTAGAGCGATATAAATGGATTATATCGTTATTACCTTGGACTTATTCACATTCATCATCAGATCATTTCGCATGCATACCTCATACATACTATTCACCAGGACCTGTAGTTCATACTGCAAGTAGGACAACGTTTTCTGCATACAAGAGAAAGCTTACTGACACTCCGCTCATTTTGGCACCTACATCCAACCCTTTCATCTCTTTCATACTTAACTTATTAATTATTTTTTTTAATTTTCACCATTCACACTAATGTTGCAGACTGTCATGCATACCACATACATTCACCAGGATTTGTAGTTCTTGCTCGTTGTCTGCAAGTTGGACAGCGTCATCCGCATACAAGAGACAGCTTACTGACACTCGGCTCATTTGGGCACCTACATCCAACCCTTTAATCTCTTTCATACTTAACTTTTTAATTATTTTTTTAAATTTTCACCATTCACACTAATGTTGCAGCCTGTCATGCATACCACATACATACTATTCACCAGGATTTGAAGTTCATGCTCGTTGTCTGCAAGTTGGACAGCGTCATCGGCATACAAGAGACAGCTTACTAACACTCCGCTCATTTTGGCACCTACATCCAACCCTTTCATCTCTTTCATACTTAACTTATTAATTTTTTTTTTTAATTTTCACCATTCACACTAATGTTGCAGACTGTCATGCATACCTCATACATACTATTCATCAGGACTTGTAGTTCATACTCGTTGTCTGCAAGTAGGACAACGTCATCCGCATACAAGAGACAGCTTACTGACACTCGGCTCATTTTTCACCTACATCCAACCCTTTCAACCCTTTCTTACTTAACTTATTAATTATTTTTTTTTAAAACTTTTTTTTCTTAGATCAATTTGCTGCCTCTACAATTATATCTAAAGTGTCGCTAATGAGAACATAATAAACTGATAATTTTTTTATTTAAGGCAATAAAATTAATACTAAAGAGGTGACTTTATCATTATGCCTGTGGTCCGGCAGTTTATCGCAGGACTTTTTAACCTGGGACTTGGGTTCGAGTTCTAGATATAGAAAAATCGCTTTTAACTATTTTTATAAGATAAAAAATACATACAGGAATTATTAAATAAGAAAATAATATTTTTTTAATATTTGTTATTAATACATTTTTACGGCCTCCGTGGTAGCGTGCCAAGAGCTGACACATCGAAGGCCCTGGATTCGATTCCTGGCGATGCACTTAGGGGTATTTCCTGTAATTAGCCGGCCATAAATCGAATTTGTAGAATTTATCCCCGATAAGAAAAAAAATGTTTTTTGGAATGTTTAATAGACATAGACATCAGCTGTTTGGTATATGCAGACGACGCTGTTTTAATCGCTGACAGCATGGACGATCTACTAGTTCTAGTGTCAAGAATAGACGAAGTATGAAATAAGTATGACCTTGTGATGAACGCGTAAAAGTCTAAAGTTATGGTATTTGAAAAGGAAGAATGTATGACAGATTGTGACATAAATGCGAACGGTGAGAAATTAAAGCAAGTTACCGAATTTGTCAACCTGGGAAGCATGTTTACATGAGATGGAAAAATGGAGAAAGATATCGGAAGAAGGGTAGGAGCTGGAAACAAAATAAATGGTCCACTCAAAGTCATTACCGCAATTAGAAATATATCACTCAGATGCCAAGGAAGACATGGCATGACCAAATTAATCAATTACTGAAAGGCGGCCATGTTCGAAGTAGGAACAATCGACGAGCGTGCACGTCACGATGTGTGAATGTAGAAGATGCGCGAGAGTTATGTCAGGACAGAACGATGTGGCGATTCATCCTCTCTGCCTATCCCTCCGGAGAAACGGCGTAATGGTTAGTTAGTTAGTTAGTTAGAATAGACACCAAACAATGAGCAACCCTTTCCGTCATCCAATATAAAGCGTGGGCTGGAGTGTGTCTGTTTGAATTAGACTGTTGTTCTTAGTGTTCTAATCTCTTTAAGAAATTCTTGGAAAATCAATAATTTAAAAAGTGAATATTTTTATTTTCGAGTATATGAATTTTTTTTATGCATTCGGTTATTACAGGTAAGAGTACAAATATTCTGATAAGTTTTATTAAAATATATTAATTATTAAATATATTTTAGTAGGTTCAAAATCAGGTTCATTATTTTTGTAAATAATTCTATGTTTTTTTTATTCCAAATGATTTTTGTTGTATTTCCGGGTGTGTCCCCGTAATTTTATCGATTGTAACTGAAAATAGAGCGTTTGCACTTATTAAATGTATCAAATTTGGCCGCAGATTTCCGTAAAATCAATATTTTTAGGGTCAATGAATCATACTTTTGCAAAACCACATTATTTGAAGATACATTTATTTTTCGAGTTGAATTTTTAGAGTTGTCTAGGGAGGAGTTTGTAGATGAAACAACCGAATGGTGCTCTAGTGAAAAAGTATGGGATTCGTCATCATAATTAATCCACTGATTTTTTATTTCTTTTAACTGTATTAGGTATGTTCTCACAATAAATTACTCTTATGTCATATTATACTTTTTTATAAAATATTATATTTTCACCAAAGGTTAAATCTACCGTCAATTTAAAAATATACGAGTATATGATTTCAAATAAAAATACAAAGAATTTAATTTAATTTAACAGAAATACCCCTATGTGCGAGGGGTATTTCAGCTAATTTATACTAATGCCACTGTGTGGGACAATAAGCATATGCTAGTGAAAAGCAAAGTTATAATTTATAAAACATGCATCAGGCCCATAATGACATACGGAATCGAAGCAAGAGCAGACACTGTCAGAACCAAACATCTCTTAAGAGTAGCAGAAATGATAACATTGCGACCTATTGTGGGGAGAACCCTTAGAGATAGGATACCTTATGAAGAAATTCGCAAATCCTGCAAAATCGAAAACATTTTTCCGACTTGGAATGTGGCCGCCTTTCAGTATTTGGTTAATTTGATCATGCCATGCTTTCCTTGGTCTTCCACGGCTCCTCTTTCCATGCACACTGCTTGTATTAGGTGAACTTTGCTTCCGCCGTTTTTTTCCGAAATTCGAGGCTTTATCGTAAAAAACTGGTTATACATTTACGATTCAAAGTATTGTCCATCGCTGGCCACTACTTTCTCCCATCTTTCGGGCAGCATACGAATCCCGCGTTGAAAAAACTGGTCATCTTTTGAAGCGATCCACGAATCGATCCAATTTTTTACTTCTTCATAAGACCGGAAGTGCTGGTCAGCTAGGCCGTGTGCCATTGATCGAAACAAGTGATAGTCCGAGGGAGCAACGTCTGGAGAATACGGCGGGTGGGGTAGGACTTCCCATTTCAAAGTTTCCAAGTATGTCTTGACCACTTTCGCAACATGGGGTCGAGCATTGTCATGCTGTAAAATCACTTTATCATGTCTCTCGTTGTATTGCGGCCGTTTGTCTTTCAATGCTCGGCTCAAACGCATTAATTGCGTTCGATAACGATCGCCCTTGATTGTTTCAGTCGGTTTTAACAATTCATAATACACTACGCCGAGCTGGACCCACCAAATACTGAGCCGCAGATTTCTTCATATTAAAGCATAAAATTAAAACCTCCCGCAAATGACGAGAATTTGGCTCGTAAGCTGACATGTTTAATCGGGAATAACTTTATGATGCAGACACAAATCGACTAATATTTCGATGGCGTTATGTTTACAAATACTTAAGCTTATTGTATGACATCTATGATCTGTTTATTCCAACTACCACTTACCGCTACTGCCATCTATTGTATACACCTAATATAATATTGATTTGACCATGCCACGTTTTCCTCGGTCTTCCTCTTTTTCTATGCCCGTTTAAGTCATCTACAAATTTCTTCTTTACATGTGTCCAAACCATCTTAATGATCTTTTCATTATTTTATTCATAACACTTGTATTCGCAAATAATTGTATCTTGAACAATGAGTGAACCTGAAAACTCCATCTATATAAATAAAAGGCAGTTTCCCTCTGTGTGTGGACTGATTCCGGGGTTATTCCTGTGCAGATCGTTTTCAAATTGATACACTTCATTAATAGATAGACGGCGGTGGGCATAGGCATATTTTTGTTATTAATCGAGCTCTAATTAACTTTGTAAATTTATAAATTTTCGTAGTGCGAGCGAGTATAGACCTTCATGTTCGTATCACCTGAGTATCGATCTTTAGAGTCTATATTCGCTTGGCGTGATAAGATGCAAATTAGTGGCTTTTTTGACTCTTTGCGTGGTCAGATATGAAATTAGTCGCTCTTTTGAACTGAAAAATATACGCACGTATAGGGATGGGCAAAACGACTCATCTCAGGGATCTGATCTGAACGGTTCCGCTCAGCAAAGTGAGCCGACTCTTTTTAACGATCCACGGTTCACCATTTTGAGTCGTTCAAAGTTTGAAATTATTTAAGTGACCTTTTTTTTTGCTCCTCGACCAAAAAAGTTGATTCCGGTAAAAAAAAAAACCGACTCTTTTTAACGATCCACGGTTCACCATTTTGAGTCGTTCAAAGTTTGAAATTATTTAAGTGACCTTTTTTTTTTTGCTCCTCGACCAAAAAAGTTGATTCCGGTAAAAAAAAAAAAATTCACCAGGATAAATTTTTTGTCGATGAGCTAAAAAAAAAATTCACAACGACAAACAACTTTTTTGACAAACGACTCGATAATTATCAAGAAGAATCGGCTCACTTTACTGAGCGGAACCATTCAGCTCAGATCCCTTAAAAATAGTCGACTCTTTTGCAATAATATACGATTCACCGGAATTTTAACAAGAGTAAACTACGCCTGGAATTGTGCCTAAAATTAAGAATAACAACAAACAAACATGCATCAGGCCCATAATAACATACGGAATCAAAGCAAGAGCAGACACTGTCAGAACCAGACTGCGACCTATTGTGGGGAGAACCGTTAGAGATAGGATACCCAACGAATAAATTCGCAAATCCTGCAACATTGAAGACATAGTGAGATGGAGTAGGCAGAGACATCGAGAGAATGGATCCAGCAAGAATTCCTAATATCGTGATGCAAGAGATTCCAGAGGGCCGTCGATCACCAGGATGACCACCAAAGAGATGGAGAGAAGGCTGGTCGCCTTCATCACAGGAAGAAGTATGAAATAATGTTTTATTCAGTGTACCCGTAATTGAATGAAGTGCAAAAATTATAATAAAGGTTATCTAAATCAATAAACATATTTGGCTCTCAATTTTTTTTTAAATCGTTGTAAAGTACGCATTTGGCTCTTTGGCTAATAAGTTTGCCGACCCCCCTGACCTAGCGGATCATTGAGCTGCGGCTCTTTTTTTTATGGATCATCGCTCACCCGCTCACCAAAAAGATTGGAATCTTTGAGTCGACTCGTGAGCGGATCGCACATCCCTATCTCTAATCTGTCAGATTTGCGTCGCAGCGCAGTGTTTTGTAAGTAAAATATTTATATTTCTAATTCATATATATCTTCAGTTTATTCTATTTTGCCGTTGAAATGAATACAGATTATATTTCCGCATTACATATTTCAAAGTTTTAGTTCTAAATTATATCGAATAGAAATGAAATTATGTATCGTTTTACTTACGTATTATTTTAGGTTATGTTATGACTCTACATGGAAAAACGTTAAATTCTAAGTAACAATTCTATGAATTGGTATAATCTATTTTAATAATGTAATGTAAAATTGTTCTGGCAGGGCGATAACCTATATCTTTTGGATTAGACGATTTACTTCAGCTGTTTTAGTTTTTCTCTGAAAAAAAAAAGCTGTGATAGGTAAACATATCCTTACATACAGCATTAGCTGCCTCAGTTGGAAAAATCCAGTAATGTAACATTTCCAAATGGTCTGATGTTCCCACGCCAATCTTACAATGATTGATCTAGAGCCTCAGTGCTTTTTTTTTTAATATACTGCTCATTTTAATATAATTATTTGATTTTTGCAGAGATGCCGACGCTAAGGATGATACCAGGAAAGACTCTTTGAGATAGGGTGAGGAACACGGCTATCCACGATATCTCCAAGGTGGAAGATGTCGTGAGATGGGGCACGCAACGCAAGATACTGGCATGTATGGATCCCACACCTCGATATGTGCAAGACAGATTGTTATATTTATGAACTAATTTTGAAATGGTATGTACAGGTTGGATTAATTGGTTTAATTCCACTATTAGAGGCAGAACAGGAGTGTCGGACATCATCGGAAGAGTGGCAGCGCTAAAATGGCATGCCGCTCGCAGCCCTGATGATAGATGAACTGTAACCCGAAACCCAGGACGTCCTCAACTTCGATGGAGGGACGACATTGGATGCGTGTTGCCCAGGATCGACAGACATTGAATCAGATGGAGGAGGCCTACGCCCAGGAGTGAACGGATATAGGCTCATGATGATGATGATACAAAACATTGAAACACCTACATGCAACATTTTAAATATTTCTGGAATGGGTAAAATTCTGCAACAATGAAAGTTCATTGTATGGAATGAATACTTTAAATTATCAACTGATTTCTGTAGAATCACACTCCAAAGGAGAATTGATTCAATGCATATTTCCAGACATCACACAAATTTACAAATTTCGTCATTGGTTAAGTGAATGTGCATTATTAGCTTCATCTAATGGACATCAAAATCAAGAGTTTTGTTTCTCTAAACATTGTATTTCTAAGAGCATTATTATGACCTTGAATGGTATATGTATGAATGTTTTATGCAAATGTGATATAGTATATTTTTGTTTTTTTAATTTCACTTAAAATATTAAGGAAAAAATTAAGACTGGACGTTACAAAAATGGTTTAAAAATAAAGCTGAAAAAGATAAATATTAACTTTTTTTTGGGTGGCATCTTTAGGGTAACGTTTTAACTACACTATATTATTAAATCATAACGCGCTTTTGCACAGCTATGTTTAAGACCAATTGGCATCAAAAACTCATTTCAGACTTTTTGTAAACTTGCCACCTTGGTAATGCCTAGCCTTTAATTGTTCAATTCACATTAGTATTATTCAAGTTCACAGCAAGTTTGCTTGGATTAAACAAATGTTTTAAAGATATGAACTGAATTAGGATACACACATTCTTGCACCTATACACATGTCATTTTATCCAATAAAATAATTGATATTGAACTTTAATTGTATTTCTTTAATATATATTGGGTGTATTTATATACTCTAATATAGCAATAGCGAAGCGTTGCCGGGTCAGCTAGTATTCAATAATTAATACGAAGGAAAACGTCCGTTTTATACAAGTTTTATTATATTTAATGTATATGACTTGTTTCGCCTTTCTAAGGAATTATAACTAACTAAACTAACTAACCATCACGCCGTCTCCCCGAAAGGGTAGGCAGAAAGAATGGACTGTCACACTTTTACTGATGCGGCACTCCATCCTTCTCTTTTCGCCCCGCGGGAGACGCGGTGTGATGGGTTGCGAACCTCATCGCCACCTATAGGCATCTCCCGCACACACTTCGATCGTCCAACACCCACAAAATAAATCTAAAACAAATAATATAAAATACAATGATATAAAATAAAATAACAAAATAAAAATAATTTAACACAAAATGTTCTTTTTAGATGGTGCACATATTGACTATTTAATTTATGTTCCACGAATCCACCGGTTTTTTAATTTAGCACATAATGTAATAACACATAATGTTTTTTTCGATGTTGCACATGTTGACATGGACGATCCGGACTTTTGTGTTTATTTAATTTATGTTACACGTATCCACCGTTTTTTAAATTAGCTGTAATTAGGCACTTAACCAGCAAGAACTTAAAAATAATATTGAAGAAATTATTCAAATTGTTATTGGAACAAATGAAAATTTTATTTTTACACCTGTCAAAATTCTTTATAAAAACGATAAAACTAATATAATTTTAACAGCAAAACAGTACAAACGAATTACGTATCACAATTAACTATTATAAAGTGCGGCAACAGTTAAATTTAATTATAAAATGTTTGAAAATGCCTTAGACAGGCGAAACACTTCAATCACAAACATTTTTGGTTCGGAGCAGACTCGAAAGTGGTTCTGTGATATGGAGTCCTCACGAGGCGAGATATTCCGTTATCAGTGGCGGTACTCCCATAGAAGCCCAGAAGCCCGGTTCCGTAAGAAATTTTGAAATAATAAACCATCGCATAAACCAACAACCCACTTAATCACCTTCCAAACTCACCTCCCATCAGACGTAAGAGGAATAGCCACAAGAGCTAAACCTCTGTAAGCCAGAAGAGGACGACAGCGTAGATTGTTTAACCTACCGGCGCCAGAACTAACCTGCCTCTGGTAATATCGGTGGGAAGAGCAATTGATCTCCTGAACGCGGTCTCCTCGGGAGATCTACGTCTTTCGTATTAGTGGTCGACGTCTTTTCACAGTACATTCAGAAGGCAAATACTTTTGATTTTGAAGAGTATCTTGATTTTCTAATGTCGAACCACCTCTCATGCGTTTCTGGTAGTATACTATATACTTTGGACTTTAATATGGACTTTTTCAGTCTTCAGCCTTTCACGCCTCATCAGGGGTGCCACAAGGGTCTAATTTAGGACCATTGCTTTTCACGATATTCATTAATGATATTTCTAACGAAATAAAGTTTTCAAATTTTTTATTATTTGCTGATGACATAAAAGTTTTCTCTGAAATAGAGAATCCCTCAGATTGCTTGAAGCTTCAGTGTGACATTCAGAGCATAACCCAATGGAGTAAACGTAACAAATTATTCTTCAACGTCTCCAAGTGCTTTGTTATGTCATACACACGGGCATCGAAAACATTATACTTTCGCTATCTTATGGATGGGGTACAGCTTGAAAGAGCTTCTACATCCAGAGATCTCGGTGTTCTGTTCGATGCTCAATTATCGTTCAACCTTCACATAGTTGCTCTATGTAATAGTTCCATTAAAATGCTTGGATTTGTTTTCAGGAATGCCAAGATATTTTCTAACACACAGGTACTTCGGGTGTTGCATAATTCCCTGGTAAGAAGTCGGCTGGAATATAGTTCCGTTATTTGGTCACCGCCTGGGATCCGATGTTCTCTGATGGTGGAGCGGGTGCAGAAAAAATTTCTGCGCTTTTTTTTTTTTTTTTTTTTTTTTTTATGTACACAACAGGTCGTTTGGACCCAATTACTGTATACAATTTTTTTTTTTAGCTATTATATTGATTCTCGTGACATGTGATAGGTAGCCAATCTATCGCCATTTTATTGTCACGTGAATTCTACATCAGACCAAAGACAGTGTGACTGCCATCGCCGGGAATCGAACCCAGGACCTTCGGCATGGAAGTCAGAGCTCGTAACCACTCTGCCACGAAGGCTTTCTTTACCTCAGGGAGCGCGGTTATTACCCGTGGCTCTTTCCGACTGAATTCTTGCTAGGTATGCTAAGCTACCATCATTGGAGAGAAGGAGGAACATTCACTTGGGAGTTCACTTCTTTCAGCTGATTGGCGGCCGTATACAGAACTCGGATGTCCTGAGTGATGTAGGTCTATTTGTCCCTGATTTGTCCCTCAAAGACAGCACAGATTGTTTTATTTGCCACGCTGCAGAACCAACCTGCCAATGGTTATGCCTGTGGGTAGGGCAATCTTATTGCTTAATCGGATCGCCTCGGAGGTCGACATATTTCGTGATAGTGTGAGTTGCCTGAGGGATGCAATGTCAATGTTATGATTATTTATAATTCTTAAACTTTTTTATTTATTTATATGTTTTTATGCTTATCTTTTAAATTCTTATAATGTAATTGCAAACGATCAGGAAATATTTCTGTAATGTTTGTAATTTTTATTAAAATAAATGAAATGAAATGAAATGAAAATGAAATACAATATATTATTTTACCTGTTCTCAATAGATGCCTTAAACCTTAATTTTGTAAAGTATATCAAAAAATTTGATCCATACATCCTCTGCCTTCATGAAGGCACCTTGCACATCTTAAAATTTGTCACTCGTCAACTTTCTTACATTTCTGTTAAAATTCTGTCTTTCAATAAATTAAACAGTTAATCTACATATTTAACACACATTCGTCTAAGACATAGGTTTCCAATCTTTTCTGGGCCACCGCCCCATTTACAAGAAAAATAAACGTTCAACGCCCCCCTCCCATATAAGTTATTCCAAATATTAAGAAACACATAGTTAAATTTTAAAATACGAGTATTATTAAATCTTTTATATATCTGAAAACGGCATATGGTAGAATACCGAACGAAGAAAAGGAAAAAATGATTAGTGTGTTTTATGTCTTTTTAGACTATATTTTTTTATCTGCCCACACCCTCTATTTTTTCTGGGTCTTCTACTGCCCCCCTGAAAGTCTCAAACGCCTACAAGGGGGCGTTATTGCCCACTTTGTGAACTTAAAGGCGGGCCACACTGTTCGAAACAAGCTCTCCACAAGGGTGACCTTGGTAGAGAGCTGTGGAGCCTGCGGTTGGTTTAGCGTCCACGCTTGGTTTAAAACAAGCTCTCCCCACGGTTGGTGTGGCATCCACAGTAGACACTATTTTCGTATACGTCCGCATTCCACCGATGCACAGTGTTTCAGGTGCGATATTACGAGCTACTTTTGGTAAAAACCCAATGACATGGAAATGGCTAATTATAAGTGTTTAGGGAAGAGTATAGTCATCCAGTTCACACAATAAATTTGAGGCCGATTTGTTGAAATTTCAACCCCTAAATTACCTACCTAATTGCATGCAACAACAAAACCGGTTCAGTCGTATTGTTTCGCCGCTAACCGATTGATATATACCTATGAATTCAAAATTAAAAAAATACTTTTATTTCTATCTGTATACTCAAGGTCGAGCTGCAAAGGGCCTTTTACGGTCTCATATTTAAAAAAATCTTACGAAATACGCTATTCAAATACCTACTTAATGTAAAGACAGAGAGATAGACAGATATACGAGTATGTGTTTCTATCGTGGAAGTCAACCGACATATAAATTTTATAAGAAAAACATTTTCAAAATAATAATTTTACAGAATAATGAAAAGTAGCTCGTAATATTAAGATTTGAAACACCGTGCGACGCCGCTACGCAAATGACCTTGACTGGTGGAATCAAACCGCTAAACACGTGGAATGCGTGTTTTTAACCGTTACAACAGTTTACATGCGCGTCCGTCCACAAGGGTCAAACGAATTTTGGTTTAAAACAAGTGTCTACACAGTTTTAAACCGTTGGTGGAGACCGGTGTGGAGAGCTTGTTTACAACAGTGTGGCCCGCCTTTTAGGGTCTAAGATCTAGTTTATACTCAATTTATTCTATTTTCATCCTTCTTATGCCAGTTGCATTTATAAACATTATGATAATTGTATTATATAAATTGTAACTGTTTTTTGAACGTGTAAACACAATAGAAAGATTAAAATCATTGTTTTTTTTTATATATTGTTATTCCTTTTAGAATTCTAAGCATTGTTATGAATCTGGAAAATTTGAATACAAAATAAAAGTGTTTTTAAGATGTCAGACCCGAGTGACCTGCGATACGGCCTAATGAGAAGTGACGTCTTAAAATGGATCCACGTAAAATAACAATACTCTTGCTATCCGCATACTTAGTTGACCAACAAAGCGACCAGAACAATCTAAATAGACGATACATCATTTCACTGACAATGATCTAAAGACAACCTTCCCGCCAGAGTGGCAATAGCTATGACTACCACACCGTAGGTACCGGGTTCGATTCCCGGCGATGGCAGTGTGATACAGTCTTTGATAACTAACTAACTAACTAACTAACCACCACGCCATTTCCCTGGAGAGGTAGGCAGAGAGGATGGATCGCCACAATGCTCTGTCCTGGCATACCTCTCGGGCTTCCTCTACATTCATGCATCGTACCATGCACATGATTATTTCGTCGATATCATCGTCGACCTTCGTGGCAGAGTGGTAAGAGCTCTGACTTCCATGCCGAAAGTCCTGGGTTCGATTCCCGGCGATGGCAGTGTGATTGTCACACTGTCTTTGGCCTGGTGTAGAATTCACGTGACAATAAAATGGCGATAGATTGGCTACCTATCACATGTCACGAGAATCAATATAATAGCTAAAAAATAAAAATTGTATACAGTAATTGGGTCCAAACGACCTGTTGTGTACATAAAAAAAAAAAAACTTATTAACTCACTAATCATCACGCCATTTCCCCGGAGGGGAAGGCTGAGAGGATGGATCGCCACAATGCTCTGTCCTGACATACCTCTCGGGATGCCTCTACATTCATACATCGTACCATGCACGCACGTCTAATATTCCGACTTCGAATGTAGCCGCCTTTTAGTAATTGATTAATATGGTTATGTCATGTTTTCCTCGGTCGTCCTCGGCTTCTTTTTTCACTCACGCTGCTTGTGTACAACTTTTTAACCATTCTACACTCATCCATTCGTTCCATATGTCCAAACCATTTCATCGTTTTCCCGTACATTCTTCTTAGTGATCTGATTTCAACGGCGTTTATCCTGCTTTTATCCTTCTTTGGCCAGCTCCACGCTTCACTTCCATAAATGAGCGTGGCACTAGAACTCCATTGTGTACTGCCATCTTTGCTTCGTGGATATATTTCTATTTGCAGTTATGACTTTGAGTGCGCCATTTATTTTATGCCAGCAACAACCCTTCTTTCGATCTTTTTCTCCATTTTTCCGTCTCTTGTAAACATGCTTCCCAGATACGTAAATTCGGTAACTTGCTCCAATTTCTCGCCCATCGCACTTATATCACAAATCGTCATACATTCTTCTTTCTCGTAAACCTTCACTTTAGATTTAGACACATTCTAGACACCATCTTTGATCTGGTGTAGAATTCACGTGACAATGAAATGGCGATAGATTAGCTACCTAGCACATGTCATGAGAATCAATATGATAGCTACAGGGTAAATAAACGACCTTCGTAGCAGAGTGACAAGAGCTATGACTGCTATACCGTAGAACCCGGGTCCGATTCCCGGCGATGGCATTGTCATTGTCACAATATCTTTGATCTGATGTAGAATTCACGTGACAATAAAATGGCGATAGATTGGCTACCTAGCACATGTCATGAGAATCTATATGATAGCTATAGCGTAAATAAACGACCTTCGTAGCAGAGTGACAAGACCTATAACTGCCATACCGTAGGTCCCGGGTCCGATTCCCGGCGATGGCATTGTAATTGTCACACTATCTTTGATCTGGTGTAGAATTCGGTCGGCTTCTTTCTCGAAATCGTTTTTCGTCCTAATTGTATAGTAATAATATAACAAATTGTATTATTTATCTTCTAATTATTTATTAGTTAGTTAGAAAGTTTCAATCCTGGGATTGGTTTGCAGCAATTTCTTATATTCTTCTCTTCCATTCTTCCCTGTCTTGTGCGGCTCTTTTGAAATCTGCATATGATGAGCAGCGCACGTCCACCAACAGGTCCTCCAGGTACTCTCGGCGTGGGCGTCCCCTCGGTTATACCCTCCATTATGGCATGCTAGAGGCCTTCTTGTCGTATTACATGGCCGATCCATCTTGCACGCCTTTCGGACAAGGTCCTGAGCAGGTGCCTTCCTCCTTCGATTCTTGGTCTCTCCAGGAAATTTCTAATAGTCTTCTATAGGACCACACCTCAAAAGCCTCTAGTCTCCGTTTATCTCTTTCGGATATGCACCATGTCTCGCAGCCGTACATCAAGATACTCCATACATAGGTCTTGATGAGGAGTATTCTCAGTTTTAGGTGTGTATTATTCGATTCTATTTTCGACCTTTTATTAAATGCAAGCCTAGCCTGATGTATACGGCTGTCGACCTCGCTCTTAGACCGACCGTCCCATGTTATTTTGCTCCCGAGGTAGACAAACTCCTTGGTGTTCTTTAGTGGAACTCCTGACATCACTACTCTCATCTGATGTTGCGTTGGGCCTGCAGTCAGCAGCTTTGTTTTGTCTTTATTTATCTTCATGTTGTAGTTATTTTGAAGAATGCTTTGCTTAGTTGTTAAGGCCTTTGCGAAGCATTTATTAACGATCAATTAAAAGGAAATTTTCCGCTTCAAGTACTGCATGTGAACAAGATAATTATTTAAATACATGTATGGATGTATTCTATTGAAATATATAATTTAAATTAAGTATTAGGTTTATCACTTTACCGCTTTATAATTACGTGACATTAAAGTGGGTTGCTTTTATCGTCAGTATTTTATTTGTTCAAATTAATTTAAGCTATATATAATAGAAACATGAATAGTTTTTATTATAGAGAGTGGTAGAGGGTGAAATTACGTAGTATTTCGCGAGACATGAGTCCTTGCTTGAGTATCGTCGATACGAGAAACGCTAAAATGATTATAATCTTCTACTTCTTCATATTTATTATTCTGGAAGTGAAGCTTGGAGCTGGCCAAAGAAGGATGAAAGCAGGATAAACGCTGTCGAAATGAGATCACTAAGAAGAACGTGCGGGAAAACGTTGTATGATAGAATACCGAATGATGAAATAAGAGAGAAATGTAAGGCAGATGACTGCATCATGGATAAAATTAAAAAAGGATCCCTGAGATGGTTTGGACATATGGAACGAATGGATGAGAGTAGAATGGTTAAAAAGTTGTACACAAGCAGCGTGAGTGGAAAAAGAAGCCAAGGACGACCGAGGAAAACATGGCATGACCAAATTAATCAATTACTAAAAGGCGGCCACATTCGAAGTGCGTACATGGTACGATGTATGAATGTGAGGAGTCGGAGAAATCGTCGTGCGTGCATGTCAAGATGTATGAATGTAGAGGAATCGAAAGAAGTATGTCAGGACAGAACAGTGTGGCGTTCTATTCTTTCTGCCTACCCCTTCGGGGAGACGGCGTGATGGTAAGGTAGTTTAGTTAGCTATTTCTTCATGTATAAAGCCATCTGACCTGTTATTCTTTGCGTTTCTTTATAAGAAGTGAACTGAAAGCTGTCCTTCCATCTTTTTACAAGTCGTCCAAGCATTACATACAAATTCATAGTTTAAATCAAATCAAAACAATTTATTACATTAACAGACCTTACAAAATTAATTTTTAAGGTATCTGTTTTGAACAGGTAAAATAATATATTGTGTATAGTATACTACCAGAAACGCATGAGAGATGGTTCAACATTAGGAAGACAGGATACTCTCCAAAATCAAGAGTATTTGCCTTCTGAACGTACTTTTACTTATATGAAAGACGCCGATCTCCGAGGAGACCGCGTTCAGCAGATTAATTGCTCTTCCCACCGGTGTCACGAGGCAGGTTGGTTCTGGCGGCCGGTAGGTAAAACAATCTATGATGTCGCTGTCGGAGATATCTAACAGGGACAAAAAGCCGAACGCCCTCCAGCATGGCCGAGTTCTCGAAACATCCCCTGAGTAATCAAAAGAAATGGGTTATGAGATGCCCATCTCTTCGACGCAGCAGAGAGTTGGCCCCAAGCATTCCCAAAAGAAATGCCGTGGGATAGAGCCACGGATGGCTTCCATACTCCCTCATGTAGAGATACCCCAAAAAAAATTTCTGAACCCTCTCCAGCATAACGGAATATCTCGCCTCTTATATAATATTAAGGCATTTGCCATATATGAGAATAGTTTAAACCCCAGAAACGCCTGAGAGATGGTTCGACTTTAGGAAGACAAGATACTCTCTTTGGCTTCTAAACGTGATTTGGCTAATATAAAAGACGTGGATATCCGAGGTGATCATGTTCAGCAGAGAATTGCTCTTCCTACCATCAAACTAGAAGCTAGATCTGGAGATATAACTGTTAATGCTGGCACTGTTGGAGATATCTGTCGGAAATAACCCACACCCTTCAACACGGTTGATTTCTCTAAATGTTCCCTGATTAATCTAAGAATATGGGTTATGAAAAACTCATATCTTCGAAACGGTCTCTTGCTGTTCTTATGGCATTCGATTATGCCATTCTTGTAAAATGTTAATTCCAAAATCTCTTTTGTTTGTCCTGTCACACCTCCGTGGTGCATAGGACCTCAAGGAACCTTCTCCACCCGACTCTATCGCATGCCTGATGCCTAACATCATCCTAAGTGAAGCCTGCTGACTTAACCTCGTCCTGCAGGGTTCTTCTCAAGGTGGCTCTAGGTCTGCCTCGCTTTCTCTTTCCCCCCATAGGGGATCAGTCTAATGCGCCCTGAGCGATGCAGGCTGGGTTCCATCTCAGAGTGTGACCGATCCACTGCCATTTGCGTCTAGCGACTTGTTCTCTAATTGGCTTTTCGAAATATTCTTCTATACCCATCTTTCACTCGACTTCGTATAATTTTTTTTTCTTCTTCTCTCTAGACATTTGATAATGCCTTAGACATGCGAAACATGTCAACCACATAAAATATAATTAAACGTTAAAAAACAGACGTTTTCATTTGTATTATTTAAGAATATATAAACGATGTTAACGGAACTAGAAATAGAGGAAGGCCAAGGAAAACGTGGCACGATCAAACATTAAATGTTGGCCATGTGAGGAGTTGGATAAATCGTGAAGTATGCCAGGATAGAACAGTATGGCGGTCCATTATTTTGGGCTATCCGTCGGGGCGACGGCGTGATGGTTAAGTTAGGTAATTAAATACATTATAAAATAAAATAAATATTCCATATTCGATTGGGCTGAGATAATCACATCGCAGAGCTCAAGATCGGAATTGGACTAAGCCGGGCAGCTTTCGGAAAAATGGGTTACATCCTTAAAAACCGGAAAGCCTATGAAGCCTGTGTTCTGCCAGTTGGTACTTATGGTCTTAAAACTGTAACCCTGTCAAAACAAAGTGCCGAGAAATTACGAGTGACCCAAAGAGCCATGTTAGGAATAAGCCTAAGAGACAGAGTCAGAAACGATACGGTGAGAGTAAAAACAAAGGTCATTGACATCATCCTCCGGGTGGTGACTCTAAAATGGCAATGGGCAGGTCACGTAGCCAGAAGCTCAGACGAAAAATGGACAAAAAGACTGCTGGCTTGGAGACCGTGGACGGCAAAGAGAAGTGCAGGGCAACCGCAACCTACGGTGGAAGGATGATCTAAACAGACATGTCGAAATAACCTGGATGCAGTCTGCACAAGACAGAGTGACATGGACATGAAGAGTTTTCAAAATATCCTATAATTAATCTAAGAAAAGAAAAAAAGCTGCAGAGAATTAGAGCCCAATATTCCCAAAAGAAACGCTGTGGGATAGAGACATGGATAGCTACCATACTCCTTCATTTAGAGATACCTCAGAATTTTTTTCTGAACCCCTAAAACTTATATAGGAAATAAAAGCAAAGTATGATGGAACATTGATGGAAGGTGATTTGATGGGTTGTTGGTTTATGCGGGACTTGATTTGTTTAATAATAATAATAATATGCTAACTTTTATAGCGCCGTTTTTTTGATGTAATCACCTCAAGGGCGCATTAAGACGTGTTTTAAATCTAAATGTGAACGCTGCATCTGATCGGTTAAAAAGTATAATATTTTAAATTGGGTATGAAATATGAAAAATATGGGTTTTCAGTTTAGATCTGAAATCTGTCGGATCATTTATGCATCTGAGATGTGAAGGGAGATTGTTCCAAGCTGATGGGCCGGCTACCGCGAACGCTCGATCCCCGAAATTTGTACTGGGACAACGCTTCGGCTCAACTAATCTTCCTATTGCCGAGGAGTTCGCCGAACGAAGTGTGGATTTCCTTGTATTTAGGCTGTCCGTTATACAGAGTTCAGATATACAACTTGGTGCCATTCCATGTAACGCTTTGAAGACTGTCCAGCAGAGTTTATACTGGATTCTTTCTGGACTCTTAAGCCAGTGAAGTTCTTTGAGATGTTGTGTTATATGGGACTTTTTTGGAATGCCTTTAATGAGTCTTGCTGCTGCATTGAACGCAGATTGAAACCATGTAGTCAGAATAGATAGTGACAGACTCGCATGTGCTGCTAACGAAATCGCCAATCAGAGAACAAGCCGCTAGACTCAAATGGCTGTGGATTGGTCACACCCTGAGACGGAACCCATCCCGAATCGCTCAGAGAGCACTGGACTGGTCCCAAGTGGGTGGCAAGAGGAAGCGAGGCAGACTTAGAGCCACCTGGAGAAGAGCCCTGCAGGACGAGGTTAAAGCAGCAGTCACTTGGGATGATGTTAGACATCAGGCGTCTCCTAGCAATTCTTCTGTTGTGGGATTTCTGGTTTCTCGAAGAGTACAATACGAACTTTTACACGTAAGGTCAGCCTCGAGTGAATGTTTACCGCGCATCTAATAATAGAGCGTGTATATGATCGCGACGGAATTAATATGTGAGTTAATTATTAATTAATGTTGTTGACCAATGGATATGTATTTTATTTTTCAAATCGCCAGACAGGCCAAATTAAAAAGAGCACAACAAATGCCGATCTTTGTCATACGGCAATAAAAACTCTAGACCAAGTTCTTACCCAGATAAAGCAAGCAGGGTTGACCTGCACGACATCAAATTTATTATAATTCATGAAATTTAATTGTATCTCAATAGAGACGAAGATGCAAACTGGAAACTGAATATGGTTGATCAAGGTGTTTACAGGACTTATGACCTGTCATTGGTTGGGTTAAGCGCACGCTTAATGTAATTACAACATTCCCCATTCCACCTATTTCTTTATGACCGTGAATAAAAATTAATCTCCATAGATGGCGTTAGTGTGTGGATAATATAGATTAATCTTAAAAAAAAGATTAACATATGTAATCAAAATCTACATAGATGGCGTATTGAAACTGACATGTGAAGTTAAGCATAGATTTGTAACATATATACAACCTCCAAAAATTTGTCTTACATGGTCATAAATAAAAATGTGGAATGGGGAATGTTGTAATTACATAAAGCGTGCGCTTAACCCAACCAATGACAGGTCATAAGTCCTGTAAACACCTTGATCAACCATATTCAGTTTCCAGTTTGCATCTTCGTCTCTATTGAGATACAATTAAATTTGATCGCTTTATGTTTAACAATATTCCCCATTCCGCTCTTCTTACGACCACCATGTCTGACCAATTTTTTTAAGTTGTTTATGTACTCGTATATGCTAGAATGCTGCGCTTATCTTCACATTTTTAGTTCACTCTACATTAGCGTCATCTATTAAGAATGGGAAGCATTAAGCAGAAAATCTTTATTAATGCACTGTGAAAGGCTCTGCAAATCATTCAGTACTATATTACGCCTGGAGATGTCTCTCCAATTTTTATGCCTTTAACTTGGACCAGTTATTTTACACAATACATTCAAAATACATGTACACATTCAAGATGTTGTATAACTTCTTGTTTGAGTCTGACCCAACTATTTCATGGGTCCCTTGACCAAGAGCTCAATGTGATCTGATTTATTCAACTCGTATTTCCATGATAAATTAACTAACTAACTAACCATCACGCCGTCTCCCCGAAAGGGTAGGCAGAAACAATGAACTGTCACACTTTAACCGATGCGGCACTCCATCCTTCTCTTTTCGCCTCGCGGGAGACGCGGTGTGATGGATTGCGAACCTCATCGCCACCGTCCAACATTCACTAAATAAGATCAAAGCATTCGTTTTTTTTTTCTAAAAGAAGAAGAAGAAGATGAGTATATAAAAACACCCGCGTATTCGAATGCAACACTGTTTGAAATATTTAAAACAATCGGTAAGTAACAATATTTCAAACCATTTATTTAAAAAAAAGAATAGTACTTAAAAACACGCAGGTATTCGAATAGAACGTTGTGTCAAAATATAATAAAAAAATCGGTAAATAACAATATTTCAAATCAATCGTTTTTCAAAAGAAGTAGAAGAAACTAACTAACTAACCATCACGCCGTCTCCCCGAAGGTATAGGCAGAAAGAATGGACTACCACGCTTTTCTTTCCGGACATATTTCTCTCGCTTCCTCAACATTCATAAATCGTGTCATGCACGCGCGTCGATTTATCTGACTCCTCACATGGCCGACATTCAATATTTGATTTATTTGATCGTGCCACGTTTTCCTCGGTCTTCCTCTTTTTTTTAACAAATATTTTTTTTACCATTCTTTCCATATGTCCATACCATCTTAATGATCCTTTCATTATTTTGTTCATGACACCATCATTCGCACCGCATTCACTTCTTATATTTTCATTCGACACTCTATCATACACAGAGTATGCACACATTCGTCTAAGAGATCTTATTTCTATTGCATTTATTCTACTTTCATCCTTCTTTTGCCAGTTCCATGCTTCGCTTCCATACATAAGGGTCGGTAGAAGAACACCATTGTGCACTGCCATTCTAGCTTTTTGGATAGATTTTTGTTTGCGATGACAACTTTAAGTGCACCATTCACTTTGTTGCCTGCCCCGACCCTTCTTTCAATATCCCTCTCCACTCGCCCATCTCTTGTAAACATACTACCTAAATACACGAACTCAACTACTTGCTCCAAATTATCACCATTCAAGCTAATGTTGCAGACTGTCGTGGTTTCTTCCTTTTCAAAAATGGACTTATTAACATTCATCATCAGATCATTTCGCATGCATACCTCATACATACAATTCACCAGGACTTGTAGTTCATGCTCGTTGTCTGCAAGTAGAACAAACAGTAGAAGTAGTGCAAGTAGAAGAAGCGGATTGGATTTCATTCAAACAATTCTCAAAATCTCCCTGGGACTAAAATCGATTTAGCAATTAACAAAAACAAAAATTAAAATAAAATCGCCACACGAACATTACTGCGAAACCAGGAGCGCAGAAATCGGAAAGGTAGTTAAAATTTTACTAAATAACCGCTGCAATACTTCACCCCGAGCCACGAGTTGAATGGAACAACGTATGAATTGGGTACGGGTTCCACCAAAATGCTAGTTATCTCGCTCACTCTCATACGCATGAAAGAAACAACAACCTTCAGTATTATTTAAGTAAAATTACTAATGTTTAAAAACGTTCCATACCTCCTAGCACGTTGTGAGCTCCTGGTACTTAATATTTTCAAAACATATTTTTGTATGGAGAATTTGGGATAATGAGAGAAAAAAAATATTTCAAACTCAAACATCGATTTCCGAAATTGGTTTTCAAGATTTTTATAAATTTTTGATTCAACTAACTAACTAACTAACCATCACGCCGTCTCCCCGAAGGGGTAGGCAGAAATAATGAACTGCCACACTTTTCTTTCCTGACATATTTCTCTCGCTTCCTCAACATTTATACATCGTGTCATGCACGCGCGTCGATTTCTCTGACTCCTCACATGGCCGACATTCAATATTTGGTTTATTTGATCGTGCCACGTTTTCCTCGGTCTTCCTCTATTTCTGGTTCCATTTACATCATGAACATATAATTTTTTTACCATTCTTTTTTCATTCATTCTTTCCATATGTCCAAACCATCTTAATGATCCTTTCATTATTTTGTTCATGACACCATCATTCGCACCGCATTCACTTCTTATATTTTCATTCGACACTCTATCATACACAGAGTATTCACACATTCGTCTAAGAGATCTCATTTCTACTGCATTTATTCTACTTTCATCCTTCTTTTGCCAGTTTCATGCTTTGCTACCATACATAAGGGTCGGTAGAAGAACACCATTGATTTTTGATTTAATAAAATTGAAAAATGTACAACTTCTCCATACAAAAAGTTTTAATATGAAATCTTGGTACCAGGATAGCAGAATGGCCAAGAAGATACGCGGGTAGTATGTATGAAGTATGCTTTTTCGGGATATTTTGCAATGAAAAAAAAATTCAAATACATAAACAACATCCAAGGTATATAGAATTCTATATACCTTGAACAACATCGATTTCCGAAATTTGTTTTTCAAGATTTTATAAATTTTAATTTAATAAAATTGAAAAATGTACAATTTCTCCATACAAAATGTTTTTAAACGAAATCTTGGTATCAGGATAGCAGAATGCCCAAGAAGATATGTGGTTAGGTATGCATTTTTTCGGTTTTTAAAAGTATTATGTACAGGTTCCACCCAATTGCTATTTATCTCGCTCACTCTCATACGCATGAAAGAAAAGACAAGTGTCTTCGGTATTTTTTTTAGGTAAAATTACTAATGTTTCAACGTCCGATACCTCCTAGCACGCCATGAATTCCTGGTGCTTAATATTTTCAAAACATAATTTTGTATGGAGAATTTGGGATATTTGCAATGAAAAAAAAAATTCAAACTCAAAACTTGATTTCCGAAATTTCGTTTTCAAGATTTTATAAATTTTAATTTAATAAAATTGAAAAATGTACAATTTCTCCATACAAAATGTTTTTAAACGAAATCTTGGTATCAGGATAGCAGAATGCCCAAGAAGATATGTGGTTAGGTATGCATTTTTTCGGTTTTTAAAAGTATTATGTACAGGTTCCACCCAATTGCTATTTATCTCGCTCACTCTCATACGCATGAAAGAAAAGACAAGTGTCTTCGGTATTTTTTTTAGGTAAAATTACTAATGTTTCAACGTCCGATACCTCCTAGCACGCCATGAATTCCTGGTGCTTAATATTTTCAAAACATAATTTTGTATGGAGAATTTGGGATATTTGCAATGAAAAAAAAAATTCAAACTCAAAACTTGATTTCCGAAATTTCGTTTTCAAGATTTTATAAATTTTAATTTAATAAAATTGAAAAATGTACAATTTCTCCATACAAAATGTTTTTAAACGAAATCTTGGTATCAGGATAGCAGAATGGCCAAGGAGATATGGGTAGTTTAATGTATGCATTTTTTCGGTTTTTAAAAGTATTGTGTACAGGTTCCACCCAATGGCTACTTATCTCGCTCACTCTCATACGCATGAAAGAAAAGACAAGTGTCTTCAGTATTTTTTTTAGGTAAAATTACTTATGTTTAAACGTTCGATACCTCCTAGCACGACGTGAACTCCTGGTGCTTAATATTTTCAAAACATTATTTTGTATGAATTTGGGATTTCTCATTGAAAAAAATATATATTTCAAAATTAACTTTGAATTTTGAAATGGTTTTCAAGATTTTATCATTTTTAATTTAATAAAATTGAAATATGTACAATTTCTCCATACAAAAAGTTTTCAAATGAAATCTTGGTATCAGGATAGCAGAATGGCCAAGAAGATATATTGGGTTGATGCAAATATATTTTAGATTTGTATTATTTACTTAATCAATTATATATTGTAATTTCCATCAGTTCTTATAACCTTCTTCCATCTTTCTATCCATTGGTGTATTAATACCATTAGTGTAAAATTCCGTGGATTTTGATGCGAAAAATGTAGCAAGGGATGTTTTTACCTGCTCTATTGTATCAAAAAATTTATCATTTAAATTTTTTTGCAGTGATCGGAATAATTGAAAATCGGAAGGAGCAAGATCTGGAGATACGGTGGATGCTTGATAACATCCCAATTAAACTCATTTAGCTTGTGTTGGATCATCAATAACTACTTACTATGGTCATACAACTCTTGAAGAGTTTTAGCTTCTTGATGATTTGATTCCAAGCTCCTCGATACTGCGCCTTTTGCTCCCAGCAGTCCGTTTCATGTGGGATTCATCCACAAGGGGCAGATGGACCCACAGAGTCATAAAGAACACCAGAAACTGGATCGAAAGGCCCCATGGAGAGGTGACTTTTAACATGACCCAGTTTCTCACAGGACACGGTGTTTTCTACTCGTACCTAAAGAATATCGGAAAGGCAAGTTCAGAAGAGTGCATATACTGCAGGGAGGGTACAGACGACGCAGAACACACCATATTTTAATGCCCCAAATGGCAACAAGAAAGAGTAAATTTGGAGAGCAGGATTTGTCCCACAGGACTGTCACCAGACAACATAATGCCGATCATGATAAGCTAGAGAGAAAATTGAAGGTTGATACAGGACCTCGTTGTAAATATAATGATGACAAAATAATGTGACTAAAACCAGGAAAGAAGAGCGCCATAGGACAAGATCATATCTCTGGGCAGGCCGAAAGGCAGGAACTGGGATGTGACTGAAGATGAGGGGTTTTGGCCGGTCGGAGTCAAGCACTTCCCGACCGGAATGGCCGGGCGTTCATGTCCAGGATTTCCCCTCAATAAAAACAATAAAGTCCATTTCAAAAGGTGAACGTTGACAAGGGGTCAAGTGTACAAGTTACAGGTCACCCATTGCACCATGGAAATGGACATGCTTGGAATAACCTTAAGGGACAGAATAATATATGAATTCATACAACAACGAACCAAGAGGTAGCTCTGAGGATAAGCGGGCTGAAGTGGCGGTGGGCTGACCATATCTGTCGGAGAACCTACAGCCGATGGGGAAGACGGGTTCTGGAGTGCAGACAGGATTCCGTAGAGTTGGACGTCCCCTTGCCCGTTGGATCGATGAAATTATAAGGATTGGAAGCTAATCAACCTAAACTCTCAGCAGTCAACGCTACAATCTGCAAAAGAAGAAATAACAAATAAACTGCCTGTCCCAATTAGCTTCAAATTTCGTGGATCGTGCTTTTGGCATCACGGGACATTCGAGATATTCGTAATCAAGACAACAAAGCACTTTTCAGAAGTTCTCTTAAAACTTTACTTTTTAAGAGGAGCTTTCCAGACGAAGAGCGCCCTTGAAGTGAATCTATCACGAAAATTACGCTATTATTATTTTAAAAAATACTTATACCATGGATTTAAATCAATGATATTAGAATTTACTTTAAAATATTTAATATGAACAGAAAATAGCTCTTTAATATAAAGAAGGAATCTGGTCGTGTCCTGGCTTGAACACAAGTCCCCTGGATCAGGAGCCAAGCGTTCTATCCTCTAGACCACCATCCGATATAATAAAAAAAACATTGATTTGATCCACTACCTATCCATGGTCACGTCATCAGAATGCCTGAGACAAAACTCCCAAGCAAGATTATGTACTCTCGGTTATGTACTTAAGGGAAACGCTCACACGGTGGTCAGAGGAAACGCTTTAAGGACTCCCTTAAAGGAAACCTACAAAAGACTGGCATCGACTGTGATTACTGGGAAAAGACTGCAGAAGGCAGACCTAGTTGGAGAACAACAGTACATAAAGGCACGCAAGACTTTGAAGCACGAGGAGGAGAAAGGAGAGACCACTGGGAGACGGTGACGGCTCCATTACAAGCGCCTTCCCTGCCCCAGATGCCCCAGAATTTATGGGTCCAGGATCGGGCTCTTCAGTCACATGCGGACCCACAACCGTGAAAGACAGTCTTTCTCGGACACGAGGGACAGCCGATGATTGGCATTCATCACTCTCATCATTCATTGCCTTTCTCATCCATCCATGTCATTGCTTGATAGAGGGTGTGGCGTGCTTCGGAAGACTCCCGTGTTCAGCAGTGGACGACAGACGGCCGATAAGAAGAAAAAGAAGTATGTTTTGCCCAACCTATCCAGATGAGTCAGAACGTAGGCCTACCTAGATGTCGTATTTTGACTTTTCCTGATGTATTGCATTCGTCTCCTCTGCCTCTCCTGTTCTTCCCGCTGTATATTCTTGTGGTGAATCATTATTTTTATCTTTTATATAATGTTCCTAAAATGTTCACGTATTTTATATTATGTTTATTTATTCAATAAAGTACAGCGGAGCATAGAAGTAGGATGGAGTAGATTAAATGTGGTCTGGCACCCCCTTGCTGTTGCCGTATTTAAATGTAAGTCCCGGATGGACCGGGGACAGGCCCAGGGAGTGTACGAGCCAGACTGATAAAAGGGCGCCGCTACGCCCTATAACAGCCTCGGGTATGTGGCGGGAACTTCTATGTATGTTCCTGATGAAATTCTCACAAGACAGAGGGTAACCCTATCTTCTGTTCTGTCCGTGTTTATAAAATTACCACCACGTCCGAGCTAATGTGTGCTTCTTATCATCATGCATTTGTCGCATGGCACTACAATATATAAACTGTTACCACTTCATTTCAGTTCACTTTGCATCCAGTCGCTTGCGAGACGGCCATCTTGTTGCACGGGTTTGAGCGCGAAGCCGCATACGAATTTGACAGCTGTTTGAATCGTTCCAAATAAAGAGAGCGCCTTTAATCCATAGATAAATCATTCCGAAAACAAACAAAAAAGGATTTAAGTATTAATCTGTGATTGTAAATAATAATAAATTGATTTAAATGCGCTTTTAAAAAGTGTGCACATGTGAAATAATATATTTTTTTGAATTTCGCTGAAGTGATATCATTTTTTAAGTGAAAGACTCGTTCTGTGGTGCCTTTTTTGGGTACTGTAGTGATTATTTTAAATAACTTCGTCTCAATAGTCGTGAAGATTTTCAAATTAGGAATTTCACGTACCAAAATTTTCCTGCAATGGCATCGAGGGCATATTATTGGCGGGTTTCCGCGGTAAGTACCTGCAGCAATCTGTATTTTTTTTATTTTAAGTACCTACCTGTCCATATTAAAACACAATTTTAATTTTATAAGGATTAATTGTATCTCAATAGAGACGAAGATGTAAATTGTTTGCTGGGAACAGAATGTGGTGGCCGAGGCGCTTACAGGACTTATGATCTGTCATTGGTTGGGTTGAACGATCGCTTTATGTTTAACGACATTCCCCATTCCCCCTTTTTTCTTATGACAATTTTAATAATATCTGTGATATTTAATGTTGATGTTTGGCAGTTTTTAGAAATATAATCAAATGATTTTACCGAAATCTTTTGATGAAAGTTCATTTTAAATAATAATTAAATAAAACGATGTTTCTTAACTAATTCCTATTTTGTTTTTATTTCGACAGCGACCGGTTTCGCCAGGCTCGCTGGCATCGACAGATCCACCAGTCTGTCGATGCCAGCGAGCCTGGCGAAACCGGTCGCTGTCGAAATAAAGACAAAAGTGGAAGTAGTTAAAAAACATAGTTTTTTTAAAATTATTATTAAAATATATTTTTTAAATAATGTGAGTGACATATTTCACGTAGCTATAGCGTTATAAAATGTCAATCTAATACCCAAATTTAATGCCCTTATTAGGCGAAACATGAAACTTCCATAAATTACAATAAAGTTTAAAGAAAATATATTTTTTAATTAAAATTAAATATTTTAATATTAAAAGAGATTAAATTAATATTAAAGTAGAATAAATGTAGTAGAAATGAGATCTCTTAGACGAATGTGTGGATACTCTGTGTATGATAGAGTGTCGAATGAAAATATAATAAGTTAATGCGGTGCGAATGATAGTGTCATGAACAAAATAATGAAAGGATCATTAAGATGGTTTGGACACATGGAAAGAATGAATGAAAAAAGAATGATTAAGAAGTTTATGTTGACGATGTAAATGGAAATAGAAACAGAGGAAGACCGAAGAAAAATGTGGCAAGATCAAATACATCAAATATTGAATGTCGGCTACGTGAGGAGTCAGAGAAATCGACGCGCGTGCATGACACGTTGAGGAAGTGAGAGAAATATGTCAGGAAAGAAAAGTGTGGCAGTCCATTCTTTCTACCTACCCCTTCGGGGAAGCGGCGTGATGGTTAGTTAGTTAGTTTTTTTTAATATTTTATAAGGATAATCTTTTCATTGGTGTAGACACAATACATAAAGATGATGGTTTTTAATTAGGGTATGTCAAATAATGAAGGTTATATTATACATACAGCAAGGGTTCGAGTTGATATTATAAATTGAAAATTATTAATACGAATGAAAACGTCTATTTTCTAGAAGTTTTATTATATTTTATTAGATTGACACGGATCGCCTTGCTAAGGCATCATCAATAGACTTTCCCAATCATACCATTCCCATGAAATATTAAATAACTTGTATAAAACAGGCGTTTTTATTCGTATTAATTATTTAATATGAACTTTTACGTCATTAACAACATTTTGAATGTATACAAATACTTGTGGACGAATACTGGATTTTAACCATTGCGGGTTACCATTTTAAGGATTGATTGTATCTCAATAGAGACGAAGATGCAAATTGGAAACAGAATATGGTGGTCGATGCGTTTACAGGACTTATGACCTGTCATTGGTTGGGTTAAGCGCACGCTTTGTGTAATACAACATTCCCCATTCCGCCCTTCTTACGACCAATCTTAATAGATGGCGCTAGTGTAGATTGAACTAAAAAATGTGAAGTGTTCTCCAACATTGTAGCAGTCTTCCAAAAAATTGTCAGACGTGATGACAGGTCATAAGTCCTGTAAACGCCTCGACCACCATATTCTGTTTCCAATTTGCATCTTTGTCTCTATTGAGATACAATTAATCTTTTAAATGATAACCCGCAATGAGTAAAATCCAGTATTCGTCTACAAGTATTTGTATACATTCAAAATGTTGGTAAGAAAGTATACGTTAATGATGTAAATGGAGTACGGAGTCGAGGCAGACCGCGACAAACATGGCATGACCAAATTAATCTAATTTTAAAGGTTGGCCATGCTAGAAGTCGGAGGAATCGACGTGCGTGTATGACTCGCTGTATGAATGTGGAGGAATCTAGAGAGGTATGTCAGGATAGAGTAGTGTGGCGGTCCATTCTCTCTACCTACCCCTGCGGGGAAATGGTGTGATGGTTTGTTGTTGTTGTTGTAGTATGCCAATACAAGACTGATGCCTTATTGGAGAAGTGAATCATGTCATGATTTTACGATTACTAGAGGTCTTTTTATTCATTGTCAACAGTGAACAGTGAACAGTGAACAGTGATATGAAACCCCAAAATAATTCATAATAATGTATTTTATAGAAGTTTCATTATATTTTATGGTTATGTTATATTTCGTAATAAAATAGAATAAAAAACAGACAAATATCGTGGGTAGAACACTTAGAGACAAGATCTTCTTATTTCTGTGTCTTATCAGGTCTCCCTGACGTTGAGTTTCACCCTTGAGTAGGCCTCCATGTCCTGGGCAGCTCGGAACAGCTCCCCCACGGTCCTCAGCCCCGTCCACTATCGGATGTTCCTCGGCCAGGAAATTCGCCTTCTCCCAAAACCTCGTCGACCCTCAATTTTACCCTTTAAGATCAGATCAGATCTTAAAGACATAGGGTAACTAACGAAAATATTTAAAAAAAAAATGCAATATTGATGACATTGTGAAATGGAGTAGACAGAGAAGATGATTTTGAAGAGACAACATCAAGAGAATTGACCCTGCGAGGATTCCCAAGATCTTGGTGCATGAGACTCCAGAGGGTCGTTGATCACCAAAGAGATAGGGAGAAATATGGATGTCTTCATGACAGAATCAAATTTGATATCCTGCCAAAACAGATCGCAAGATCTACATACTTGAGAAGATGAAGAAGAAAACAGAGACTCCAATGATATAGGGAGAAAGCTGGAGGTCTCTTCATAACAGGACCAAACGATATCTCAACAGATCGCAAGACCTACCTTTCAGCATAACGTTAAAAGCGTACTCTTGTACGGATGTGAGACTTAGAAATCTACAGTGGATGTTATTGGTTAACTTCAGGTGTTTATATTATAAATAGGTGTCTTCGCTCAATATTCAAAATCTATTGGCCCCAAACCGTGTCAAATGCCGTTCTCTGGACCATGGCAGGCAAAAAGCCAATTAGAGAACAAGTCGCTCGACGCAAATGGCAGTGAATCGGTCACACTCTGAGACGGAACCCAGCCTGCATCGCTCAGGGCGCACTAGACTGGTCCTCTATGGGGGAAAGAGAAAGCGAGGCAGGCCACCTGGAGAAGAGCCCTGCATGACAAGGTTAAGGCCTCACTTGGGATGATGTTAGGCATCAGGCATGCGATAGAATTGGGTGGAGAAGGTTCTTAGAGGCCCTATGTACCACGGAGGTGTGACAGGCCAAAAATATGAAGAAGAGACCTTTCCTTAGCTGGTCGGTCTCGGTTTTGTGGCGTCGAAGATATGCCATGCGCCCTTTCCCTGTCTGATACGTATATGACTCTGATTGTATGATTAGTCATCACATTGGCCGGGACTCTCAGGGACTACTCTAGGACGCCAGGGAGTCAGACTTACTGGAAGTCTTGCTGTTGTCATGAAAGGAGACATTTTACGGCAATTCACAGGTCCTTCCAGTTGGGAATGTTCCAACGTGGCGTTTAATTTTATTTTTCGTATACTTATATGATTATATTATATTACTCAAGACTATATATAGTCTTCAACCGGTACGTCTTGTCAGTCATGACGTACGGAGCCGAGACGTGGACACTGAAAAAGGTCTAGTCTACAGATTCAAGGTCGCCCAACGCGCCATGGAAAGAGCCATGCTTGGATTAACCTTTAGGGACAGATTTAGAAACGAATTTATTCGACAACAAACTAAGGTGACTGAGGTGACTCTGAGGATATCTGTCGGAGAACCGACGGCCGATGGGGGAGACGGGTTCTGGAGTGGAGACCGCGTACAGGATTCCGCAGAGTTGGACGTCCCCCTGCCCGCTGGACCGACGATCTGAAGAGGATTGCTGGACATGAATGGATGGGAGCAGCAATTGATAGGTGGCGGTGGCGTGCTTTGGGAGAGGCCTATATTCAGCAATGTATGACAGACGGTTGATAATGATGATGATGATACTTGTATTAACGAACATGTGGGTTAAATTGAACACCTTGCGAAATGAATGTCACAAGTCATAGACGAGCCTCTTGTAGACGGTATCGCTTGACTTATGGTTTTACTTAACTGAAAATTCCTTACACGGGTTTCGTTCGTGATAAACCGCGGGTCACTCCGATATAGAATTGTTCAGTTGTTCCGTACCATGTTTTCGTGGACAATTTTTAATGTTTTTTTAGATAACCACAGAAATGTTACCTCATATCGCGGCAGCGTTTATGACAAGCGAAATGCAAACACTACATATTTGAATTAAAACTTCCACGAATTTAACCACCAGTTTGGCCAGTTTCATTAACGTCAACCGTTTGATTTTTGGCACATTTAAACACCAAACTCTTATATTTCTACATTCTTGATGTGTGGTCTGTTCTCCTGAGGGTTAAATAAACTAAAGAATAAAAATAATTGTTATCTTTTCTATCTCGCTAATATACAGTCTGTAACTATTAGCATAATATCAGCCCTTTTCTTTCCTATAAGACAAGGGATTCTATGATATCTCTACTTCCTCAAGTTTTCAGAGTTTGGCAGCTACTACCGACATAATACAAGCCTGTTTTTCCCCAATATGTTATTATCGTCATTTTAACTTAGTTTCCCCTTAGCTATGACTTGCAAAAAATAAGTTAGCCTGTTTTTTCCCCGAAGAACATAGCCCCCCTACTGATTCTCCACTAATTATACATCCTGTTTAAACCATTTTGCCTGTCTTATCCCTACAAAGACTAAGGAAGACATAAAATGACCAAATTAATCAATTACTGAAAGATAACGGTGTTCGAAGTAGGAACAATCAACCAGTGGATTGCGAACGGCGAAATGGTTAGTTAGTTAGTTATCAAAACTGATAACAATACAAAATAAATAATATAAATAATAACAAATTTTATCAACCAGGGATATTGTCTGATGTTATTAAAAAAAAGTTTTCATTGTTATTAAAACATGTCATTGTTTGTGATGTGGCAACCCTGATTCTAGTGGCAGCACGAACGTAGACTAAGCGTGGTTTAAAATTAATATTATCTACATGGCAACACTAATGATATCCGCCATTTCCGACAGATGTAATACATGACGTCACAGATAGGCTTGATCTTTGAAATTAGAATACGTTCTTACTTAGGTATATTTTAAATCTAGAATTTAACATATATATCAATTATAACCTTGACATTATTTTTTTCACCTTATGATGGCAGTACATAATGAAGTTCTAGTGCCAACCCTTATGTATGGGAAAAGAAAATTACGGCATTTATCCAATTTTCACCCTTGCAAAAGAAGGCTGAAAATTGGATAAATGCCGTAGAAATGAGATCACTGAGAAATGTAAGACTTGGACTTGGACTTGGACTTGGACTTGGACTTGGACTTGGACTTGGACTTGGACTTGGACTTGGACTTGGACTTGGACTTGGACTTGGACTTGGACTTGGACTTGGACTTGGACTTGGACTTGGACTTGGACTTGGACTTGGACTTGGACTTGGACTTGGACTTGGACTTGGACTTGGACTTGGACTTGGACTTGGACTTGGACTTGGACTTGGACTTGGACTTGGACTTGGACTTGGACTTGGACTTGGACTTGGACTTGGACTTGGACTTGGACTTGGACTTGGACTTGGACTTGGACTTGGACTTGGACTTGGACTTGGACTTGGACTTGGACTTGGACTTGGACTTGGACTTGGACTTGGACTTGGACTTGGACTTGGACTTGGACTTGGACTTGGACTTGGACTTGGACTTGGACTTGGACTTGGACTTGGACTTGGACTTGGACTTGGACTTGGACTTGGACTTGGACTTGGACTTGGACTTGGACTTGGACTTGGACTTGGACTTGGCTTAGGCTTACAGAGGTTCAGCTCATGTGGCTATTCCTTTTACGTCTGATGGGAACATTGTTGGAAGGTGATTTGGTGGGTTGTTGGTCTATTCGGGGGCATGATTTGTGTGGCCGGGGTGTTCCTCTGAAGGAGGATTAGATGACTGCATCATAAGATTCATCTTGTTGGAATTGTATGTCTGTAATGTTTGTGATTATTATCAAAATAAATGAAATGAAAATGAAATGAAATCTTGGGTGTTCCAAATGGCGGACGGAGCATATCTCTAAAACTTTGAACCACACCTTTTTCTAATATACAAATTCATTTAAAATTAATGCATATCGAGTGTAAGCATTTTGTTTCTTCTTCTTCTTCTTCTCCGGCGCTTCAACCCTTGGTGAGTCTTGGCCTCCTCCAAGAAACGTCCCCATCCCTATCCTGTCTCTGGCCGCCACCTCCCAGTCTTGCTGCTCCAGGACCCGACAGTCTGCCACGGCACCATCCAGCCATCGCAGTCTCGGCCTACCGATTCCTTTTCGCCCTGCTGGATTGTCATACAACACACTTTTGGGGGCTCCAGATCTCTCATGCGGTGCACGTGCCCTAGCCAGCGCAGTCTGTAAATCTTCGTAAAAAAAAAAATAAAGCATTTTGTTTATAACACCCTTATTCAAGGGCAGCGTCCCTTCATATGTCCCTGTAGCTTTTATATAGCCCATCTTTATCTGAGAATCGCCAGATAATCTATTCCTTATCATGGCTCGTTCCGTGTTATTAAAATAAAATATTTCAATAATAATTTATACTTTTGTATACCTCATATTGTTATTATTGTGCTATATCATCATATTTTTACTAGGATAACTCCACTAAAAAAAACTGCTTTTGGCAAAAGGTCACAATGGCATTCAACCCCTATTTTATTATAAATAAGATAACATTATGCTAAGTAAATTGACAATTGAAAAAAACCCCACAAATAATCCTCTCCTGTAAAAAGCATTCGGGACCTTTTGCCAAATAAGTACCGATATATCCTTTATTAATTTCTAAACAAAAATCTATCTAAAAAAGCTAAAATGGTAGTGCACAATGGTGTTCTTGTACCAACACTTATGTATGGAAGCGAAGCAGAGAACTGGCAAAGAAGGATGAAAGTAGAATAAATACAGTAGAAATGAGATCTCTTAGACGAATGTGTCGTACTCTGTGTATGATAGAGTGTCGAATGAAAATATAGAAGTGAATGCGGTGCGAATGATGGTGTTATAAACAAAATATCGAAAGAATCATTAAGATGGTTTGGACACATGGAAAGAATTAATATAAAAAGAATGGTAAAAAATATATGTTAACGATGTAAATGGAACTAGAAATAGAGGAAGACCGAGGAAAACGTGGCACGATCAAATTAACCAATTATTAAATGTCGGTCACGTATGTTAGAGAAGTCGACGCGCGTGTATGACACGATGTATGAATCAAAAATGAGGCAGTCCATTCTTTTGGATGATTAGTTAGTTAGTTAGTGTACTAACTAACTAACCAATTACGCGGTCTCCTCGAAGGGGTAGGCAGAAAGAATGGACTGCCACACTTTTCTTTCCTGACATATTTCTCTCACATGGCCGACATTCAATATTTGATTTATTTGATCGTGCCACTTTTTCCTCGGTCTTCCTCTATTTCTGGTTCCATTTACATCATTAACATATAAATTTTTTTACCATTCTTTCTTCATTCGTTCTTTCCATATGTCCAAACCATCTTAATGAGCCTTTCATTATTTTGTTCATGACACTATCATTCGCACCGCATTCACTTCTTATATTTTCATATACACTTTATCATACACAGAGTATCCACACATTCGTCTAAGAGACCTCATTTCTACTGCATTTATTCTACTTTCATCCTTTTTTGCCGGTTCCATGCTTCGCTTCCATACATAACGGTCGGTAGAAGAACACCATAGTTAGTTAGTTTAATTTTTTAAATGTATTTTCACTTGATTAACGATCAAGCTTTGCTATTACATTTAATTTGTTAAATTTATACCGTTTTTCCTTAAAAATAGGGTGAATTTGGGTCGATTGGTTCACCACTGTTTTATGGGTTCAAAAACACCCGAATCTCCCCTACTTCGATGCAATAAAATTATCAAATCTGAACCAATGAACCGAAAAGATTATTTTTTATGTATCCGCATGATAAAATATCCATATTTATTTTAGATATCACAGTTTTCGCCAGTAAAACTATGAATGATTATTTTATTTACATAATTGAAGTATTTTATGGCTTATTGGGACATTCGTATTACGTTATATAGGTCTAGAGATAATTTATTAATATTTTCGGGTGAAAGGGTAACAGATTTATGATTTTTGAATGCAGTTATTTGTTTCATAACTATAAAAACATGTGAACAAGTTCATACTGGTTCATAAACACATGTGTATTGATGAGATGTTCAAAAACTACCTGAAAATAAAATTATATCACAAAGAAAGATGTGCTAAATGACAGTCTATGATAAAATTCAATCCCGGTGTTCTAAAATCCATAATATAGACAAATGGAAGTATGGAAGTGAAGCATGGAACTGGCAAAACAAAATGAAACTAGAAGAAATGAGATCTCTCAGATTAAGCTAATAAATCTGTATATTATAGAGCAGTGGTTCTTAACCTAAGGTGCCCGCACCGCTGGACGTGCTGGAAGGTATTTTAGAGTGTGCGTGAGAAACCCCTTACAATATAAATTATTTAATATCATTTATTAAATACCCAGGATACTCAGTTGGAGACCATGGGAAAATAGGCGAAGTGTCGGAAGGTCACCAATGAGATGGACCAATGATATTGTCAAAAGGTTTGGAAAATCTTGGATACAAAGGGGGCAGGATAGAGACGAGTGGAAGAAATTGGAAGAGGCCTATATCCAGCAGTGGAGGGAAGAAGGATAGCAAAGAAGAAGAAGATAGAAGTCCCCCTAATGACGCGAAAGTCGGGACCGCCTTATTAGAATAGCGCGTTAATGTGGTATTGAAGCTCATACAAAAATTAGGGTTAAGGGTTATTCGCAAAAAAAAAATGTACGGTGTGTTTTTAGAGGTTTTCTGTTGCTAAGAGTACCCAAAAAGGGAGACTGGAGCAATCGTAACAACTGGAGGGGAATCACTATCCTTTCCGTGGTGACAAATATCCTTTCGAGAATCATACTGAAGAGAATGACTAGTGCACTCGAAAGGGATATGCGATTGGAAATATACCGCGGGCGTTATTGGAAAACTCCAGGTATTTATAAATAAATGCCTTCGCTCAATATTCAAGATCTATTGGCCCCAAACAGTGTCAAATGCCGTTCTCTGGACCATGGCAGACGAAAAGCCAATTAGAGAACAAGTCGCTAGACGCAAATGGCAGTGGATCGGTCACACTCTGAGACGGAACCCAGCCTGCATCGCTCAGGGTGCACTAGACTGGTCCCCTATGGGGGGAAAGAGGAAGCGAGTTAGACCTAGAGCCACCTGGAGAAGAGCCCTGTAGGACGAGGTTAAGGCAGCAGGCCTCACTTGGGATGATGTTAGGCATCAGGCATGCGATAGAGTCGGATGTAGAAGGTTCCTTGAGGCCCTATGCACCACGGAGGTGTGACAGGACAAAATGAAGAAGAAGAAGAAGAAGAATCAGCCTTACGGGACTGTTCTCATGGAAATCATCCTAAAAGATGGAAGGACAGATGGAAATCCACCTCACAGGAGGAGCAACCCTCTGAAAAATAGACCACATAGGTATGTAAAAAGGAAGAAGAAGATAAATATATCATACTATTACTATGTTTTAGAATTATACCTTCTTCTTTTTGGATTATGCCTTTTGGTCTACTATTCCCTGCGTTATGTTCTTTCTTGTGAAGTGCAATGCAGATATCCTAATATTTTTAGAGGTCGTTTTTGAATTAGTCATTTTCCTTGTTGTTATTTTGGCCCTCAAATCTAATAAAGCAAGAAAGAAGACGTAAAATAAGGTTATATAACCGTGTTAATTTTAAATACCCAATAATTAATGAACGAGTTATCAAATTGGGTCAAATAACATGATTTTGAAGAGAAAATAGCAATAAACATGTAGTGACATCTGTGTTTCACCTTAAGAAGTAGGAAAGGGGTTTAACCCCTCGAGATAATGGAATCGGCGCCAAACGGGTTATCTGAGACCACCTTTGATGGACCGTTTGCAACAAAATGGATGAAATAGGACATTTGGATTGATAAACTTCATTAACTCTCATTAAACAAGATGTTTGTTGGTAAATACGCAAGTAAATACATTTGTTCGTGCTTATATGAATTCATATAACACTATAAGTAGGCGTTTGAAGATAGATTTCGGTTTTATTTGATTTAATATTATTCGGTCGCGTATACTGCCATCTCTTGAATTACAATGTAAGCTCATGAATAAACTTGGCCGTCAACTGTCAGTTGTCTTCACAAATTTATTTTATAACAGAAAGATATTTCAATATAATTCTATTTAGTTCTGATTATATATTATATATTATAAGTGAACAATTAAACCATTATACAAATAATAAAACATTTCTGGTGCTAAGGTAAAGTTCTGTTTTTAATTACTTTCGTAAAAAGTGTCTAAAAATCATGTTTTGTACGTTTAACATTGCGTAAACTGAGTTAATTTCACCATATTTAATGTGTTTTTGCTTATTTATGTAACAAATAATTGGAGCAAGTTACCGAATTTACGTATCTGGGAAGCATGTTTACAAGAGACGGAAAAATGGAGAAAGACGTCGAAAGAAGGGTTGGTGCTGGGAATAAAATAAATGGCGCAATAAAAGTCATTACTGCAAATAGAAATATATCCACAGAAGCAAAGATGGCAGTACACAATGGAGTTATAGTGCCAACTCTTATGTATGAAAGTGAAGCTTGGAGCTGGCAAAAGAAGGAAGAAAGCAGGATAAACGCCATAGAAATTAGATCACTAAGAAGAATGTGGGAGGAATTGTTGTAAGATAGATTTCCGAACGATGAAAAAAGAAAGATATGTAAGGCAGATGACTGCATCATAGATAAAATTAAAAAAGGATCCCTGAGATGGTTTGGACATATGGAAAGAATGGATGAGAGTAGAATGGTTAAAAAGTTGTACACAAGCAGTGTGAGTGGAAAAAGAAGCCGAGGACGACCGAGGAAAACATGGCATGACCACATTAATCAATTACTAAAAGGCGGCCACATTCGAAGTCGGAATAATCGACGTGCGTGCATGGTACGATGTATGAATGTAGAGGAAACCCGAGAGGTATGCCAGGACAGAGCATTGTGGCGATCCATCCTCTCTGCCTACCCCTCCGGAGAAATGGCGTAATGGTTAGTTAGTTAGTTGGTTACAAATATTTTTAAAAACATGTTATTTACTTAAACAGATATAAAAAAATGTTTCCTGTATTGATTTGTGTTATCAATATTATTTAATTAAATCACAATCGTTGTAGGAAATATACAAAATCTTACAATAATATCAATATTATATAAATATACAGTTAAGTCAAATATTAATGAAAAAAATATTATTTTTTGTGAATGTATACTTATACTTGTATACGAATCCTGGATTTTCACCCATGGTGGGTGGTTAATTCAGATTTTAATTGTATCTCAATAGAGACGAAGAAGCAAACTGGAAACTGAATATGGATGATCAAGGTGTTTACAGGACTTATGACCTGTCATTGGTTGGGTTAAGCGCACGCTTTGTGTAATTACAACATTCCCCATTACACCATTGTTATTATGATCATGCATGATAATTTTTGGAAGTTGTATATATACTCCAAATCCATGCCTATCTTCACGTGTCAGTTTTAATTGGCCTTCGTATTGTGTTAATAAAGTAGTTTGCTAAAATGCTAAAAATCATTCTCCATAGATGGCGTTAGTGGGTGGATTATATAGGTTCATCTTAAAAGATTGATTAGTATAATCAAATCTACATAGAGGGCCAATTAAAACTGACACGTGAAGATAGGCATGGATTTGGAGTATATATACAACTTCCAAAAATTATCATGCATGATCATAATAACAATGGTGGAATGGGGAATGTTGTAATTACATAAAGCGTGCGCTTAACCCAACCAATGACAGGTCATAAGTCCTGTAAACACCTTGATCATCAACATTCAGTTTCCAGTTTGCTTCTTCGTCTCTATTGAGATACAATTAAAATTTGAAAAAAATATTGTTTATTGGGTGGGATCAGCTTGGTGTCTTGTATTGAAAGCCCAAACCGAACGAAACCATTACTAGAGCTGTCTACCGAACACAATTGTTGATATTGAGTCAGGCACATGAAGATATACGCACCACTACCACTCCAGACACGACAAAGTCATTCTCCTACATGATAATGCTTAAATAATAAGGTCAAAACCTATTTAAAAACACTCAATTGGGAAGTTTTACCTCACCCACCGTATTCACTAGACATTGCTCCTTCCGATTTCCACTTATTTCAATCGATGACGCATGACCTATCTGTACATCATCATCTTCTTGTTCTTCCACCATCTCAGGGATCCTTTTTAATTTTACTTATGATGCAATCATCTGCCTTACATTTCTTACATATTTCGTCGTTCGGTATTCTATCATAAATCGTTTTTCCGCACATTCTTCTCAGTGATCTACGACATTTATCCTACATTGGCACAAGAACTCCTACTGCCGTCTTATGGATATATTTTATGTAACGAATTCTAACATTGAAATGAAAACGACAGCTCTGAAATAATTAAATACCTAACCATCACGCCACCTCTCCAAAGAGTTATGCAGAAATAATGGACCGTCACACTATTCTTTCCTGAAATTTCTCTCGCTTCCTCCACATTCATACACGTGAATTCTACACCAGACCAAAGACATTGCTCCTTCTGATTTCCACTTGTTTCAATCGATGACGCATGACCTATCTGTACATCATCATCTTCTTCTTCTTCTCCTGATTGTAGATCTTGCGATCTGTTCATGCAGAATATCAACTTTCTTCCTGTGATGAAGATGACCAGCCTTCTCTCCATCTCTTTGGTGGTCGTCCTGGGGGTCGACGGCCCTCTGGAGTCTTGTGCATCACGATATTAGGAACTCTTGCTGGATCCATTCTCTCGATGTGGTCCCTCCAGAATCGTCTTTTCTGCCTACTCCATCTCACTATGTCTTCAATTTTGCAGGATTTGCGAATTTCTTCATTGGGTATCCTATGTCGCAATTTTCCCATTTCTGCTACTGTTAAGAGATGTTTGGTTCTGACAGTGTCTACTCTTGCTTCGATTCCGTATGTCATTATGGGCCTGATGCATGTTTTATAAATTCTAATTTTGCTTTCCACTAGCATATGCTTATTGTCCTAGACAGTGTCCCTTAGACATCTGGAGGTAACTGCAACTTTATACGTATGTTTTTTAACTTCATTATACAGATGGCTGCAACAAGATATCTCCACACCCAGATATCTGAACTTTGCAACCTGTTCTTTGGGTTCATCGTCTACAACCAATTTGCATTTGAGAGGCTGTCTGGATATTGTTAGACAGTTATATTATACTTCTCAGACGCAAGATGGAACCTATAAAGCATTCTTTGTAGATCGCCTTCACTTTCTGGCAGTATTGTTGCATCGTCACCATAGCATACCACATTAATGAGTTTTTCTCCCATCCTATACCCGAGGTTAAGAGATGCGACCTCCTCTATGATCTTGTCCATGTTGAGGTAAAAATGGAAAGGACTGAGACTGTCGCCCTGTCTTATTCCTGATATAGCAGGTATCTCCCAAGAGAGCTCCCCATCTGCTTTAATGATAGTTTTGCCATTAGTGTTAAGGTCTTGTATTGTTTTCATTATAGATGATGATATACCTCTTTCTAAAAGGATATTGACAATGTTTTTTAGCAATACTCTATCAAACGCTGTATTCTATTGATTTCTCGTTCTTCTTCTCTGGTTTCAATCCTGGGATTGGTTTGCAGCAATTTCCTCCATTATTCTCTTCCATTTTTCCCTGTCTTGTGCGGCTCTTTTGAAATTTGCATATGATGAGCAGCGTACGTCCACCAACAGGTCCTCCAGGTACTCTCGGCGTGGGCGTCCCCTAGAGTTTGTCCCCTCGATCATACCCTCCATTATGGCATGCAAGAGACCTTCTTGACGTATTGCATGGCCGATCCATCTTGCACGCCTTTCGGACAAGGTCCTGAGCAGGTGCCTTCCTCCTTCGATTCCTTGAAGAACTTCCTCATTCGTGATGTGGTCTCTCCAGGAAATTCCAAAGAGTCTTCTATAGGACCACATCTCAAAAGCCTCTAGTCTCCGCTTATCCCTTTCGGATAGGCACCATGTCTCGCAGCCGTACATCAAGACACTCCATACATAGGTCTTGATGAGGAGTATTCTCAGTTTTAGGTCTATATTATTTGACTCTATTTCTCATTAATCTTACATTAAAGTACCAAAAATTGCGTCGATTCTAGGATAGCCTCAAAAGATGAAGAACTCTTCCGATAAGGTATCCGCATACTGCCAGAAAGATGGGAAAAAATAGAAGAACAAGCGACAATACTTCGAACAGAACATAATGTTCCGTTCTTTCACAATAAATGTCAAATTAGTGTTTTTTTCTACCACTAACATGGCCGACATAAAAAATATTAGTTATTTGATCGTGCCACGTTTTTCTCGTGATTTAATGTTATATAACATTCTGATGGACTTGGACTTGGATCTTCTGGCTTACAGAGGTTCAGCTCATGTGGCTATTCCTCTTACGTCTGATGGGAACATTGTTGGAAGGTGATTTGGTGGGTTGTTAGTTTATTCGGGGGCACGATTTGTGTGGCCCGGAGTGTTCCTCTGAAGGAGAATCGATTTTGGGCGCTTGTGGCGGCTGGAAGTGTTTGGGTCGTAATTAGAGAGGTCTTTTATTGTGGGGTTGGGATGTGAAGGGAGTCCTTTGTAAAAACGTTCGGCAAGTTTCAGAATGAATTCATCTATCATCAGGATTCCCGATTCTAGGTGCAGTTGTGTAATCCTGGTCCATGAAGGCGCACCAAGCGATAAACGGATAGCCTTATTTTGCAGGATTTGGAGTTTTTGTTTGTGACTCGAAGCTGCATAGCCCCAGATTGGGGCTGCATAAGTGAAGATCGGCCTTATAACCGTTTTGTATATCAGGAGTTTACTGTCGATGCTTAGTTTACTGTTTCTAGCTAACATTGGGTAGAGGGCTGAGATTGCTTTTGACGCGGCTTTGACTTTATTTGTAATGTGTGGCCTCCATGTCAGCTTAGAATCCAAGGTAACCCCAAGGTATTTGATTGTTTTGGTCCAAGGAACGTCATGGCCGAACATTTTTATGTTGGGAATGTTTGGAGGAATGTGTCTTTTACTGAAAAGGGTCGCTGCGCTTTTACTCGGATTGATGGTAATGCGCCAGTTTCTGCACCACACCTCTAGCACATCGTCCTGTTTTTGCACCCTGCGGGTCGCGAGAAGCGGCCTTTTAGCACTGGAGATGATGCCCGTATCGTCAGCGAATTGGGCAATGTGGGTGTTCTGATCTCGGGGAAGAGGGATATCACTGCAGTAGATGTTGAACAGAGTAGGAGCCATTACTGAACCTTGGGGAACTCCTGCTCTGATAGGGCGTACAAGGGATTTGGCCTTGTTGATTTTGACGCTGAAAAGGCGATCGGACAGAAAGCTGGCTATGAGTTGAATCATAGGCAGTGGGATGTTTGCTTTTCCCATTTTGTATAACAGGCCGGTGTGCCAGACGCGGTCGAATGCTTTACTGACATCTAGGGAAAAGAAAGTGGTGAATTTGCGCGTGTTAAAGTTTGTGGCAATAAGTTCAACTACACGAAGTAGCTGATGTTGTGTGGAGTGTTGGGCACGGAAACCGTGTTGAAAATAACATTCTGATCGTAAATGTATGTTTATCGATTCCTTGTTCTTCACGCGTCAAAATAAAATATTATTTAATGTTTTTTGAACAGTGATGTAAAACTCCATATTAAATAATGAATACGAATGAAAACGTCTGTTTTATAATAGTTTTAATAACGTTTAATAATTCCTTAGACAGGCGAAATATGTCAATCACATAAAATATAATAAATCATATTGAAAACAGATGTTTTCATTCGTAATTAATTGTTAAAATTATCATTATTTTAGTTTGGAAACATGAAATGTTGAGTAAGTTATTGGACGGAAAATTTTACGTTCTGAGAATTCGGATGAATTCGGAAAAGTATGTAAGGATGGTAGAGTTATCTACTTCCTCTCTGCCTATCCCTACAGAAAACGACTAAATGTTTTAATTGTATCTCAATAGAGACGAAGACGCAAACTGGAAACTGAATATGGTTGATCAAGGTGTTTACAGGACTTATGACCTGTCATTGGTTGGGTTAAGCGCACGCTTTATGTAATTACAACATTCCCCATTCCACATTTTTCTTTATGACCATGTAAGACAAATTTTTGGAGTTTGTATATGTATGTTACAAATCTATGCTTGACTTCACATGTCAGTTTCAATACGCCATCTATGTAGATTTGATTACATATGTTAATCTTTTTAAGATTAATCTATATAATCCGCACACTAACGCTATCTATGGAGATAAATTTTTAGCATTTAGCAGAACTACTTTATTAACACAATGTGAAGGCTATCGCCATTAGCGCATTTCATGAATTAATTACCCACCATGGGTGAAATCCAGTATTCGTATACAAGTATAAGTATACATTCACAAAATACTATATGTTTACTTTTTAATATATTTAGATAATGTTTGTTTCGACTTCACTATTTAGTATTAGTGTTAATATTAGATATGGTTACGCGGGTTTTGAACTAAAATATCTTGCAAGATTGTCCCAATGTCAACAAGGCAAAGTCTAGACTCAGAGATTTACTCTATTTTCAGTGATTCTCAAAGTGTTTCACAAATTTAAAACTGAAAAAATAAGATAATCAAATGATTTTACTGAAATCTCTTGATGGAAGTTCATTTTAAATAATAATTAAATAAAACGATGTTTTTTAACTACTTCCACTTTTGTCTTTATTTAGACAGCGACCGGTTTCGCCAGGCTCGCTGGCATCGACAGACTGGTAACACTATTGTAAACTTAGTCCTTTATATACATACAGATCAGGGGTGGTAAACATGATTCTATACAAAAATAATCTTCAAATATTTATGTAAAAATTTTCTGAATTTAACTATTGGTATTACAGGTGTTCTTGGAGGTTCGTGTTTAATACAATGGGTTTTAATTTTTATTATCTCTTACATTAAGGCCTTAATGGGTTTTAATTTTTATTATCTCTTACATTAAGGCTCTTACATTAAGGCGCGGCCAACCTTACGGACCAAGAACTATAACATATAATATTTAAATTCAGTAATAATTTAAACAAAATTACCATTTTTTCAAACATTATATATGAATATGTAAGAGATAATAAAAATTAAAACCCATTGTATTAAATACGAACCTCTCAAGAATACCTGTAATACCAATAGTTAAATTCAGAAAATTTTTACATAAATATTTGAAGATTATTTTTGTATAGAATCATGTTTACCACCCCTGATCTGTATGTATATAAAGGACCAAGTTTACAATAGTGTTACCAGTCTGTCGATGCCAGCGAGCCTGGCGAAACCGGTCGCTGTCTAAATAAAGACAAAAGTGGAAGTAGTTAAAAAACATCGTTTTATTTAATTATTATTTAAAAATAAGTAATATTTTTAATTGAAATTTCTTGGTAGAAGTTCATTTTAAATAATGAAAACAAAAAAAAATTAAGGATAAATTGTATCTCAATAGAGACGAAGATGTAAATTGTAAAACAGAATATGGTGGTCGAGGCGTTTACAGGACTTATGACCTGTCATTGGTTGGGTTAAGCGATCGCTTTATGTAATACAACATTCCCCATTCCGCCCTTCTTACGACCACCACATCTGCCAATTTTTTGAAAGATGTATAATATATATGCTAATATGTTGAGGAACACTTCACATATGTTTGTTCAATCTACACTAGCGCCATCTATTGAGATTAATGACAGGTCATAAGTCCAATGACAGATCAGGTCAAGTCCTGTAAACGCCTCGACCACCTTAATCTGTTTAAAAAAAAAACAATTTACATCTTCGTCTCTATTGAGATAAAATTAATCCTTAAAAATATTTTAATACAATTTTTTTATTATTTTGTATTTAGCGTGCTTCCACTTCTGTTTATGTTCGACCGGTTTCGGCAGCTCAGAAGATGGCAGCAAGCTGCCGAAACCGGTCGAACATAAACACAAGCGGAAGCACACAAAATACATAATAATACAGAAATATTGTATCAATTTTTTTTGGTTTTCATTATATAAAAATAAGTTATTTTATAGATAAACTAACTAACTAACTAACCATCATGCCGTTTCCCCGAAGAGGTAGGCAGAGAGGATGGACCTCCATACCGTTCTGTCCTGACACACCTAGATTCCTCCACATTCAAACATCGTAACATGCACGCTCGTTGATTTTTCCGACTTCGAAAGTGGCCGCCTTTTTGATTAATTTGGTCATGCCTTGCTTTCCTTGGTCTTCCGCGCCTTCTCTATCCACTCACACTGTTTGTATACATTCTTCTCTCGTCTATTCCTTTCATATGTCCAAACCATCTCAGGGATCCTTTTTTAATTTTACTTATGATGCAATCATCTGCCTTACATTTCTTACATATTTCGTCGTTCGGTATTCTATCATATATCGTTTTTCCGCACATTCTTCTCAGTGATCTCATTTCTACGGCATTTATCCTACATTGGCACAAGAACTCCATTATGTACTGCCGTCTTATGGATATATTTTATGTAACGAATTCTTACAATGAAATGAAAACGACAGCTCTGAAATAATTAAATAACTAACCATCACGCCACCTCTCCGAAGGGTTATGCAGAAATAATGGATCGTCACACTGTTCTTTCCTGAAATTTCTCTCGCTTCCTCCACATTCATACACGTGAATTCTACACCAGACCAAAGACACATTATCGTGACCCTTTACTAATACGAGTATTATAACACAAAAAAGGACGGACTTGCCTTAATGGTTGACCCTAGGCACGCCACTGGTTACCATGTATGAATGTAGAGGACCTTGAGAGGTATGTCAGGACAGGGCAGTATGACTGTCCATCGTTTCTGTCGGCGTGATGGTTAGTTAGTTAGTATTCTATTTTTTTTTATATTGAAATAACTAACTAACTAACTAACTAACTAACCATCACGCCGTCTCCCCGAAAGGGTAGGCAGAAAGAATGGACTGTCACACTTTAATCGATGCGGCACTCCATCCTTCTCTTTTCGCCCCGCGAGAGACGCGGTGTGATGGGTTGCGAACCTCATCGCCACCAATAGGCATCTCCCGCGCACACTTCGATCTTCCAACATCCACAAAATAAATCTAAAACAAATAATATAAAATACAATGATATAAAATAAAATAACAAAATAAAAATAATTTATACAAAATGTTATTTTTAGATGGTGCACATTTTGTCTATTTAATTTATGTTCCACGAATCCACCATTTTTTAAATTTAGCACATAATTTAATAACACATAATGTTTTTCCGATGTTGCACATGTTGACATGGAGATCCGGACTTTTGTGTTTATTTAATTTATGTTACACGTATCCACCGTTTTTTAAATTAGCTGTTATATGATTTAATTAATGTTCCACGTATCCATTTTTTTATTTGGCAGTAATTAGGCACTTAAAACCAACCAACACCAGCAAGAACTTTAAAAGAATATTGAAGAAATTTTTCAAATTGTCATTGGAACAAATGAAAAATTTATTTTTACACCTGTCAAAATTCTTTATATAAACGAAAAAAACTTGTATAATTTTGACATCAAAACAGTACAAACGTATTACGTCTCACAATTAACTATTATAAAGTGCGGCAACAATCAAATTGACCAAAACAATTCACTTATACACGTAATTTCTCCAAAATCACGGGAGCACCACATGAACCAAACCAAATTTTCAAAATCAGAATCAAGGTAATATTGAAATAAAAAAGTATAAATTTGATTGAAACCCAAAAAGTTCGCACCCTGTTTTATTTTAAGGTGTGGTGATTTGAAACAAAGTTTGAGAATCTCTGGGCTAGACGACTAAATGGAAACTGCAAGTGTTTTTGTCAACAAGTAATTTTTCGTGGTTCAGATATGCAGTCGTGACTCTTTCTCACGGTCAAATATACTCGTATATGCGCACATCGGAATAATTCTGATGAATCATATGTTTGTCTGACTATTCCGTTATAAATAAACTGCTTGTTGTTGAGATAGTCATGTTTTTAGAAGTGAAATTTCTAATGTGACGGATAGCCCTGGAGAGGTCATACAAGAAGAGCCGTTCCCAAGTATTATAAATGGGACAAAGCTAGGAATAAGAACAATTCATATGAATGAACACGTCAGTTTTCTAAAAGTTTTATAATATTTTATGGGAATGACATGTTTCGCCCTTCTAAGGCATTATCAAATATCAAAACATTTGATAATGCCTTAGAAGGGCGAAACATGTCATTACCATAAAATATAAAAAAAACGGAAAAAATGTCGGAAAATGTAAAGAGAAAAAATAAAATAATTTCATGGTTTCCAAGCTATTTTGTCATTTCGACAATTTTGAAAATGCACAAAAATAACGATTTGTTTTATTTATATGAACAAATAAACACCAAATTTAAATTTCTATATCAGAGAGCTATTTTGTTGTTTAAATTAAAATAGTTATTTCAATAAATAGTCGTACATATGTAACGCTATATTTTTACTGCAAACTTTCTTGTAATGCAAATAAAATTCGGTATCCCAGCAAGTTTGTTTTGGTTAACATGAATGGTTTGAAAATACTAAAAAATTTACACATTTATAAGGCTTCAGGAATGTTTTTAATATAGTATAATACATCCAAGGGCTACTTATATTGCAACCACATCCATTTATATATTTTTGAAATTTAATGTGTTATAATTTATATATGTCATTAACACGCTATAAGAGTGGTTATGGAATTGTATATACGAGTATATAATAGTTTAAAGACATTATATTTTTATTATTTATATCATTTATTTTTATTTATTTTATTTTATTTTATATCATTGTATTTTATATAATTTGTTTTAGATTTATTTTGTAGACGTTGGACAATCGAAGTGTGCGCGGGAGATGCCTATTGGTGGCGATGAGGTTCGCAACCCATCACACCGCGTCTCTCGCGGGGGCGAAAAGAAAAGGATGGAGTGCCGCATCGATTAAAGTGTGGCAGTCTATTCTTTCTGCCTACCCTCTCAGGGAGTCGGCGTGATGGTTAGTTAGTTATAAAAAAAACTTCTAGAAAACTTACGTTTTCATTCGTATTCTTCTTGTTCTTTTAGACCTTTGGTCTGTTCTTGTAACCAGGCTGGCCTCTCTTGGGAGGTCTCCCAGCTATCCCTCCATCTCTTTGTTGCCGGTAGCCGGCAGGAATCTGATACGCCACAGCGTCGTAGGGTCCATCCTCTGCACGTGCGCATTCCAGTATCTTCTGCGTTGTCTGCCCCATCTCACGACATCCTCCACCTTGCAGATCTCGCGGATAGCCATGTTCCTCACCCTATCTCGGAGAGGCCTTTCTGTTATCATCCTCAGCGTCCGCATCTCTGCAACCCGTACTTTAACGTTCGTTCTTGTGGTATCCGCTCTGGTTTCAATGCTATATGCTATATTCATTCGTATTAAAATAATTTTATATGGAGTTTTATATCATTGTTCAAGAAACAATAAATAGGAATAAGAAGATTGCAGAAATGAAAACATTGCGACCTATCGTGGGTACCCTTAGAGATAGGGCACCTAACGAAGAGATTTGCAGAACCTGAAGTATGTATGATATTGTGAAATGGAATAGGCAGAGAATACGATTTTGGAAGGATTACATCGATAGACCCAGCGTTGATTCCCAAGAAAGTGTTCACCAGGAATACCACAAAAATGATTGAAGTGAAAGCAAATTCGATATTCTGTCTAAATCTTCTTCTTTCTTCGATGGCCCTACAGCCCATATCGAGCCTTAGCCTCCAGTATTCTTCGCCTCCAACTCCTCCTGTCCTCCGCTTCGACCCTCCAATCTGACACTCTTAACAATCTTGTTCCATCTCTCCCAACTTCATCCTCCCGTCGCAGCCTTGGTCGTCCAATTGGTCTTCTACCACTTGGGTGCCACTCCAGCAATCTTTTTGGGGTTCGCGATGACGGCATCCTCTGCACGTGACCGGCCCATCTCAGTCTATTCAGTCTGACCTGTGTGGAGAGACTGTCTAAATAGAATACAAAACTAACTAAATAACGCGGGGTACGCAGAGAGGATGGACCGCCATAGCTTGCTTGAATCAAGAAGAGGAAGAAATTTCTAAAGCGTCGTAGGGAAAATTGGTCACGAAAAGTTTAGCCTCTAATAACATTATTGTTATTTTTTTCATATATTTCATATATCCAGAGATTCGGTGTGGCAATCCTGGCAGTTGCCACTCTACCACGAAGGCCGACGTGGCACCATAACCAACCATCATATTTTCTGAATGTGGAATTTTACACCAATGTTTAAAAATAAATATATAATTTCATTATGTTCTGTTGTTTCAGATAACCCTTCTGCTTGTGTTCCTCGCACTGTGTTTGAGTGTTGGCGAAGCGAGACCTTCGTGGACACTGCCAGCCATCACGTTTGTAAAGAAATTCCGTCAGATGACGCAGTGCGCTCATGATGTAAGTAGTTTCTAAACTTCTTTCATTTTGAAATGTTAAAATTTAATGTTTTATTCTTCTTCTTTGTGGCATCATCAAACTTGTCTTATATGTCGTAGGAATTCCCCTAAAAAATTCTCATATTTCACTTGCCAGTGTGGTGAGAGGTTTGACCGACTTTATGCTGTTTCCAGGGGCGCCAGGTGTTAAAGTAACACCACACGTTGAGGTTCCTTTCTTGCTCCAATGTTTTATTTAAGTATTTATTATTATACCACTATACCAACGGTTTGCAATTTCGTTAGTCAAAATAGACAAATTAGTCAAAATTATCGGAAGTTACAACAGATTCAGGAGCGATTTTTTTTTACAATAACGTACATCCCAAATACCTATACAATTATTTAAGAATCTTCATCTTCTTCTTAGTGAAGATCTTGCGATCTGTTTAGACAGTATATTAAATTTCGTCCTGTGATGAAGACGTCCATCTCTTTGGTTGACGGCTTTTTGGAGTCTCTTGGGAATCGCTGGGTCCATTCTTTCGATGTTGTTCCATCAGAATCGTCTTCTCTGCCTACTCCATGTCACAATGTCATCAATTTCGCAGGATCTGCGAATCTCTTGGTTGGGTATCTTACTCTAAGGGTTCTAACCACGATTCGCAATGATTTCATTTCTGGTGCTCTTAAGAGATATTTGGTTCTGACAGTAGATGCTCTTGATTCGATGGCGCAAGTCATTATGGGTTCGATGCATGTTTTGTAGATCCTGACTTTGCTTTCCACTATCATATTATGCTTATTGTCCCAAAAGAGTGTCCCTTAGGCATTTGGAGATAGCTGCTGCTTTATTTGTCTGTTTTTTAACTTCGTTATAAAGATCACTGTAACTAGATATCTCCACATCCATATATCTGAACTTCATGACCTGTTCTATGGGTCTATCGTCTACAACCAGTTTGCATCTGAGAGGCTGTTTGGATATTGTTGGACATTTTTTTTTGTTGACGGATATCGTCATAATATACTTCTCAGAATCAAAATGGAACCTATAAAGCATTTGTTACAGATCGTCTTCACTTTCTGCCAGTATTATTATTATTATTTTATTGAAAAAACTCCTTACATCATTACAGCGTGAGCCAAATCGATGTAAAGGGTAAAAAAAAGAATATCAAAGGAAATATACGAGTACATAGAATCTTATGAATAGGAATATGCCAGCTATTTCCTTGCTGCCTTTATCGTAAGGGTATTCACGAATTCGCCATAATTGCATCCAAAGAGGTCTATCTCTTTTGCAACCTCATTTAAAAAACGAATCGCTTTCAATACAGGAGAACTTCGAAGGGTCTCTGTGTGGCAATTTGGGGCATAAAATAATATATGCCCCCTTGCTCTGCTATAACTATGCAGTATCGTTGCACCGTCAGCATAGCATACCAAATTAATTAGCTTTTCTCCCATCCTATATCCGAGGTTAAGAAATGCCACCATTTCTATGATCTTGTCCATTATGAGATTTAAAAGGAACGGACTGAGCCTGTCACCCTGTCTGATTCCTGATATAGCAGGTATCCCCCTAGAGAGCTCATCATTTGCTTTAATGATCATTTTGCCATTAGTGTTAAGGTCTTGTATTGTTTTTTTTTTTAATTATAGATGGTGATATGCCTCTTCTCAACAGAATATTTAAGAATCAAATGTAAAAATCACTGATTTTAATGTTTTTTAAATAAATAAAAATTCTTTTATTACCAGGGCGAGATTTTGGAGCTGTGCCAGAGATGTGCTAAGGCGACAAAGTCTAACTTCGCGTATCCCATGTGCTGTGCTGATGAAGAAGACGCCATTCGCTGGTGTACCGACTACATCTATTTTGGTATACAATAAACATCTTCTTCCATCCACCAACCGACTCCCCGAAGACTCTACAATTGACAGCACCCATCGCAAGCATCTTAATCATGTGAATCAACGTAATTAGAGATACTGCAAAAACACGAGTTCCTTGTTAAAAAATGTTTTGGTTCCTTGAACACAATGCGTGAACTCAACGGTTAACGTACAAAAATATTTTAACCATTGTGTGCACATCGTGTTAACACGAGGGTTAACCTACAAAAATAGTTTAACCCTTGTGTCTTCAGTACGTTAACACTAGGGTTAACCTACTAATGCTCGTATTGAAATGTTGAAAGTTTACATAAAAAAAAAGCTGTTCAATTGTGGTTACACAATACAGTAATACAAGGGTTAACTTAAAAAGTTACTACTAAAATATTTGTATTCATTGAACGAAACCACAATATTTAAAAACATTTGAAGCATCGTATCCATAGAATAATGAGGCAAGGGTTTAGCTACAATGTGCCCACAGAATTATATTTTTAGGACTAACGTACGAAAATGTTAACCGTTGTGTTTAGGTAATATTAACACAATGGTTAAAGTGCTCTAACCTTTGTGTTCACGGAGTATTAACCATTGTGTTAACGTACACAATTACTTTAACCCTTGTGTGACTTAATGAAGATTTTTTTACAACGATTATTTTTTCTAATATTGGAACAATGTGAATAAAAGTTTATAAAATGAATTTAAAAAACTTGATAGTAATTGTAGAGCTTTTTGAAAATGGCGCTTTTCTCACAACATAAAAGTAACGAAATATATTAATATTTTGTTACTTTTAATAAAATAGTTAATCTTATATAAAAAAATATATGAAAGGTGGAATGGTAGGTTGGAAAAAGATGATGAAGAAACGCGAAGTAAGATAGACTTGCAGAAGATAGTTGTATTATTTTGTTAGATTTCGAAACCGATAACTATTCTAACCACCTTGTATTGTATATTATACCATATAAAGTACAGGGTGAATGTTTTTTTTATATATCCAAATGGATTATTGCAAAAACACGAGTTCCTTGTTAAAAAGTGTTTTGGTTCCATTGATACAATGCGTGAACTCAACGGTTAACGTACAAAAATATTTTAACCATTGTGTGCACATCTTGTTAACAGTTAAAAAAAAGCGATTCAAACAGTAAAAAAAACATGTCGGTTTTGGGAAGGGATCAAATAATACAATTACTAATAATGTATTAATGATTGCATTTCACGGAAGAATGAAGAGTAAACTGAAAGAAGATGTATGAAAGTATGAGAAAAGAGATTAGTCTATAATTTTAGCGTTAAAAATCATCAAGGTAACAGATCAAAGAGAATTTACATATCTACATCCGAAGGCCATAATGTCTTAAATGATTTTTTGGCGTTCTATGACAGATTTTTATAATGTTTTGAATGCATGAAGAGCAATTGTCTCTCTTTACAGATTTTTTACTATACTATAATATATTGTGAGTTTGAAATATTGAAAAACTGGATTATGGGCCTATGGATAACATTATACGAGTTCGTATGCAAACTCACTTCGGCCAAAAAATCACTTTAAAACTTATGGCTCCCAGATTCAGATATATTTGTTCTTCGTGCCGCAAAGTTAACCTTAAAATCACTGTGAAAACCGTAAAAATCATGAAATGTAACCATAAATAATGGATTAAAATAGATGTTTTTATGGAAATAAAAATTATTGTCTGGTGTAAAATTCACGTGACAATAAAATGGAGATAGATTAGCTACCTATCGCATGTCATGGGAATCAATGGACAACTACCACATTTAAAAATGGCTTTAATAACATCCCAAATCAGCGATAAATGTTACGCATTTAGAAATTAAAAAAATTATCAAATAAAATTTTCTCTTTCTTTGAATTGAAACTTGTAAAATGCTTATATAATGGATCCAAAATTATCATTAGGTTACATTGTAATCGATCCAAAATTATCATTTGGTAACATTGTAATGGATCCAAAATTATCATTTGGTAACATCGTAATGGATCCAAAAGTAACGTTTGGTAACATTGTTATGAATCCAAAATGATCATTTAGTAATTTATTGTTTCTTGAACAATGATGTAAAACTCCATATTAAATTAAAACGAATGAAAACGTCCGTTTTCTAGAAGTTTTTGAACAAGAAGACATTTGATAATGCATTAGAAGGGCGAAACATGTCATTCCCATAAAATATAATAAAACTTCTAGAAAACTGACGTTTTCATTCGTATTAATCATTTGGTAACATTGTAATGGATCCAAAATTAAGATTTGGTTACATTGTAATGGGTCCAAAATTAAGATTTGGTAACATTGTAATGGGTCCAAAATTAACATTTGGTAACATTGTAATGGATCCTAAAGTAATGTTTGGTAAAATTGTAATGGATCCAAAATTAACGTTTGATAACATTGTAATTGATCCTAAAGTAATGTTTGGTAACATTGTAATGGATCCAAAATTAACGTTTGGTAACATTGTAATGGCTCCAAAATTAACGTTTGGTAACCTTGTAATGGATCCAAAATTGAAGTTATTGGGGTGAAATTAAAGCTTGTCATCACAAGTTAAATTTCCTATTATTTTTTTGATCTGTTACTTATATCGTTCATTTTAGTTTATAGATTCATAAATATGTTCCTAAATTACCATCTTAACCATAGGTAATATTATATTAAATAAGAATATAATCAAATCTATATATTAGCTTTTAAAAACATGTTCCTTTAGCTTGTACCTAATTCATTATAATTATGCGCCCTTGAGGTGATTACTTCACAAAAACAGCGCTTTAAAAGTTAGCATATTATTATTATTATTATTATTATTAAACTTCATCCATCTCATAATATATGTTAGTTTATAAGTTGTCAAATCATACATTTTCCTAAAATATATTCCTAATAGAATATGCGAGAGAGTTATAGGTGTAAGAGATATAAACAAATAACCTAACCTAACTTCTTCTTCTTCAAGTGCCCTGTCGGGTCCCCCGAATGTTGGCGATCATCTCGGCGAACCTGCCCTGTCCTGCGCCGCTCGGAACACTTCCTCCACACTTCGGATGCCGTTCCACTCCCTCACGTTTCGCAGTCAGGACATTTGTCTCCTTCCGGGCCTACGGCGTCCCTCAATTTTTCCCTCCAATATCAGTTGGAGAAGGTGGTACTTTTCCCCACGCAGTATATGACGCAGATGTGAGATCTTTCGAACCTCGATAGTTCATAACAATTCCCTGTCAACTCTAGCTCGCCTCAGGACTTCGGTATTGGTAACCATGTCTGTCCAGGGAACTCTGAGTTTCGGCGATGGAGCCACATTTCAAATGCTTCCAGTCTGTTCATTGAGTTAACTTTCAAGGTCCAAGTTTCACACCCGTACAATAAAACAGACCACACCTAGCATTTGATCATTCTCTGTCGGAGTTTCAAGTTTACGTTATCATTGCAGAAGAGTGATTTCATTTTATTAAACGTAGCTCTTGCTGCCTCAATTCTGCATTTTATCTCTACATCTGGGTCAAGAGAATATGAAGATCGCCTCCGCAATCTTCAAGAAGAGATGGAGCGATCACAGGCTAATTCGACCGACTGCTAACCTAACCTAACCTAACTTAACATCTGTTATAAGTGAGGTTAGATTTTACAATCTTGTTCTGATCGGGTCAAATTAGAGCCTAACCTCACTTACTTAAACACAAATATTACAATAATAACTTTATGTAATCGATACAGAGTTTTCCTTAACATAACATAAAAATTATTACGAATTTTTAGTAAAAAGAATGCTTCATAAACATACATTATAAAATCCTTTACATTCATGCAGCGTTTCACGAAAGCACGTCTTATTTTACGTTTAAAATTGTGAACACTATTGTAACATGATCGTCGAATGATCTAACTAGAAAGGCATTTAAAAATATTATTATTTTGGTCTAACAATTCTTACTTAACCTTTACCTTACGGTGCTAAAATAAAAACGCGCGTTCCTATGTTGAGTAATCAGTACCCAATCAAAAATTAGCGATTTTAAGTCGGAAAAATAAGAACATTCATAGCTAATCCCCTTAATTAATTATAATTGAAGTCAAAAATTATAATAATTGAGATTTATTTGCTGAAAACATTTAAAACATCTGGCAACGCTCACGGAACGGGCATAGGTCCACTCTGGTTGCAAGCCCGAGAGCTACTGCTGGCGGCAGTGAGAACATTGAGTTTCTCGCGCTTCCACAGTGAAATATGCAAGAGTGAGATGCGAATATAGTGTCGCGTTTATACGCGAATTGTTTCCGATGTTCACAAAATACCTCCGATGTGCCCGATAAATTCGGATTATTATTTTTTAAATCAATGCGTAAATACATTATGGAGGAATACCTTAAATCTTAACCTCGTATTTATTAAATGTATAGAGATAATGATGGTTATTATAAGCAACGTGTAGAAGATACCCATCATAGGGAAGGGAGGGTTGAACAATTATGTAAAATTCCATATAAAATCATTTATATAATATGAATGAAGACGTTCGTTTTCAAGAAGTTTTATTATATTTTATGGAAACGACATGTCATGTTAAAGAATTGCCAAATTTTATCTTTATAGTTGTACGATACGTATATCTGTACGAGCTTATGTACGAGTTCGGGCATTATTCTTACTATATTCAATTAAAATTATGCCTTGACAGTCCCAAAACACGGATGCCATGATTTTCTTGGCTGAAAATGTGGTTTTGAACTTTTTGGCGGAGGGTAAAGAGGTGTGACGCCACTGTTGAGATTGCCTTTTGGTTTCAGGCGTGTAGTGTGCAACCCAAATTTCATCTCCAGTAACGATGGAGCGGAGAAATTGCAGAGTTTGCAGCGCCTCAAAAACTCTTGCCCGGCGCCGCGTATTTCGCACTTGGCGGGAGATTGGATTGACATTTTTCACGAAACGTGTTGTCGCGTCGACACTTCTCAACGTACTGACCTCGAACCGGTCTCGTTGCGGAGGGGAAGGATCAGGCTACACGGAAGCGTAGCCAACATGTCGAAAATAAAATCCATCCGGTCGTGAGAGCCTCAGTACACTTACTTTCTAGATATGCCTCGTACTCGTAGTTGAACTGCTCCTAAACGGCTGGACAGATTTTGATGAAATTTTTTGTGTGTTTGAGTGGGTCCCTAGATGCTTTAGATTCTCAATTGGACCCAGTAGGTGACCGTTAAAACCTTCTGATAAGTTCATGAATAATTGAATTCTTGTGCCGACCCTTATGTATGGAAGTGAAGCATAGAACTGGCAAAAGAAGTGAGAGACCGAGGAAAACTTGGTGTGATCAAGTTAATCAAATTTTAAAGGTCGGCCATGTTAGAAGTCGAAAGAATCGACGTGCGTGTATGACTCGCTGTATAAATGTGGAGGAAGTTAGATAGGTGTGTCAGGATAGAGTAGTGTGGCGGTACCACCCTTTTGGGGAAACGGCGTGATGGTTTGTTGTTGTTCTTGTTGTCGTCTTTGTATCCGTCCGCCTTTGAAGTATAGATATTATGTTTCTAAATGTTTGCATCGATTTGGCTCGCGCTATAGTTTTGTGTTTATAAATGGGTGCCTTTGCTCAATATTCAAAATCTTTTGGCCCCAAACAGTGTCAAATGCCGTTCTCTGGACCATGGCAGGCGAAAAGCCAATTAGAGAACAAGTCTCTAGACGCAGATGGCAGTGGATCGGTCACACTCGGAGACGGAACCCAGCCTGCATCGCTCAGGGCGCACTAGACTGGTCCCCAATGGGGGGAAAGAGAAAGTGAGGCAGACCTAGAGCCACCTTGAGAAGAGCCCTGCAGGACGAGGTTAAGGCGGCAGGCCTCACTTGGGATAATGTTAGGCATCAGGTATGCGATAGAGTCGGGTGGAGAAGGTTCCTTGAGGCCCTATACACCACGGAGGTGTGACAGAACAAAATGAAGAAGAAGAAGATAGTTATAATTTAGCTGGCGCTATAATGGTATGGTGTGTTAGTATAAACATCTTTAGTTTATACAAATACTAGCAGTTTCTTAGACTAAATAATTTCGTCTAGAGAAATTTGTACGTGCTAGCAAATTCTCAGAGATAAGGCATTATCTTTCGTAGTGTCCTGGTCGCATTTCATCATACAGATTAAATGGTATCATGCAGACAAAGAATGAAATGGAAAATTGTATTCATTACAATGTTATCTTCTTCTCCGGTCTCAATCTAATGATTGGTCTGCAGCAAGGCGACGCATCTCCTCTTCCACTCCGCTCGGTCCTCGGCAACTCTCTTCAACTCCGCATAAGAGGTACAGCCCATATCTCGGCAAATCTGGTCTAGGTACTCTTGGCGAGGTTGCCAATCGATCCCTCGACCATTCCCTTCAACACATCATGCAGGAAACACTCGTGTCGCAACACATGACCAATCCATCTTGCGCGCCTCTCCGCTATGGTGTTCAACATGTGCATATTCTCTTCAACTCTGCTGAGAACCTCTTCATTTATAATGTGGTCCCTTCATGAAACATGGGCAATTTGTCTGTAGGTCCACATCTCAAATACCTCCAGCCTGTTATCGTCATATATTCATTGCAATTCAAAGTTTTATTCTTCATTCTGAAACTTGCCGAACGTTCTTACAAAGGACTCCCTTCACATCCTAACCCCACAACAAAAGATCTCTCAAATTACGACCCAAACACCTCCAGCCGCCATCTTCTTCTTTCTCTTCTTCCTAAGCCTATTCCCGTCCACTCCTGGACAAAGTTATCCTCCATTTGCTTCCATGTCATTCTGTCCTGTGCACACTGCATCTGTTCAGATCATCCTTCCACCGTAATTGCGGTTGCCCTGCACTTATCTTCGCCGTCCACGGTCTCCAAGTCAGCAGTCTTCTTGTCCACTTTTCATCTGAGCTTCTGGCTACGTGACCTGCCCATTGCCATTTTAGAGTCGCCACCCGGTGGATGATGTCAGTGACCTTTGTTTTCTCTCTCACCGTATCGTTTCCAACTCTGTCTCTTAGGCTTATTCCTAACATGGCTCTTTCCATGGCTCTTTGGGTCACTCGTAGTTTCTCGGCACTTTGTTGGACAATGTTACAGTTTCAAGACCATAAGTACCAACTGGCAGAACGCAGGCTTCATAGACTTCCAAGTCCAAGTTCTATGGAAGTTCATGTCACATCTTGAGGCAACCTGATACCGCCGAAGCCTTGTTGACTTTGTTGACTTGTTGTTTCACTGACAAGATCATTTTGACTGAGCAGATCCACTCCCAGATATCTAAACTTTGCAACCTGTTCCAGCATTCTGTCATTTAAGGATAACCTGCATCCTAAGGGTTCTTTTGGGAATGTCATGGTTTTTGTTTTCTCAGAGATCATCACATTGAAGTTGGCGGCCGATGTCTGAAATCTATTTGAAATTCTTTGCAGTTCGTCTTCCGTGACATGATTATATTAATCAAGTTTTTAAAGATGGCCATGTTAGAAGTCGGAAGAATCGATGTGAAGATACCTAGAGATGTGTGTCAGAACATAGTAGTGGATTCTCTCTGCTTGATTTTCTAATGAAACAAGTGAGGGTTTGAAATTTAATTGTGTCTCAATATTACAACATTCCCCATTCCACCTTTATTTTTATGACCATGAATGACAAATTTTTGGAAGTTGTACATATGCTCCAAATCTATACTTATCTTCACATGTCAGTTTCAATTGGCCATCTATGTAGATTTGATTACACATGTTAATCTTTTTAAGATTAACCTATATAATCCACCCACTAACGCCATCTATGGAGATTAATTTTTAGCATTTAGCAAACTACTTTATTAACACAATGTGAAGGCTATCGCCATTAGCGCATTGTTTAGAAGCCGCCTGGAGTATCATTCCTATCTATATAATCTATATAAGTGAGGGTTTGTTTTTGTTATTGTTATTTGTTTCTGAAACAGGTGTTTCTGTATGTGTGTGACCACAAAGTTGTTGCTAAATACAACAATAATTCTCAAAACAGCAGATTAATGGTTGTTATCTGAAGCGTATCGTTTAGTTTGCTAAAACATGAAATCGGTCAAGGAGCGAACGAGTCCAAAGTCTGCGGTCTGAATAAATATTTGTAAAAGACGAATTGTTTTCGATTCGTATGTCATTGCGAAAAACGATAGCTGTGCGAATGGCATAAATATTGTTCTACTAACTATAAATAAACGATTATTAATTATTAAAGTACATTTTAGGAAGTTATTTCTTAAAAATAATAATGTCCAAATGTAAACCTTCGCGTTCGCGGCACTCATTTAATCGAACAGTAAAAATTCTTATGACGGCTCTGATAAAGACTGATTAACAAGAATTTATCAATGAAAGCGAAAATGGGCGTTCACAATGGAGTTCTGGTCCCAAGACTTATGTATGAAAGTGAAGCATGGAACTGGCAAAATAAGGGTGACGGCAGAATAAATGCAGTAGAGATGAAGTGAAGACTTATATGCGGTAGAATGATGTACGATAGAATCTCAAATGGTGATATAAGAAAGGAATGTAGAGCGGAAGAAGGTATTATAAACAAAATTATGAGAGTTGGTTCGGACATATGGAGCGCATGGATGGAGAAAGAATGGTTAAGAAAGTGTAGAAAGAAAGAAAGAAAGTGAGGTAGACCGAGGAAAACCCTAAGGGTTGGGGCAGGCAACAAAGTGAACGGTGCACTTAAAGTTGTCATCGCAAACAAAAACCTTTCTAAAAAAGCTAGAATAGCAGTGCACAATGGTGTTCTTCTACCGACGCTTATGTATGGAAGCGAAGCATGGAACTGGCAAAAGAAGGATGAAAGTAGAATAAATGCAGTAGAAATGAGATCTCTTAGACGAATGTGTGGATACTCTGTGTATGATAGAGTGTCGAATGAAAATATAAGAAGTGGATGCGGTGCGAATGATGGTGTTATGAACAAAATAATGAAAGGATCATTAAGATGGTTTGGACACATGGAAAGAATGAATGGTAAAAAAAATATATTTTAACGATGTAAATGGAACCAGAAATAGAGGAAGACCGAGTCAGAGAAATCGACGCATGTGCATGACACGATGTATGAATGTTGAGGAATCAAGATAAATATGTCAGGATAGAAACGTGTGGCAGTCCATTCTTTCTGCCTACCTCTTCGGAGAGACGGCGTGATGGTTAATTAGTTAGCTAGTTCATTTTCGTCTCTAACTATCATATCAAAAAACCTAACATAGCCTAAATTATATTTTAATTTAAATGCCTTAACTAAGTGATTGTTCTACTTTATTTGTCTTGATGTTCGAGTACTTTAAATATGTTTTGTTTCTTTAACCCTTTGGTTTTCAAAATTCAAAATATCGGCGTTCGCTATACCAGCGAGAAGTGCCGAATCTGACGGATAGAAGCTATGAATTATAAAAGAATCATTTACTTTTTAGATAGAGTGACAATGGTCTTATGTCTATGAGTTTTGATTAAGTCACATACATTTCTTATACATTACTCGTAGTATCTGGACTCGGCTGGGATATATTTTGTACCCCATTAAATCAAATCAAATCAGTTTATTTCATCAACAGACATTACAAATTTTATTTTTAAAGCATCTATTGAGAACAGGTAAAATAATATATTGTGTATAGTATACTACCAGAAACGCATGAGAGATGGTTCGATATTAGGAAGACAGGATACTCTCCAGAATTAAGAGTATTTGCCTTCTGAACGTACTTTCACTAATATGAATGACGTCAATCTCCAAGGAGACTGCGTTCAGCAGACTAATTGCTCTTTCCACTGGTGTCACCAGAAGCAGATTGGTTCTGGCGGCCGGTAGGTAAAACAATACTGTCGCTGTCGGAAATATCTATCGGGGACAAAAAACCGAACACCCTAATTAATCTAAAGAAATGGGTAATTAGATGTCCATCTCTTCGAAGCTGTAGAGAAATGGTTCCGAGCATTCCCAAAAGAAATGCCGTGGGATAGAGCCACGGATAGCTATTCCCTCATGTAGAGATACCTCAGAATTTTTTTCTGAACCCTCTCCAGCATCACGGAATATCTCGCTTCGTGAGGACTCCACATCACTCCCTGTGCACTTTTTACAATGTGCATTTGAAACTACAGAAGTAAGTTTGTGTGTCGCTCTCTCTATGTTTTACTTTTTAATTACTATCTTTAATATAGAGGCAATTTTGGCATAGTTATCCCAAAAGCGCTGTCAACCAAAGGGTGAACTTTGAGTTCCTTTACATCAGACTAGGCCAGTTGAGCATTAAGAATTGTATAATGTCAATTTTCCACCCGATTGTATACTTTGTGCCGTTATCTGAAGATATTCCTAGTGTGATGAAGAAGATTATGAAATTATAATTTATCAAAAATATGGCTGTGACATAACCCACATTATGCAATTTTTTTGTATGAAATAAAACAATTTCAGAAAAAAAAAATACTCTTCTTATTTGTGTTTTAATACCTGTTCATTTTTTCCAATCATATCTTAAATCTTATCTGCGAAAAAGAGACTGGTATGGTCATGTTCAAAGAATGGACACCACCAGACTCCCCTATATTACACTCCATAATCAGCCTCATGGAACTCGTCCTCCTGGAAGACCTCCTAAAAGATTAAAGAACCTTACAGGCAGTGGCGGTACTCCCATAGAAGCCCAGAAGCCCGGCTTGCTTAAGACATTTTTAATCATCTGCGAAAAAGGGACTAGTATGGTCACGTTCAAAAATGGACACCACCAGACTCCCCTATATTGCACTACATAATCAGCCTCATGGAACTCGTCCTCCTGGAAGACCTCCTAAAAGATGGAAAGACAGCTGAGAATCTACTTTATAAGCAGTGGCGGTACCCCCATAGAAGCCCAGAAGCCCGGCTTGCTTAAGAAATTTTGAATCATCTGCGAAAAAGGGACTGGTACGGTCATGTTAAAAGAATGGACACTACCAGACTCCCCTATATTACATTACAAACTCATGGGACTCATCCTCGTGGAAGACCTCCTAAAAGATGGAAGGACAGCTGGGAATATACCTTACAGGCAGTGGCGGTACTCCCATAGAAGCCCAGAAGCCCGGCTTGCGTAAGATATTTTGAATCAAAACCTCTTCCGGCTTACAGAGGTTAAACTCTTGTGGCTATTCCTCTTACCTCTGATGGGAACATTGTTGGAAGGTGATTTGGTGGGTTGTTGGTTTATGCGGGGGCACGATTACTTAGATTTGGGGGTTTTGATTCAAAATTTCTTACGCAAGCCGGGCTTCTGGGCTTTTATGGGAATACCGCCACTGCTTACAGGAGGAGCAACACTCCGGAGAACAGACCACATAGGTCTACAACAAGGAAGAATAAGATCATATCTTACTGTATTGAGAGTTACTGATATAAATAGTAAGCTAGAACTAGAGCTCTGTCTGTGAATCTTTCTGGAGATCTATTGAGAACAGGTAAAATATAATATACAAAACACATGAGAGATGGTTCCACTGCAGGAATACAAGATACTCTCCAAAGACAAGAGTTCTTTGTTAAAAATGTATAAAGTCACATCAATTTTCGGTAATTACCATATTCTGCTCCATTTACTAGTGTATATAAACTGCAACGAGTTGAAGTTTCGTCACATTTGATAATGCCTTAGAAGGGCGAAACATGTCATTCCCATAAAATATAATAAAACTAGTATAAAACAGACGTTTTCATTCGTATTAATTATTTAATAAGGAGTTTTACATAATTGTTAAAGAAACAATAAACGGTGAAAACGATTAGGTCTTCTTTCTAGTAATTGGCTGGCTATTGCATTTTCGATCGACAACTTAGATATTATTATATAATATATAAATCAAAAATAAGTTATTTAAGTCCTCAACTTCGATGGAGGGACGACATTTAAGAGACCGCCGGTACGACATGGATGCGTGTTGCCCAGGATCGACAAACATGGAAGCATACGGAGGAGTCCTACGTCCAGGAGTGGACCGATATAGGCTGATGATGAAAAATGAAATAAAATTTGTGTAGGAACAAGTTTATTGAGTTCAAAGGTAAGGTTATGTAATCTTAGGTTAGTTTTCCCTGTAGAAATGTGGTGCTAGCTCCGTGAGCCATTCTTTCCTCGTGATGGTAAGGTTTTTCATGTATACCTTATCATTTGAGCTCTGGACATCGCAGAAGAGTACCCTGAAAGTATAAACAGTTTTTAGAATAATTTATTTCCCGCTGTTATTATTTATTTATTGTTGGAACAAAAAGTGAATGGTCTCCGTGGTTATTTAATCTATATATAGACAAGCGTACTGCTGTACGGCTGTGAGACTTGGAAATCTACCGCAGACGTTATTGGAAAACTCCAGGTGTTTATAAATAAGTGCCTTCGCTCAATATTCAAGATCTATTGGCCCCAAACAGTGTCAAATGCCGTTCTCTGGACCATGGCAGGCGAAAAGCCAATTAGAGAACAAGTCGCTAGACGCAAATGGCAGTGGATCGGTCACACTCTGAGACGGAACCCAGCCTGCATCGCTCAGGACGCACTAGACTGGTCCCCTATGGAGGGAAAAGAGGAAGCGAGGCAGACCTAGAGCCATCTGGAATATCTCACCTCGTGAGGACTCCACATCACAGAACCACTTTTGAACATATTGGGATCTCTGTAAACACTTCCAGTCCAAATAATAAAGTCTTGTAAGAGAGTAGAGGATATTGATTATCCGGATACATACCACTGCGGCTGTTGGGCATTGTAGAGACAGCTGTTTGGACTGATGTAGAGTTCCGTCTGATTCCCCTTCAGGCACCTGTAACTCCCGGAGTGGTGGAGGTAGGCGGCCGTCATGAAGAGTCCAGAACAAAGGCATCGCAGAATCCTCTCCATCTTGGCTGTAAGTAAGGTTAGGTTAGATTAGTTTCTTCTTCTTCCTCAGCCTATTCCCGTGCACTTCTGGACAAAGGCCTCCTCCATTCGCTTCCATGTCACTCTGTCTTGTGCAGACTGCATCCATGTTATTCCGACTCGTCTCAAATCATACTTCCACCGTAGTTGCGGTCGCCCTGCACTCCTCTTTGCCGTCCACTGAGCTTCTGGATACGTGACCTGCCCATTGCCATTTTAGAGCGCTACCTGTCGGATGAGAAAGAGAAAGCGAGGCAGACCTAGAGCCACCTGGAGAAGAACCCTGCAGGACGAGGTTAAGGCAGCAGGTCTCACTTGGGACGATGTTAAGCATCAGGCATGCGATAGAGTCGGGTGGAGAAGATTCCTTGAGGCCCTATGCACCACGGAGGTGTGACAGGACAAAAAGAAGAAGAAGAAGACCTGTTGGATGATGTCGGTGACCTTTGTTTTTTCTCTCACCGTATCGTTTCTGACTCTGTCTCTTAGACTTATTCCTAACATGGCTCTTTGGGTCACTCGTAGTTTCTTGGCAGTAGGTTAGTTTACGATGATGATCAAATGATCAAAGTCTTTATTTAACCAAACAAACCTTTTATTTTTTGTATTTTTTATTGTAAATAAAAGGTTGTTTAAACCCAATTACTGTATATATTTTGTTTTTAGCTATTGTATTGATTCTCGTAACATGTGATAGGGGGCTAATCTATCGCCATTTTATTGTGAATTCTACACCAGACCAAAGACAGTGTGACAATCACACCGCCATCACCGGGAATCGCCGGGACCTTTAGGGTGGAAGTCAAAGCACTTACCATTCGGCCACGAAGGTAGTCATAAGGGTTACGTTAGTTAGTTATATAATGACCCACCTCCGTCCATCATCTTCTCATTGTTGGCAATGCCGAATTTCTTAGTGACGAGCTTCTCGAGGCTGGCTCTGATCTCCACGACCTTCCGCAGGGCATGGTAGTTGAGGAACATCTTGCCGCACCAGCTCTTCACTGCCTTCCTGTTTCCCGATGCATCTCCACTATCTACCTGCTTCTTAAACCCATCGTACACGTTCAGAAGTGTGATGAGATCACCTTCGCCAACCTGAAAAATAGATTAATTGTGGATTAATAACCTTTTTTACTCTGTGAACAAAAGAACAAAAGTTTTATTTTACATTAAATGAAACATTTTTAATTCACAGATGGTCTTTTAATTCTAACTAATTAACTAACTAACCATCACGCCGTCTCTCCGAAGGGGTAGGCATAGAGAATCGACCGCCACACTACTCTATCCTGACACACCTCTCTACCTTCCTCCACATTCATACAGCAAGTCGTACACACACGTCGATTTTCCGACTTCTAACATGACCAACATTTAAAATTTGATTAATTTGGTCATGCCATGTTTTCCTCGGTCTGCCTCGACTCCGTGCTCCAATTACGTCATTAACGAATACTTTCTTAACCATTCTTTCTCCATCCATGCGTTCCATATGTCCGAACCAACGCAGCGATCCTTTCATAATTTTGTTCATAATACCTTCTTTCGCTCTACATTCCTTTCTTATATCAGCATTTGAGATTCTGTCGTATATCGTTCTACCACACATACGTCTTAGGGACTTTGTCTCTACCACATTTATTCTGCTCTCATCCTTTCTCTGCTAGTTCCATGCTTCGCTTCCGTACATTAGGGTTGGGACCAGAACTCCATTGTGAACATCTGTTTTCACTTTCATTGATAATTTTTTGTTTCCTATAACTATTTTTAAAGCTCCATTCACTTTGTTACCCGCACCAACACTTCTTTCGACGTCATTATCCGTTCGGCCATCCGCTGTGAACATGCTACCTAAATACACAAATTCACTCACCTGCTCCAAATTCTTTTCGTTCACACTTATGTTACAAACTGTCATTGACTCTTAGTCAGTATAAAAGGTACCCTGTGTGTTATAAGGATACAAAAAAACTAACCTCAAATCCGTTCCTCTTGGCCACTTTGGCGTTGATGGCCCCCTGGCCCCCGGAGGGAGAGACAAACACAGTCTCCACCTGCATCATTGACACGATTGACAGGATCTCCTCGGTGCATCCGAAGTTTCCTGTTCGAATATGTAATAAATTAAATATGGAATTCCATTGTAAAAACTTTGGAATTTGAAAAACAACCCTGTATATTTTTCATTTTAATTTATTAAATATCTTTATACAATAATAATGCAGAATTGAAGTAGCACGAGCAATCTTAACTTGAAACTCCGACAAAGAATGATTAAGTGTTATATATGGTCTGTTCTACTATATGGCTGGGAAACCTGGACTCTAAAAGTGACTGTAATGAATCGGTTGGAAGCCATTGAGATGTGGATATACCGCAGAATGCTCCATATACCATGGAGCGATAGGGTCAGTAATGCTGACGTACTACATAGAGCCAGAGCCAATAGAGAGCTGTGTGAAAATTAGAAAGGTCTCATATTTGGGTCACGTGCCAAGGGGAGAAAAATAGGAATATTTGGAAAATAGTTGGAGAATGTGGTACTTTTCCCCACGCAGTATATGTCCTAGATGTGAAATTTTCCGAACCTTGATAGTTGACAACAGCTCCCGTCAACTCCAGCTCACCTCAGGACTTCGGTATTGGTAAACATGTTTGTCCAGGTAATTCTGAGCAATCAGCGATAGAGCCACATTTCAAATGCTTCCAGTCTGTTCATTGAGTTGAGTTTCAAGGTCCACGTTTCACATCCATACAATAAAACAGACCACACATAGCATTTGATCATTCTCTGGCGGAGTTTCAAATTAAAGTTATCATTGTAGAAGGGTGATTTCATTTTATTAAATGTAGCTCTTGCTGCCTTCATTCTGCATTTTATCTCTACATCTGGGTCAAGATATTGCTTTAGTATGCTGCCGAGGTATTTAAATTTCTCCATCATTTCTTGTTAAATATGTAATACATTAATGAAAAAGGGAATAACAGGGCAGTCCATTGCCATGTTTTGATTTGAAATTAGAATTAATGTAAAATATCTTACCACTGTTACAGAGTGCCTTTGCTCTCGATGGAGGAAGGGGTAGTTCAGCCATTTGTTCCCCCAGAGGTGACGTGAGATTTCCTTTATTGTCTATGGCCCCCAAGGCAAACAGGACCTCCACAGCGGAGAGCATAGAGCGGGCAGGTGGAGGACATGGGAACGGAAATCTAAATAACAAATAAAATATTAAACAGACATGTTACTATGTTTTAATTCCAATTAATACAACCAACAAACATCAAGTAATGATTTGTGCATCGGATATAATTTTTCGTTTACCTTAAAATGTTGTCTATTCCGAGGGCTTTCAATTGAAGAACAATTGCGGAAAGGTCGGTCCTCTGTATCTCCGGAGGCACGCTGGGCAGCAGCTTATCATACTCCTCTTCCGTGTAGAGCCTGCAATCAGGAATTAAGGAATTAATTATAATTATTTTATTATTTTTTTTTTTTTATGTACACAAAAGGTCGTTGGGACCCAATTGCTGTATACAATTTTTATTTTTTAGCTATTATATTGATTCTCGTGACATGTGATAGGTAGCCAATCTATCGCCATTTTATTGTCACGTGAATTCTACACCAGACCAAAGACATTGTGACAATCACACTGCCATCGCCGGGAATCGAACCCAGGACCTTCGGCATGGAAGTCAGAGATCGTAACCACTCTGCCACGAAGATCGTCATACGTCGTCATCGTAATCAACTAATAATGGAGTTCTAGTGCCAATCCTCATGTATGGAAGTGAAGATTGAAGTGAAAGATAAAAGTAGGATAAATGCCGTAGAAATTAGATCACTGAGAAGAATGTGTCAGAACTTGATATAAGATAGAATACCGAATGATGAAATAAGGAAGATAATCGAATGATCTTTTTAAGGGAAGTTCATTTTAAATAATAATTAAATAAAACGATGTTTTTTGAAATAATTACACATTTGTATATATTCTGTCTGACCAGTCTGTCGATACCAGCGAGCATGGCGAAACCGGTCGCAGTCAAAATAAAGACAAAAGTGGAAGTAGTTAAAAAACATTCTTCTTTCTTCTTTTTGTCCTGTCACACCTCCGTGGTTCATAGGACCTCGGGGAACCTTCTCCACCCGACTCTATCGCATGCCTGATGCCTAACATCATCCCAAGTGAGGCCTGCTGCCTTAACCTCGTCCTGCAGGGCTCTTCTCCAGGTGGCTCTAGGTCTGCCTCGCTTCCTCTTTCCAGTATAGTGCGCCCTGCAGGCTGGGCTCCGTCTCAGAGTGTGACCGATCCACTGCCATTTGCGTCTAGCGACTTGTTCTCTAATTGGCTTTTCGCCTGCCATGACAAAGAAATTTTTTAAGTATTTAAAAAAATCTAACCTGTAACACTTCCCCTGGGCGACCCTTCCAGCCCTTCCCGCCCTCTGGATGGCGTTGGCCTTGGACACAGGGCAGAGGACCAGGTTTTCAAAGGAAGCGCTGGGGTCCAGATAGCGCACTTTGTGGAAACCACAATCAATAACTGAAAATAATTTAAAATTAATTCAAATCTTTTTTATTAAATTATCAATTTGAAATTTTAAAGGCCAAAAAATTTTAACTAAATGTTATAAATAACCAAATTCCTTCTTATTCCCCATTAGTATATAGTATTATACATTAAAAACTTTTCCCCTGTACAATCTAGCTAAAAGATAATAATATTACCTTCAACTTTTGTCACCTTTCCTATTAATGTAATCTGTGTACTTCCTGTTATGATTTATCGTTTTTAATTTATTATGTTTCCGACTTGCGTCTAGCGACTTGTTCTCTAATTGGCTTTTCGCATGCCATGGTCCAGAGAACGGCATTTGACACTGTTTGGGGCCAATTGATTTTGAATATTGAGCGAAGGCACCTATTTATAAACACCTGGAGTTTACCAATAACGTCCTCAGTAGACTTCCAAGTCTCACATCCGTACAGCAGTACGCTTTTAACGCTACTGCTGAATACTTGGAGCTTGAGCTTTCTCGAAATGATAACGGAGTGCCATACAGGGCGAAGCATAGCGACCCTTTGCTTACCATAACTAATTCCTGGAATGGTCACGGAAGTCTCGGCTATATTCGTGGCAATCACGACCTTCCGGCAGTTCTGCTCCGCCCTCTGGAATGCTTTCAGCTGTCTGTAGTGGGGCAGGGCCCCGTAGAGCGGGACCACGGACAGCTCGTATACGGCGGCCATTTTGTTTTCAAACTGGCGTCTTCCCGTCACTTTCTTGTTGTTTTCGACGGCGTATTCTTCCAACAGCCGGCACACGGATATAACTTCATCCTTTAAAAAATATATATATACGAAATAAGTCCATATTTTTGTGTGAAAATCGCATTTATTTGAACGAATGGACTGCCATACTTTTCATTCCTGACATATTTCTCTCGCATCCTCAACATTCGTACATCGTGTCATGTACGTGCGTCAATTTCTCTGACTTCTCATGTGGCCGACATTCAATATTTGATTTACCTATTTGATTGTGCCACGTTTTCCTCGGTCTTCCAAATCTATTTCTAGTTCCATTTACAACATATTTTTTTTTTTTACCATTCCTTCTTTCCATGTGTCCAAACTATATTAATGATCCTTTCATTATTTTGTTCATAACACCATCATTCGCACCACATTCACTTCTTATATTTTCATTCGACACTCTTTCATACACATAGTATATTACACATTCATCTAAGAGATCTCATTTCTACTGCATTTATTCTACTTTCATCCTTATTTTGTCAGTTCCATGCTTTGCTTCCATACATAAGGGTCGGTACAAGAACACCATTGTGCACTGCCATTTTAGCTTTTTTGGGTAAGTTTTTGTTTGCGATGACAACTTTAAGTGCACCATTCACTTTGTTGCCTGCCCCAACCCTTCTTTCAATATCCCTCTCCGCTTGCCCATCTTTTTTAAACATACTACCCAAATACCCAAACTCATCTACTTACTTCCGATTTTCACCATTCACGCTAATGTTGCAGACTGTCATGATTTCTTATTTTTCAAAAATCATTTGCATTGGACTTATTCACATATATCATCAGATCATTTCGCATGCATACCTCGTACATACTATTCACCAGGACTTGTAGTTCATGCTCGTTGTCTGCGAGTAGGACAGCGTCATCCGCATACGAGAGACAGCTTACTGACACTCTGCTCATTTGGGCACCTGCATCCAACCCTTTCAGCTCTTTCATCCAATGTTATTATTATTATTATTATTATTAAGGTTATTGTACTGGGCTTTATCTTTGATTCCTAACGGATGTAAACAAGAACACTTAATACAAAAATGATATTTAATGATCTCTAAAGGAAACGTGTTCAACTCACCTGTCCTGTAAGAAATGCTAGAATATCCCCGAATGGTTCGCTCTCATGTATTTTGATGACAGTGTCCACGGTGGATTGAGCATAGTCTGGAACTGGATCTAAACAAAATATATTATGTTATGCTAACATTAAAAGCATTGAGAACTGTGTATCATAGTTACACAATGAACAACCAGCAACTAGCACATGTATCTACGATGGAAGATCTCGGAATCATCTATAATAGTAGGCTGACTTTTCGTGCAAATATTGCGAAGATTTTTGACATCGCATTGAAATGTTGGGCTTCATCATTCAAACCGGAAGAGTTTTTAGAGATCCCAATGCGCTCAGAGTCCTATACTAAGCGTTGGTTCGGAGCAGAGTCGAAAGTGGTTCTATGATATAGAGCACTCACGGGGCGAGATATTCCGTTATTTCATTTTCATTTATTTCATTTATTTTGATAATAATCACAAACATTACAGACATACAATTCCAAATCGTTTGCAATTACATTATAAACAGAGAAGCATTAAAAAAAATAAAAATTAAGCTTAAGAGTAAGAAAAAATCATAACATTGATATTGCATCCCTGAGGCAACTCACACTATCACGAAATATGTCGACCTCCGAGGCGATCCGATTAAGCAATAAGATTGCCCTACCCACAGGCATTACCATTGGCAGGTTGGTTCTGCAGCGTGGCAAATAAAACAATCTGTGCTGTCTTTGACGAAGGGACAAATAGACCTACATCACTCAGGACATCCGAGTTCTGTATACGGCCGCCAATCAGCTGAAAGAAGTGAACTCCCAAGTGAATGTTCCTCCTTCTCTCCAATGATTGGTAGCTTAGCATACCTAGCAAGAATTCAGTCGGAAAGAGCCACGGGTAATAACCGCGCTCCCTGAGGTAAAGAAAGCGCAGAAATTTTTTCTGCACTCGCTCCACCATCAGAGAATATCGGATCCCAGGCGGTGACCAAATAACGGAACTATATTCCAGCCGACTTCTTACCAGGGAATTATACAACACCCGAAGTACCTGTGTGTTCGAAAATATCTTGGCATTCCTGAAAACAAATCCAAGCATTTTAATGGAACTATTACATAGAGCAACTATGTGAAGATTGAACGATAATTGAGCATCGAACAGAACACCGAGATCTCTGGATGTAGAAGCTCTTTCAAGCTGTACCCCATCCATAAGATAGCGAAAGTATAATGTTTTCGATGCCCGTGTGTATGACATAACAAAGCACTTGGAGACGTTGAAGAATAATTTGTTACGTTTACTCCATTGGGTTATGCTCTGAATGTCACACTGAAGCTTCAAGCAATCTGAGGGATTCTCTATTTTGGAGAAAACTTTTATGTCATCAGCAAATAATAAAAAATTTGAAAACTTTATTTCGTTAGAAATATCATTTATGAATATTGTGAAAAGCAATGGTCCTAAATTGGACCCTTGTGGCACCCCTGATGAGGTGTGAAAGGCTGAAGACTGAAAAAGTCCATATGACACATATTGTTTTCGAGATGTTAGATAGCTAGAGAAAAGCTTGAGCAGATTGTCACTAAAGCCAATCCTTTGAAGCTTTCGAAGTAAAAGTTGGTGGTCCACCTTATCAAACGCTTTTGAAAAATCGCTATACGAGCAGTCGACTTGTGCACCTTTATCAAGGCACTTAGTGACAAAGTTCGTAAATACCATCAAATTTGTAATGGTTGAACGCCCTGACCTGAATCCATGCTGTTCATTAATTATGAATGGTTCTATCTTTGGGTTAATAAAATGATGTATTAACGCCTCAAATACCTTCGCAGGTGTAGATAAAATTGCTACTGGTCGATAATTTTCAACACATGATTTTGTGCCTTTCTTGAAAACTGGAGAGATTTTAGAAATCTTCCAAAGTTCCGGAAAGACACCCGTTTGTAGCGATCGATTAAATATAATGGACAGTGGTTTTTTGAAAATGTGGTTGCAACCTTTTAATATAAAGGTTGGAACAAAATCTGGACCTAATGAATTCGTGTTTTTGAGTTGATTAATAGCCTTGAAGACTTCACATTCACTGAAAAAATCTATGGAAATATCTTGAGCGCCCTGAGTCGTATTCTGCGAATCAGCATGGACTGCCTCATTTGATGGAGTACTGAACACAGATTTAAAATGTTCAGCGAATGCATTCACAACTTCTCTATTGTGAACCTCTTGACCTTGCCACGTCATTGTATCAATAACACCACCATCATGGCGTTTGGAGTCTATATATTTCCAAAAATCATTGGGATTTCTCAAAATATCGGCTCCAATGTTGGATATATATGATTTGAAAGAAGATCTCATTTTACATTTTACCATAGCTCGAAGACTACTAAAGAGAGTGTAGTAATGTGAATTACCAGAAGACTTCCACTTTTTGTGGTAACTATGTTTCATTCTGATGTCACTGATAATATCTCGAGTGAACCACCTCGGATATCGTCTATTAGTAGTAGCCGGGGGTTTCCTAGGGAAGCAATCATCAAAACAAGAATATACAATGTCATAAAAAACTTGTACGGCCTCATTCACGTCTGTTATAGAGCGAAGTTGATCCCAGTTTGCCTGAAAAAGTGCATCATAGAGGAAACTGAAATCACCATTGGAAAAATTCCAGCCCCTCCACGATACCGTGTCTGCAGTAGGGACCCTAGAATGTGGTCTTGAAGTCTCTATAATCAAGTCAAAATTTAATGCAGGATGGTAAGAGTCCTCTTTCGTGAGGGGAGATTCGTCTCGAGAAACGGATACCGGAACTGTCGAAAATATTAAATCAAGTATTCTTTGTTTGGTATTCAGAATGCCATTGCACTGGACGAGTCCCAGCACCGAACACATAAAAGAGATCTCCTCATCGACATCCCTGCTCTGTGCCGAGTACAAATTAAAATCGCCCAGTAAAATGACACGCTTATCCCCAATTATTAGCAGATTACAAAGAATCTTATTAAAAAATAATCTATAAGACTCTAAAGAACTCTGAGGAGGAAAATATATTACGCATATGTAAACTATCGTACCTCTATATGTGAGCTTAAGCCAAAGATCTTCATTGACCGTTTCCAACATAGAAAATCTCTGGATATCCATAGATTGTCCGTGTCTCACGGCCAACAAACACCCCCCACCCTGCCTGTGAGCACTACAAGAGGACGCGCGATCTCTCCTAAACACAATAAAATCCGACGTGAATAGTTCCGAGCTCAAAACGCTATCACTAAGCCACGTCTCGGTCAAACATATTATATCAAAATCACATCCTGCTACCTCATTGTAAAACTCGGTGCATTTGGTATTTAACCCTCGTGCGTTCTGATAAAAACATTTTAATGAAGAGGAACAAGAGACAGGGGGAACAATACTGGCCTCGCTTGTGTCTAGTCATTTGACTTTAGGCAAGTGCGGAGTTACCACCCTATTATCCCATTCCTTAACATATGAATGACGTGGCCAATGACAGGGCTTTAAAACTTCACCAACAATTTCTGAAGGTATACCCAATTTGAACGAGGCATAATCTCCCCTCGACTTGATTTTGAAGACCTTGAATGCGGCCGTACTGACAATCGAGGTAAGGTATTTGATAAGGTCATCTGCTGTGGTATCCTTGTGCAGGGGGTAGAGGTGATAAAATGTCATTTTTTTGTTTACTGAAACGTCATCACTGCGAAGTTTACCGCGCACCACACGACCTCTGCGGGTTCCCTTCGCCACTTTCCAATCTTCCGCTATGCTGGAGAGGGTTAAAAAAAAATTCTGAGGTATCTCTACATGAGAGAGTATGGTAGCTATCCGTGGCTCTATCCCACGGCATTTCTTTTGGGTATGATGGGGACCAACTCTCTGCAGCTACGAAGAGATGGACAACTCATAACCCATTTCTTTAGATTGACAGTACAGATTGTTTTACTTACCGGCCACCAGAATCAATCTGCCTCCAGTGACTCGGGTGGGAAGAGCAAATAGTCTGCTGAACGCGGTCTCCTCGTAAATCGATGTCTTTCATATTAGTGAAAGTGCATTCAGGGGACAAATACTTTTGTCTTTAAAGAGTATCTTGTATTCCTAACGTTGAACCACCTCTCATGCGTTGACACCAGATATTTGATTTAATTTAATAAAAACCACAAATCTTTGAATTTTAATATTGTATAGTACCATTATGAATATTATTATTATTATTTGTAGAATCTCTCTTTACAACATTACAGCGCGAGCCAAATCCATGTAAAGGGTATAGCTATCATATTGATTCTTATAACATGTGATAGGTAGCTAATCTATCGCCATTTCGCTATTCGCCATTATTATCACGTGAATTCTGCACCAGACCAAGGACAGTGTGACAATCACACTGCCATTGCTGGGAATCGAACCCTGGACCTTCCGGTTGGCAGTCAAAGCACTTACCACTCAGCCACGAAGGTTAATTGCATTAATAATATGGAAAATATCAAGCTTTCTCAACGGTATTACCAAAGGACTCGTTCCCAAAGGATAGTATTGCAAACAAATAAATAAGTTTACCTTGTACATAGAAAACATCAACGGGATACATCCTTCCTTCCACGGACAAAATGGCAGAAGTAGAAGGGAGTGCGGAATCATCTATGGACGTCTTCTTCTTCTTATTATTAAGATTGAAAAAGTCCCTTAGAAACTCTGCATCCATGGTGGCCGAAGACACAACCAATTTCAGGTTCTTTCGTTTCTGAAAATATTATTTAAAATACCTTAATAAAAAAAGAGGTTTAAGAACACCGGCGTCTATTGCAGACTTGCTCCAGCTAATAAATTGTAATTAATAACAACAACAAATCATCACGCCGTTTCTCCGTAGGGGTAGGCAGTGAGAATGGACCACCACAATACTCTATCCTGACACACCTCTCTAGCTTCCTCCACATTCATACATGCACGTCGATTCTTCCGACTTCTAACATGACCAACCTTTAAAATTTGATTAATTTGGTCATGCCATGTTTTCCTCAGTCTACCTTGACTCCGTACTCCATTTACATTACTAATGAATACTTTCTTAACCATTCTTTCTCCATCCGTGCGCTACATATGTCCGAACCAACGCAGCGATCCTTTCATAATTTTGTTCATAATACCTTCTTCGGCTCTACATTCCTTTCTTATATCAGCATTTGAGATTCTGTCGTACATCATTCTACCACACATACGTCTTAGGGACCTCATCTCTACCGCATTTATTCTGCTCTCATCCTTCTTCTGGCAGTTCCATGCTTCACTTCCAAACATAAGTCCTTGCTAGGACAATTTTAAACATCATTTGATAATGCCCTAGCAAAGTGAAATATATAAGGCTTGGCACTAGAATTCCATTCCATATTCTTTACGAATGAACAATAATGGTAAAGAAAAAAAAACTAACTAACCATCACGCCGTCTTCCGAAGGGGTAGGCAGAAAGAATGGACTGCCACACTTTTCTTTCCTGACATATTTCTCTCGAATCCTCAACATTCATACATCGTGTCATGCATGCGCGACGATTTCTCTGACTCCTCACATTGCCGAATTTCAACGTTTGATTTATTTGATCGTGCCACGTTTTCCTCGGTCTTCCTCTATTTCTGGATCCATTTACATCGTTAACATATAATTTTTTTTACCATTAATTCTTTCCATGTGTCCAAACCATCTTAATGATCCTTTCCTTATTTTGTTCATAACACCATCATTCGCACCGCATTCACTTCTTATATTTTCATTCGACACTCTATCATACATAGAGTATCACACATTCATCTAAGAGATCTCATTTCTACTGCATTTATTCTAATTTCATCCTTCTTTTGCCAGTTCCATGCTTCGCTTCCACACATAAGAGTCGGTAGAAGAACACCATTGTGCACTGCCATGGTAAATAATGTAGATTTTAAATGCAAATGAAATGTATTCTCTGAGAAGAATGCGTGGTAAATCTTTATTTGATATTGTAACAAATTTCGCAGTGATGACATTATTACCATTGTCTTGATGATAAGAACAATTGGGTACCTTCAAAATTTTCTTGACTAGTCCCATGATGATGACCGTAAGCTGGTTGAGCTCGTGGACTTCATCCAGGACGATGACGCTGTACTGCGTCAGCAGAGGATCGGAAAACATCTCCCTCAGAAGTATTCCTTCCGTCATAAACTGAAAACACAAAAAATATATATGTAAATTGATTGTTAGTGGCCCTATCCCACGGCATTTTTTTTGGGAATTCCGGGGACCAAGTCTCTGCGGCTTCGAAGAGATGGGCATCTCATAACCTCATCTCATTTATTTATTTATTTATTTACACATGATGCTTACATGATTACAAACGCAAAACATTTAGGCGACTCATTTGGACACAAAACGGTGTTACAAAGATAAGATAAAACAACATGAGACCAAAAAATCATACATATCAGAAGGAATCCAAATATGTAAACGTCAGTGAGGCAGTACTCTTTCCAGAATTTGTAATATTTTTAATTTTTTTATGAATACTGCCTCACTGACACTGAAAATGTCCAAATCCGAGATGATTAGATTCAGCGTCTGAATTGCTCTTCCTACTGGCATCACCAAAGGCAGGTTGGTTCTGCGTGACGGAACAAAGAACAATTGATGTCGGCGCTGTCGCAGGTAGTTATCAGGAACAAAAAGACATATTTGCTCCAGAACATAGGGGTTCTTATGGCGCTGGAAGCTCGCCATTCGTCCTCTCTCTATCTGCTATGGCACTAAGTAATATGTGCCACATTGCCCGGGGTTCGCGGGGTCTTTAAAAAGACCTCTCGTGGACGCTAGAGAATTGGGCTTGAGTTGTGTTGCTGTTGTAAATGCAACATGGCGCCTTACGACATTTTGTAGAGACATATTTTCCAGCAAAACATACCCCATCGTAGCCCTACTACCCTTTTGAACCATCCATTTTAACTTAATAAATAACTGAATTTAATTCAACTAATAAGTTAGTACAATATTTATTAATTCTGAGGCGGTACAAAGTTCACCGGGTCAGCTAGTAGAAGATATAAATATCGTCACCTTTATCTTGGTGTTGGGTCCACATGCAGACTGGAATCTGACTGCATAGCCAACGGTGCCTTCTGGACTGCAAGAAGTGTCTTTCTCCAGGGCAACCCTGGTGGCCAGGGTGACGGCTGCAGCCACCCGAGGTAAGGTGACAGCGACCACACCAGACTGGCAATATCCACATTCGAGCAGGAACTGCAATAAAATGACATCATTTGAAAAACAAATGAAATATAACTAACATCGTGCCATTTCCTGAGAGGATGGAGCGCCATACTGCTGACATATCTTACGTTATATCGTGCCACGTTTTCCTCGGTCTTCCTCTATTTCTAGTTCCATTTACATTGTTAAAATATATTATTTTTTTACCATTCTTTCTTCATTAATTATTTCCATGTGTTCAAACCATCTTAATGATCCTTTCATTATTTTGTTCATAACACCATCATTCGCACCGCATTCACTTCTTAAATTTTCATTCGACACTCTATAGTACACAGAGTATTAGCACATTCGTCTTAGAGATCTCATTTCTACTGCATTTATTCTACTTTCATCCGTCTTTTGCCAGTTTTATGCTTCGCTTCCATACATAAGGGTCGGTAGAAGAACACCATTGTGCACTGCCATTCTAGCTTTTTTGGAATCATAAAAAAACATTAAGATTAAGAATTAGAAAGAATCATAACATGGATATTGCATCCCTGAGGCAACTCACGCTATCACGAAATATGTCGACCTCCGAGGCGACCCGATTAAGCAATAAGATTGCCCTACCCACAGGCATGACCATTGGCATGTTGGTTTTGCAGTGCGGCAAATAAAACAATCTGTGCTGTCTTTGACAAAGGTAATTATCAGGGACAAATAGACCTACATCACTCAGGACATCCGAGTTCTGTATACGGCCGCCAATCAGCTGAAAGAAGTGAACTCCCAAGTGGATATTCCTCCTTCTCTCCAATGATTGGTAGCTTAGCACACCTAGCGAGAATTCAGTCGGAAAGAGCCATGGGTAATAACCGCGCTCCCTGAGGTAAAGAAAGCTCGCTCTACCATCAGAGAATATCGGATCCCAGGCGGTGACCAAATAATGGAACTATATTCCAGCCGACTTCTTACCAGGGAATTATACAATACCCGAAGTACCCGAGTGTTCGAAAATATCTTGGCATTCCTAAAAACAAATCCAAGCATTTTATTGGAACTATAATATTACAATGAAGAACATAATGAGGGCATTATTTGCGAACTCGGCAAACTCCACCAACAATCAAAAGTGAGATATGAATTGGGTCTTATTCATAATACATTTGCACACAATTTTTATTGATTTTCAGTTTCAAATTCGGCTTCATTCTGAAGAATTTTGCTATTAAAATATAGGGTTTGTTGCAAACATGGCAACCTCCACTTGAGTGTTGCAAAGCTGGCAACACTCCAAAATGAAATTCATTATTTTACTTTAATTATCAACATAATGATGATTATTTCATGGCTGATTACTTTTAAAATACTAACTGGTTGAGATGAAAAAAATAAATATCGTAAAAAAGCGCATTTTATTAGCGTATCAGTTTTTTGCGATTTACTCAAAACATCTAATGATGGAGTTTGCCAGGTTTGCAACTAATACCCTCATATGGAAGGAATGGACGATCAAGAAAATATATGAAGCCGTGGAAGACCAAGGAAAGCGTGGCATTAACAAATTAATAAAATACTAAAAGGCGACCACGTTCGAAGCGTGCATGTTACGATATATGAATGTAGAGGAAGCTAAATTTTCCAATCACCTTTCGACAAATAATATTTTGTCTAAATTACAATCCGCCTACAGACGTTTCCATTCAACGGAGACGGGATTGCTTAGAGTCATGTCAGATTTAGTACTGGCAAACGAATCGGGCAAATTGGCACTGCTTTCCCTTCTGGACATGAGCGCTGCGTTTGACACAATTGATCACTCATATCTTATCCAACGATTAGCGATCACGTATGGTTTTAGAGGTAATGCCATAGACTGGCTAAATTCATATCTGTCGGATCGTTCACAAGCTGTGCAGCTAGCAGGTAAAAAATCCTCATTTACTAATATCCAATCTGGTGTGCCACAAGGCTCTGTTTTAGGACCCCTTTTATTTATCATGTTTACGAATGACGTTGCCAAAATAATCGAATCCTTTGGCCTCCTCTCACATTGCTATGCTGATGATCAGCAACTTTATTTTTTCTGCAACCCTGATGACACCAAACATCTTACGTCAATAACTGTCAACTGCATTGATGCCATATCCAGATGGATGGCATCAAACAAACTTAAACTAAATCCATCCAAAACGGAATTTCTCTGGACTTCTTTCGCAAAGCGTCAACATCTTATCGATCATTCCTCAATTTCAACAGCTGACAATGATATCGTTCCCAAAAACTCAACAAAGCTTCTTGGTGTTTATCTTGACGCAAATCTGTCTCTAAAATCCCAAATTAATAACACGGTCAGCGCTAGTTTCTTCCACCTAAGACGATTAAAATCCGTCAAAAGGAGTATTCCCCATGACACTTTCAAAACTCTTGTAAATTCCTTCGTTGTGTCACGACTTGATTATTGTAATGGAATTTATGCAAACATTCCAAAACAACAAATAAACAAACTTCAATCTGCGTTCAATGCAGCAGCAAGGCCAGGCATTCCAAAAAAGTCCCATATAACACAACATCTCAAAGAACTTCACTGGCTCAAAAGTCCAGAAAGAATCCAGTATAAACTCTGCTGGACAGTCTTCAAAGCGCTACATGGAATGGCGCCAAGTTATATATCTGAACTCTGTATAACGGACAGCCTAAATTCACGGAAATCCACACTTCACTCGGCAAACTCCTCAGCAATAGGAAGATTAGTTGAGCCGAAGCGTTACCTCAGTACAAATTTCGGGGATCGAGTGTTCGCGGTAGCCGGTCCATCAGCTTGGAACAATCTCCCTTCACACCTTAGATGCATAAATGATCCGACAGATTTCAGATCTAAATTGAAAACCCATATTTTTCATATTTCATACCCAATTTAAACATTTATACTTTGTTCTACTATACTTTTAAACCGATCGTTTTTTAAGCGGTCACATTTAGATTTTTAGATTTAAAACACGTCTTAATGCGCCCTTGAGGTGATTACATCACAAAACCGGCGCTTTAAAAGTTAGCATATTATTATTATTATTATTATTAAAGATGTATGTCAGGACAAAGGAGTATGCCGGTCAATCCTATCTGCCTACTTTTCCGGGGAAACGGCGTGATGGTTAGCTAGTAAGTTAGAATTTTACATTTGATTCTAAATTACCCTGTGTCGAACTACAGCGGGTACTTCTATAACCGAGTAAACACGTTTGATCGATTTTGTCATTAGCAGGGTTCATTTATAGATACTTTGAAAGTTAATCCAGGCATATAATATCGTAGTTGCGTTTTCAATATCTGTCATAAAAAAAAAACAATTTACAGACAGGGACAAACATGTATGGACCCTCATGTATGGAAGTGAAGCTTGAAGCTGGCAAAAGAAGGATGAAAGCAGGATAAACGCCGTAGAAATGAGATCACTAAGAAGAATGTGCGGGAAAACATTGTATGATAGAATACCGAACGATGAAATAAGAAAGAAATGTAAGGCAGATGACTGCATCATGAATAAAATTAAAAAAGGATCCCTGAGATGGTTCGGACATATGGAACGAATGGATGAGAGTAGAATGGTTAAAAAGTTGTACACAATCAGCGTGAGTGGGAAAAGAAGCCGAGGACGACCGAGGAAAACATGGCATGACCAAATTAATCAATTACTAAAAGGCGGCCACATTCGAAGTCGGAACAATCGACGTGCATGCATGGTACGATGTATGAATGTAGAGGAAGCTTGAGAGGTATGCCAGGACAGGCCAGTGTGGCGATCCATCCTCTCTGCCTACCCCCCCGGGGAAATGGCGTGATGGTTAGTTAGTTAGTTAGTTAGACAAACATATTTTAACCGGTATGATGGATGAAAGGTTTGGATGCAGGTGCAAAAATGAACGGTGGGTCAGTAAGCTGTCTGTTGTATGCGGACGACGCTGTGCTACTTGCAGACAACGAGCATGAACTACAAGTCCTGGTGTCTAGTATGTATGATGTATGCAAGCGATACGATTTGATGATGAATGTGAATAAGTCCAAGGTAATGATTTTCGAAAAAGGATAAATGACAGTTTGCAACATTAGTGTAAACGGTGAAAATCTGGAACAAGTGGATGAATTTGTTTATTCAGGAAGTATGTTTACAATCGGATCGAAGAGTGGAGAAGAAGGTTTTTGAAAGAAGGGTTGAGGCAGGCAACAGAGTAAATGGTGCACTTAAAGTTGTCATCGCAAACAAAAGCCTATCTAAAAAAGCTAAGATGACAGTGCATAATGGTGTTATTGTACCGACCCTTATGCATGGAAGTGAAGCATGTAACTGGCAGAAGAATAATGAAAATAGAATAAATGCGGTAGAAATGAGATCTCTCAGACGAATGTGTGGATACTCTGTGAGTGTCGAATGAAAATATAAGAAATGAATGCGGTGCGAATGATGGTGTTATGAACAAAAGAATGAAAGGATCGTTGAAATGGTTTGGACACATAGAAAGAATGAATGAAGAAAGAATGGTAAAAAAATTATGTGTTCACGATGTAAATGGAACTAGAAACAGAGGAAGAACGAGGGAAACGTGGCACGATCAAATAAATCAAATATTGAATGTCGGCCACGTGAGGAGTCAAATTTTGAAAGGAAAAAAAATCGCAAAATGGCGTATCGAAAAAAAAATTATTTGCCCTATTTTTTTCAACTTTATAATTTTTTTAAATAGTCAAAACAAAAAAATTTCAAAAACCTCTCCATCATGCGATACTCAGATATATAAAGAAGCTCTGTGCAAAATTTCAAGTAGATCGGTATATACTGGAGATAACATGTCAACCGTATCGAAAAGAGTCACTTTGGAAAAACGCGTTTAAAGTGTGGAGTCGAGTTTCGCGCGATCTAATTCGTTTAATAGTGTGTTATACTTACATTTTCTCAACCAGCGATCCCAGCCTCATACAACTTTCGACCTTCCATGAAGTCGATTTCTAATAATTTATAGGGTACTAAAGAGTTTTCATAATGTGGGCTTTTCCCAGGTAATCAGAGTTTGCCTGCCGTCTATCGTTCATTCGTCCGTCCGGACCGATTTAGTCAGTGCGTCACAAAAATAGCTGTAACTTCTAAAATATTCAGAATTTCAGAAAATTCTTTTATGGTGATATTCTTAAAGGTCGAAACTTTAAAAATATGCAAAAAAAATTATTTATTCAATTTTCTACACTAGCTCTCTCTCTCTGGTTTCAATCCTGGGATTGGTTTGCAGCAATTTCCTCTATTCTTCTTTTCCATTCTTCCCTGTCTTGTGCGGCTCTTTTGAAATCTGCATATGATGAGCAGCGCACGTCCACCAACAGGTCCTCCAGGTACTCTCGGCGTGGGCGTCCCCTAGAGTTTGTCCCCTCGGTCATACCCTCCATTATGGCATGCAAGAGGCCTTCTTGTCGTATTACATGGCCGATCCATCTTGCACGCCTTTCGGACAAGGTCCTGAGCAGGTGCCTTCCTCTTTCGATTCTTTGAAGAACCTCCTCATTCGTGATATGGTCTCTCCAGGAAATTCCTAATAATCTTCTATAGGACCACATCTCAAAAGCCTCTAGTCTCCGTTTATCTCTTTCGGATAGGCACCATGTCTCGCAGCCGTACATCAAAATACTCCATACATAGGTTTTGATGAGGAGTATTCTCAGTTTGAGGTCTATATTATTCGATTATATTATTTTCGACCTTTTATTAAATGCAAGCCTAGCCTAATGTATACGGCTGTCGACCTCGCTCTTAGACCGACCGTCCCATGTTATTTTGCTCCCGAGGTAGACAAACTCCTTGGTGTTCTTTAGTGGAACTCCTGACATCACTACTCTCATCTGATGTTGCGTTTGGCCTACAGTCAGCAGCTTTGTTTTGTCTTTATTTATCTTCATGTTGTAGTTATTAATTAGTTATTAAGATTACCCCCTTAATAAAAATAAAACACAAAAATCTTATGCATAAATAATAAATTTATTTACATTTTTAAATACACTATAATAAATAACAAATTAATTAATAATATAAAAATATAAGTTATGCAAAATAAAATATTAATTATTATTATTATTATTACTACAGAATAAAATACATTATTTCGATGTATTTATTAAAGCGAAATTTGTACAATAAAATATTCTATATTTCAAAGCCAGTCCACATTAGGTCACTATATAACTAACGTGTAGGAAGAGAGGATAGACAGAGTTTTGGATTGTTACAAAAATCATTAAAATTAAATTTCTGATTTTAAATATAACACAAAACAATGTATAAATAACCAGCAAACCATCACACAGTTTCTCTGTAAGGGTAGGCAGAAATAAAAGACCGCCACTTCATCATGGAATACCTTTTCTTGAAAATCACACTGTCTCACCAGAAGCTTACACAGAGAGGATGGACCGCCAAACAGTTCCATTAATTATTTTGTTCATAACACTTTCTAGCTACGTTTAATAAAATGAAATCACTCTTCTGCAATGGTAACGTAAACTTGAAACTCCGCCAGAGAATGATCAAATGCTATGTGTGGTTTGTTTTATTGTACGGGTGTGAAACTTGGACCCTGAAAGTTAACTCAATGAACAGACTGGAAGCATTTGAAATGTGGCTCCATCGCCGAATGCTCAGAGTTCCCTGGACAGACATGGTTACCAATACCGAAGTCATGAGGCGAGCTAGAGTCGATAGGAAATTGTTATCAACTATCAAGGTTCGAAAGATCTCATATCTGGGTCATATACTGCGTGGGGAAAAGTAACACCTTCTCCAACTGATATTGGAGGGAAAAAATGAGGGACGCCGAGGGCCCGGAAGGAGACAAATGTCCTGGCTGCGAAACGTGAGGGAGTGGACCGGCATCCGAAGTGTTGAGGAGCTGTTCCGAGCGGCGCAGGACAGGGACAGGTTCGCCGAGGTGATCTCCAACGTTGGGGGGACCCGACAGGGCACTTAAAGAAGAAGAAGATAACACTTTCATTCGCACTGCATTCACTTCTTATATTTGCATTTGACACTCTATCATATACAGATTTATCAAACATTCGTTTTAGAGATCTAATTTCGACTGCATTTATTCTACTTGCATTCATCTTTTGCCAGTTCCATGCTTCGCTTCCACACATAAGGGTCGGTACAAGAACACCATTGTGCACTGCCATTTTGGCTTTTTTGGATTGGCTTGCGTAGGAAATTTCTGGCTTAAGGCCGTGCCACAATGTTTGAAACAAGCTCTCCACAGAGGTGACCTTGGTGGAGAGCTGTGGAGCCCACGGTTGGTGTAGCGTCCACACACTGTTGTAAACAAGCTCTTCACAGGGGTCACCTTTGTGGAGCCCACGGTTGGTATGGCATCCACAGTAGACACCATTTTCGTTCAATACGTCCGCACTCCACCGATGCGATGCCGCTATGCAACTGATCTTGACTGGTGGAATGTGGAGCGCCCACATTGTGGAATGCGTGTTTACAACGGTGGGATCCACACGCTACTATGCGCGTCCGTGAACAAACGATTTTGTTTCAAACAAGTGTCTACAAAGTTTTAAACCGCCGGTGGAGAGTTTGTTTAAAACAGTGTGGCACGGCTTTTACAGAGGTTCAGCTATTGTGGCTATTCCTCTTACGTCTGATGGGAACATTGTTGGAAGGTGATTTGGTGGGTTGTTGGTTTATGCGGGGGCATGATTATTTAGATTTGGGGGTTTTGATTCAAAATTTCTTATGGGAGTACCGCCACTGGTATGAATGTAGAGGAATCTAGAGAGATATGTTTGGACAGTACAGTATGGCGATCCATGCTCTCTGCCTACTCTTCCCGGGAAACGAAGTGATGGTTTGTTAGCTAGGTAGTTAATTGTGGCCAATACCAATTAAATCTTAAGCACTTAAAACGCTATACCGATTTTTGATATTAACTAACTAACAAAATGTTTGATATTATATTATTTTTTTTCTTTCGGTAACAATTTTTCCCTAATGAGCATGACTCACCGTTTTAACTTTCGCGACAGCTGCTTCGTAAACCTATGTTGACATCATCAGGTGTTACATCTATCAACTGTTAAAATTAATTTTTCGTGATTTTTCGAACCTTTATGTTTATTTGTTCCTATGACAATTTGAATAATTTCTTTGATAGTATTTTGAAGTTCTTGCTGGAGTTGAGTTAGGTACATTTAGTTAATGAGTTTTTTGGCGTATAAATAGTAACTAATCGTTTTTTTAATTAACTGTAATTAGGTACGTAACTCAACTGCAGCAAGAACTTCAAAATGTTATCAAAGAAATTATTCAAATTGACATAACAAATACACGAAAATTTAATTTTAACAGTTGATAGATTATTGTAACGCCTGATGATGTCAACATATGTTGACGAAACAGCTGTCGCGAAAAATAAAATGTAATGCTTCTACTTCTTTCGGTGCCGTGTCAGATCCCCCCAAACATTGGCGATCACTACAGCAAAGGCATCTCTACCCTGCGCCACTTGGAACAGGTTCTGAACTCTTGTAATTCCTGTCCACTCTTTGATGTTCCGCAGCCAGGACAGCTGCCTTCTACCAATTCCCCGACGTCATTCCACTTTACCCATTAATATCAGAAATAATTCATAAAAAAAGTTTTATATAATAATTTAACAGTTAATAATGTTGAAGTATCATAGTATCACGGCGAAAATAATGGATTATTTTATATTTGTGAAATGTATACTTACATCTGTATACGAATCCTGGATTTTCACCTGTGGGTGGTTAATTTAAATTTTTTTAATTGTATCTCAATAGAGACGAAGAAACAAACTGGAAACTGAATATGGATGATCAAGGTGTTTACAGGACTTATGACCTGTCATTGGTTGGGTTAAGCGCACGCTTTATGTAATTACAACATTCCCCATTCCACCATTGTTATTATGATCATGTATGATACATTTTTGGAAGTTGTATATATACTCCAAATATTATTAACTTGTTCTCGACATATTTTCCTCGAGATTGAGTCCACATTAAAGTATTTTTTCAACAACAAACCATCATGCCACTTCCCCGAAGGGGTAGACAGAGAGAATGGACCGCCACACTCCTCTTTCCCGACGCACGTATCTAGATTTCCACATTCCTACAGCGAGTCGTACAAACACGTCGATTCTCCGACTTCTAACATGGCCGACCTTGATTTTCTTCGATTTTCCGCGACTTCGTACTCCATTCCACCGTTAACGTATACTTTCTTAACCATTCTTCCTTCATCCATGCGTTCCATACGTCCAAACACACGCATTGATCCTTTCAAAATTTTGTTCATAATACTTTCTTCTGCTCTATATTCCTTTCTTATATCACCATTTGAAATACTATCTATTAATATTTAAGCAGTCTAAATACTATATATAGGGTTTTAATTAAGAGCGCTCGAACTTTGAAATGATTCGAATAAATTCAATGTTTCCCGCGCAATATGACAAGTGGCGCCCTCCTGTTGAAACCACATGTTTGTGAGATCCATATCATCTGTCCTAGGCCACAAAAAAATCTTATCATCGTCCGATATTGGTCGCCATTGTGAGTGAACGCGGCTCCTTGCGCATATTCCGAAAGCAATTTTAACAATTTCAACGCGTTGTTGAAGCGTGTAGCGTTCCATGGTGAAATGGCTAAATAAGTTTTTAAGGATTAATTGTATCTCAATAGAGACGAAGATGCAAAATGGAAACAGAATATGGTGGTCGAGGCGTTGACAGCACTTATGACCTGTCATTGTCACCATGTCTGACAAATTTTTGGAAGATGTATATATGCTACAATGTAACACCACACTTCACATTTTTTAGTTCAATCTATACTAGCGCCATCTATTAAGATTGGATTAACCACTAAGCAGAAGATCTTTATTGACGTGTCATTGGTTGGGTTGAGCGCACGCTTTACGTAATACAACATTCCCCATTTCGTCCTTCTTAGGACCACCACGTCTGACAAAATTTTGGAAGATGTATATATGCTACAATGTAGGCATACACTTCACATTTTTTTACACAGGTCATAAGTCCTGTAAACGCTTCGACCGCCATATTCTGTTTCCGATTTGCATCTTCGTCTCTATTGAGATATAATTAATCGTTAAAAATGATGGAAGCGAAGCATGGAACTGGCAAAGGAAGGATGAAAGTAGAATAAATGCAGTAGAAATGAGATCTCTTAGACGAATGTGTGGATATTCTGTGTATGATAGAGTGTCGAATGAAAATATAAGAAGTGAATGCGGTGTGAATGATGGTGTCATGAACAAAATAATGAAAGGATAATTAAGATGGTTTGGACATATGGAAAGAATGAATGAAGAAAGAATGGTAAAAAAATTATATGTTTATGATGTAAATGGTACCAGAAATAGAGGAAGACCGAGGAAAACGTGGCACGATCAAATAAATCAAATATTGAATGTCGGTCATGTGAGGAGTCAGAGAAATCGACGCGCGTGCATGACACAATGTATGAATGTTGAGGAAGCGAGAGAAATATGTCAGGAAAGAAAGGTGTGGCAGTCCATTCTTTCTGCCTACCCCTTCGGGGAGACGGCGTGATGGTTAGTTAGTTAGTTAGTTTTTAAAAATGATAACCCGCAATGGGTAAAATCCAGTATTCGTCTACAAGTATTTGTATACATTCAAAATGTTGTAAAAAAAACTGGTCCAAGTTAAAATGCATAAAAATTGGAGAGACATCTCCAGGCGTTATCTAGTAATGTATGTTAATGGCGGTAGCCTTTCACATTGCGTTAATAAAGATCTTCTGCTTAATGCTTACACAATCTTAATAGATGGCGCTAGTGTAGATTGAACTAAAACAAAAAGTATTTGTATACATTCAAAATGTTGGCTAAATAAGTATTCTTGTCAAATTTGATAGCTATCGCTTTACCAAAATACGCTGTCAAAGTTCGAGCTCCCTTAAAAATAATAAATAATAATAATATGCCAACTTTTAAAGCGCCGTTTTTGTGATGTAATCACCCCAATCACCCCTTATTGAAAAACACTTAATATATAATTATCGAGGATTTAAAGCAAATATATACAATTAAAAATTTGTTCTACTTATATCAAAGAGAATCATTTATTAAAAATCAAGTATTTTTTATTATTTAAATACATTAAAAACAATAACAATAAATACATATTTTTACAAATATTAAATGTAAAAGACTAATGGAAGCGAATCAGGAATCGAAAATGGTGTAATTATGTTCTACACTTAAAAAAATACATAACTTTTTTAAATGTATATTTAATTAATATCTAACCATTAGGCCTTTTATTTGAAGGAGTCGGCAAAAAAAATGAACCACCACAAACTGACGTAACTCTCGCGACTCTTCTACATTCATACACGACTAGAAGATTTATTATATTTTACGAGAGTAACATGTGAAGGCAAACATGTGAATCTCATAAAAAATATAATAATACTCGCGACTCTTCTATATTCATACACGACTAGAAGATTTATTATATTAGGTCCTTACATATGAAATTGGCGTTTTGCCGCACTGGCAACTTTGATCTCAAATATCTTCTCTTTGGTTAAGAATTCCAAATTCAAATTTATACAGCTATTTACTCAAGTATTTGTGTTTTGAAAATTATAATTCATTTGTTTTTTCCTCAATAGTTTTTTTTCTTTGCGTAACTCAGTTTACAAAATGGAAAACTTGAAATATCGCGTTATTTACGAGTACGAGTTCCACCGTGGCACCAGTGCTGCAGAAACGGTTCGAAGGATTAATGATGTGTATGGCGACGGTGCCGCAAAAGAAAGCACAGTGTGTTTTTGGTTCCAACGTTTTCGTTCTGGAAATTTCGACCTGCAGAACAAGCCCCGTGGACGGCCGGAGACCAAAGTTGATAATGAAGAATTGAAGGCTATTGTGGAAGCGGATCCATCGCAAACCACGTCCGAGTTAGCTGCAGGTGAAAAAGCTTGAAAGGTGGGTACCTCACGAATTGAGTGAAGCAAATCAACAAACGCGCGTTGACTGCTGCGTTGCATTACTCAACCGGCACAAAAATGAAGGGATTTTGAATCGAATCATTACCTGTGATGAAAAGTGGATCCTGTATGATAATCGAAAGCGCTCATCGCAATGGCTGAACCCTGCCGAACCAGCCAAACCATGCCCCAAGCGAAAATTGACTCCAAAAAAGTTACTTGTGAGCGTTTGGTGGACTAGTGCTGGTGTCGTTCAATACAGCTTTCTTAAATCTGGCCAGACGATTACGGCAGATGTCTATTGTCAGCAACTGCAAACCATGATGGAAAAGCTAGCTGCTAAACAACCGAGGCTGGTTAATCACTCTAGGCCACTGCTGCTTCATGATAACGCTAGACCACACACCGCACAACAGACGGCTACCAAATTAGAAGAGCTTCAATTGGAATGTCTAAGACATCCACCGTACTCTCCGGACCTTGCCCCAACAGATTACTATTTTTTTCGAAATTTGGATAACTTCTTGCAAGGGAAAAAAATTCAACTCCGATGGGGCAGTCCAAACCGACTTCAAAGATTTTATTGATTCCCGTCCGAATGGTTTTTTAGTAAAGGGATCGATGAACTACCTATGAGATGGCAAAAGTGCATAGATAGCAATGGTACATACTTTGATTAAATAAATATATTATACTTTAAAAAAAAATCAACTTTATGTTCCTCCCATACAAAACGCCAATTTCATATGTAAGGACCTAATATTTTATGATAGTAACAAGTGAAGGCAAAACATGTTACTCTCATAAAAAAATAAAAAAATACTCGCGACTCTTCTAAATTTATACACGACTAGAAGATTTGTTTTATTTTATGAGAGTAACATATGAAGGTAAAACATGTTACTCTCATAAAAATATAATAATACTTCTAGAAACATACGTTTTTATCACTATTCAGTATTCCAAATGGAGTTTTATATAAAATTGAAACAGATTAACATAAAAAAAAAATAAAACATGTTTTTAAATACGTATTTTCCTAAATATTTAATATATATGAGGTAAGTATATGTGAACGATGTAAACGAAATAAGAAATAGAGAAAAACCGAGGAAAAGGTTGCACGATCTAATCAATGGAGTACCTGATGTGAATAAAAAATTTAAGATAATTCAATTAATTGATTATATTTCAATAATTCTGCTATAAAAAGGAACAGAAGTTTGATACTCGCCACCTTCGATAATGCCCTAGCACTTGAAATACAATAAAACTTCTAGAAAACGTACGTTTTCACCAGACACTAATAAAAACGTCTGTTAACTAGAAGTTGTATCAAATTTTAAGGGAATGACATGATTCACTTTGCTAAGGCATTATCAACTGGCTTACAGAGGTTCAGCTAAATAACTAACTAACCATCACGCCGTTTCCCCGAAGAGGTAGACAGAGAGGATGGATCGCCACATTGTTCTTTCCTGACATAACTATTAATAATAATAATAATAAATTGGATAATTTATAAAGCGCCATTTTTATGAATTGCTCATCTCAAGGGCGCTGTAGAAGATGCTCCGTTTTATCAACTAGATAATAATAATAATAATAATAATGATAAAAATATATTTAAACATATTTAGTATGAGGGCTGCACCCGACGAAATCGATTAGCCCATCCTGTCAGGAAATGATAATTTGAAAAGGTGCGTTTTGAGTCTCGGTCTAAACTCTGATTGATTCTCAATGCACTTAAGGTCTGCTGGAAGACTGTTCCAGGCTGAAGGGCCGGCTACCGCGAAGGCTCAGTCGCCAAAGTTTGTGCTTGGACAGCGTTTTGGCACAGTCAATCTACCGATCGCAGAAGACTTAGCTGATCGCAATGTAGACTGTCTAGCATTCAGGTTCTCGTTGATGCAGAGTTCAGATATATTAGCTGGTGCCATTCCATGCAACGCCTTATATACCGTCCAGCAGAGCTTGTATTGTATCCTTTCTGGACATTTCAGCCAGTGGAGCTCCTTAAGATTCCGTATTATGTGACAACTCTTTGGCACACCTCTTATCAGTCTTGCTGCTGCATTGCATGCAGACTGGAGTTTATTTATTTGCTGTTTGGGGATGTTGGCGTAGACACAATTGCAGTAATCTAGTCGGGATACGACGAAGGAATTGATCAATGTTTTAAAACTGTCAATGCACATCTTCTACATTCACACATTGTGACGTGCACGCTCGTCGATTGTTCCTACTTCGAACATGGCCGCCTTTCAGTAATTGATTAATTTTTTCATGCCATATTCTTCTTGGACTTCTACGACTTATTTTACCATTCACACTGCTTGTATATATATTTTTAATCTTACTTCCTTCATCCATTCGTTCCATAAGTCCTTTCTTACTTCATCATTAGATATTCTATCATACAGTGTTTTCCGCATATTCTTCATAGTGATCTCATTTCTACGGCATTTATCCTACTTTTATCCTCCTTCTGCCAACTCCAAGCTTCACTTCCATACATAAGGATGGTCACTAGTACTCCATTGTGCACTGCCATGCATAGAGGTTGTAGCTCTTCCTCTTACGTCTGATTCTAGTTTCTCAGAGAGTATTAAAATACTTTGGACACTCGGAAAGGCCAGGACAACCTTGAAAAGCTCATCATCGTGGTCAATTCGATCTGCCAGGGACAGAGACGCCTACTTTCAAGTGATAGCCATTTCTACGTATAGAAAGACTTTCATAGAAGACACGGAAAATCGATTTTATGAACGGCTAAATATGTAGTCACAACTGGAAAACTTTTTGACCTCACTGCGAGTTTCTAGACACATAAAATCAAACAAATAAATCTTTTGAATTATGTACGCAAAAAAATGTACATACACTGATTGATAACGCATTCTCGTGTTGGCCTAGACGAAAAAGGCTGATAACATCAGTCGTAGAACCATTATTCAAAATTAGAATACATTCTACAGTGTTACCCGTAAAAATATATATATATAATAATAATATAACTAACTAACTAACTAACCATCATGCCGTCTCCCCGGAGGGGTAGGTAGAAAGTATGGACCGCCACACTGTTCTGTCCTGACATACTTCTCTCGATCCTCTACATTCATACATCTTGTCATGCACGCACGTCGATTTCTAATTTGATCGTGCCACGGTCTTCCTAACTAACTAACCATCACGGCCCGTTTCCCCGGAGGGGTAGGCAGAGAGGATGGATCGCCACAATGCATACCTGTCCTGGCATACCGCTCGGGCTTCCTCTACATTCATACATCGTACCATGCACGCACGTCGATTATTCCGACTTCGAATGTGTCCGCCTTTTAGTAATTGATTAATTTGGTCATGCCATGTTTTCCTCGGTCGTTCTCGGCTTCTTTTCCCACTCACGCTGCTTGTGTGCAACTTTTTAACCATTCTACTTTCATCCATTCGTTCCATATGTCCAAACCATCTCAGTATCTCATATAACTTAATTGTATCTCAATGAAGACGAAGATGCAAATTGTTTTCTGGGAGCAGAATATGGTGGTCGAGGCGCTTACAGGACTTATGACTAGTCATTGGTTGGGTTAAGCGATCGCTTTATGTTAACAACATTCCCCATTCTGCCCTTCTTACACCACCACGTCTGACAATTATTTTTGAAAGTTGTTTATATGCTACATATTGAGAAACATTTCACATATTTTAGTTCAATCTACACTAGCGCCATCTATTGAGACTAGATGTAAGCATTAAGCAGAAAATCTTTATTAATGTAATGTGAAAGGCTATCAACCCAATTATCACACATTACTAGACAACGCCTGGAGAAGACTCAATTTTTTTTATATGCTTTTAACTTGTATTTAACCAGTATTTGTATAATTAAAAAATATATATAATATTTTAAATATTTATATAATATCACTGATGAAGGGCTGGTTAGTCCGAAATATGTTTGATATTTATTTTTAATTGTTTTAATAAATGTGAGTGTTGTATAAAAAGTATATAAAAGAAACATTAAACATCTACAACACAAAGTTGTGGCGAACATAGAAGAAATTAGATTAATTTGGTCATGCCATGTTTTCCTCCATTCCAACAAGCTAAGAGTCACTCAGAGAGCAATGGAGAGAGCCATGTTGGGTATCAGTTTACGGGACAGACTCAGAAATGAGGACATAAGAGTCAGGACAAAGGTTTCCGATGTTATCAAGATGGCCGCAACCCTCAAGTGGCGATGAGCGGGACATGTCGCTCGCGATCCAGATGAAAAGTGGACAAGGCGACTGCTGTGCTGGTGGCCAAGGACGGCAAAGCGTGGAGTTGGGCGCCCACAGTTGGTGCGACGATGTCCGGAGAAGTGCGGGAAGTGCCTGGATGCGGATCGCTCAGGATAGAACAGAATGGAAAATGCGAGAGGAGGTCTACGTCCAGGAGTGGACGGTCAATACAGGCTGAAGAAGAAGATGTTTTCCTCGGTCTTCCTGGACTCCGTACTCCATTCACATCGTTGGCGTATACGTTCTTTCATAGGTCCAAAGGATGTTTTAATTTTTTTTTTCAGGAAACAAAAAGAAAATAGGAATTTAAAGTTAAAAAATTCACAAACACCGTGTTGTTGGACACTAGGTTCAAATGAAAGGTTTTTCAAATACACTATATATGTATTTATATCAGCCGATAGCCCAGTACCTACCGATGACAGTACCTACCGAGACATTCAAACAACATTAAAACCACATTAACCGACGAAAACATTTGATTATCGAACAAAATACACAAAATTAACTTAATAAATCACATTCAGTAAGCCCAACGAACATTTCGACATGCAACCTTCTTCTTATTCCTTACCAAATTAACTTTTATGTTAGAATGAGCGTATATTTAATTTGATCGTACCATATATTCCTCGGCTTTCCTCCATTTGTTGTTCGCTTACATTGCGTCACCTGAGAGTAAGAGGGTTCCAACTAACAAAATTTCACATTTGGCTTTTTTCGTATAAAGGGTTCTTACTAACCTTATCTATACGCACAATTAAAAAAAACATGTAATAGTATCGTCATTTTGATGTTACGAAAAGAATCAAGTTCCATCTGATCATTCAAAACACACGTTTAGGAAGCGAAAGAAGTATGATAGGAAAGGACAGTGTAGCTGTCCATTTTACTGCCTACCCCTACGGGGAGACGGCGTGTCATGCCCGCAAATCGATATCTCCGAATAACATGAACATTTTAAATTTGTAAGGATTAATTGTATCTCAATAGAGACGAAGATGCAAATTGGAAACAGAATATGGTGGTCGAGGCGTTTACAGGACTTATGACCTGTCATTGGTTGGGTTAAGCGCACGCTTTATGTAATACAACATTCCCCATTCCGCCCTTCTTACGGCCACCATGTCTGACAATTTTTTGGATGTATATATGCTACAATGTAACACCACACTTCACATTTTTTAGTTCAATCTACACTAGCGTCATCTATTAAGATTGGATTAATCACTAAGCAGAAGAGCTTTATTAACGCAATATGAAAGGCTACCGCCATTAACGTATTGCTAGATAACGCCTGGAGATGTCTCTCGAATTTTTATGCTATTTTTAACTTGGACCAATTTTATTACAACATTTGAATGTATACAAATACTTGTAGACGAATACTGGATTTTACCAATGGGTAAAATCCAGTATTCGTCTACAAGTATTTGTATACATTCAAAATGATTTAAAATTTGATTATTTGATTATGTCACGTTTTCCTCGATCTTACTCTATTTCTTGTTCCATTTATAGATTTGCGTTTATTCGTTATACGCATTAACTTTTCCATATTTAAACATTTTTTATTTATTATATTAATTATAACAATCTTCTCCTGCCAGTTTCACGCTTTTTTTACACACAATCTTCTAGGACTAAGTTTGCGATGTTTACTTTAAGAGCACCATTCACAATACTGCCTACACTTACACTTTTCAATATCCCTCTCCGCTAGCCGATCTTTTGTAAACATACAAACATAAAAATATATAATATATACATTAGTTACAGAATTTTCATCTAATAAACATTTAAAATTATCAGTAACATCACTTTGAACAATTATTTTCATATTAATATATATATATTTTAAATACAGTTAACACAATATTAAAATTATCAACATAAAAATAAACAGTCGCAGATAATATAATACATATTTAAAATATATTTTTTTTGTTTTACAGTAGAGTCTCGATTATCCGACCCAAACCGGATAAGCGAAAAGGTCGGATAACACGGAAAATGATAAAAACGACATTGAACATGTGTTAATTTTATTTGCACATCGAAAAGTTTTCAAATATGTACATGTAACACAACTGAATGTAACGAACTAAAACATCAAAACATAACTAACAGTCTAACACAACGGCAGAAACGAAACAAGGAAACAATGCGCAACACGTCCTCTCAGCGAAAGAGCTACGTAAGCACTGAGGACTGTCGCCTGGCGCGCGAATATAATGCGTGCAGTCGGGTAAAGGAAAGGGGCATTGCCCCGGTAGGTCGGATAACTCGGAAGGTCGGATAACCGAGACTCTACTGTAATACAATTCTTGTATGGTAGTATAAAAATATATTAAATTTAATATGCAGCAATATTACATTTAACAAACATTTTTGTTGGATGTAATATATAAATAAATTAAAAACAAAGTAACATCAAAATAATAATAAATAAATAAAATTAATACGAATGAAGATGCGTTTTCTAGAAGTGTAAATAACACGTTTCGCCTATCTAAGGCATTATCAAATGATAACTCTTAGGTGGTCTTCCAAGCGGACGGGGTCCAAATGGGATTTTGATGTCCAACAATCTAAGAGGTGGAGGAACAGTTGGACCTCATGATATCAGGAAACACAATTTTCGTATCACAGATCGTCAGATCTATTAAAATAAGAACTCAATGTAATTTTTTGAGTATTTAAAAGATTAAACTTTTAAATACTTAAAAAAATATTGGGTTAGCTTAGGTTTGACGAATTTTGACAAGAAATATTTAAATTAAAACCAAAAATATAAATAATTTAAAAAAAAATTAAACACATTTTTTGCCTTTTATTTACCACTTTATTTTGAGTGATTGGGCTAACCGGTTTCACTCTGTAGCGAGCTTCTTCAGGGCTATACAAAAACTAAACTAAAATATAATATAGAGTTACAAAGTTGAGTGGGGAGAGGTGGGGTGTATATATTGGAAAGAGAAGGGTATATATAATTAAACTACTTAAATATGATGTGCCGAAAAGGAAGGAGAGGGGAACACTTAGGGATAATTACAGGGTGATTAGGCGGAAATGGAAACATATTTAAAATGGGACTATATTTAACAAGCATATAAATTTAGATAATATCTATGTTTTTTAACTACTTCCACCTTTGTCTTTATTTCGAGAGCGACCGGCTTCGCCAGGCTCGCTGGCATCGACAGACTGGTGACACTATTGCAAACTGAGTCCTTTATGTACATACAGGTCATGCATTAAACGACGTATTGTGGACTCTGCAGGACGGCCATGAATGCCAAAAATTGGCGAACAGAGCACTGATTTTGATAATAAATGTTAACAATTTCAACGCGTTGTTGAAACGTGTAGCGTTCCATGGTGAAATGTCAAGACTAAATATTTATTTCGAGAGCGACCGGTTTCGTCAAGCTCGCTGGCATCGACAGACTATTGACACTATTGCTAAATCATAATTGTTTTAAGATTATTTTCGTATAGAATCATGTTTACCGCCCCTGACCTGTGTGTTTATATGTTTGCAATAGCGTCACCAGTCTGTCGATGCCAGCGAGCTTGGCGAAACCGGTCGCTGTCGAAATAAATAAAAAAGTGGAAGGTGTTAAAAAAACATCGTTTTATTTAATTATCATTTGAAATGAACTTCCATTAAGAGATTTCAGTAAAATCATTTGATTATATTAAAAATAAAATTACGTGAACATTGTAACTCTACATTTAAATTTAGTTTAGTTTGTCTATAGTCCTGAAGAGACTCGCTACAGAGTGAAACCGGTTGGCCCAACTTCTTCTTCTTATTTTTGTCCTGTCACACCTCCGTGGTGCATAGGGCCTCGAGGAACCTTCTCCACCCGACTCTATCGCATGCCTGGTGCCTAACATCATCCCAAGTGACTGCTGCCTTAACCTTACCCAAACCAACTTGGGTTGGCCCAACTTCGTTGGACGACCTTCGTGGCAGAGTGGTGAGATTCCGGGTTCGATTCCCGGCGATGGCAGTGTGATTGTCACACTGTCTTTGGTCTGGTGTAGAATTCTCGTGACAATAAAATGGCGATAGATTAGCTACCTATCACATGTCACGAGAATCAATGTATCAGCTTAAAAAAAAAAAATAATAATAATAATAACTTACCCAAAATAAAATGGTTAATAAAAAGGGGAAAAAGTGTTTAATTTTAAAAATGTGTCAAATTGCCAAGTAATGGTTTCATATCAAAGTATAAATAATTGTATTCACAGCAATATGTATGAAATTATCTAGACAGGGCACAGCCCTGATTTACATATTTTAAATTAAAACTATACATACTTAAAACATTTTAATAAAATAAAATAAATAAATAATATCTATAATACCAGGCGATAAGTAATACTCATCGGGCTTAAGAATGAGACTGTCGTTTTTAATCGGCTAACTTCGGCTTTGTAGAACATCGTCTCTGTCGCACGGTGCGCTAGCAGCGGATGCGACGGAACTCGTGTACGAATGACAGAGACGACGCTATTAAATGCCGAAGTTAACCGATTGTGGCTGACAGTCTCTTTCTTAAGCTCGATGTGTATTACTTACCGTCGGTTTGAATACATTACAATAATTGAAATTAGTATAATATTATAACATTTTGTATTTTAACAACACTTTAAAAAAAGGAGTTCACAATGGAGTTCTGGTCCCAACCCTAATGTATGGAAGCGAAGCATGGAACTGGCAGAAGAAGGATGAGAGTAGAATAAATGCGGTAGAGATGAGGTCCCTAAGACGTATGTGTGGTAGAACGATATACGAAAGAATCTCAAATGCTGATATAAGAAAGGAATGTAGAGCGGAAGAAGGTATTATGAACAAAATTATGAAAGGATCGCTGCGTTGGTTCGGACATATGGAACGCATGGATGGAGAAAGAATGGTTAAGAAAGTATACGTTAATGATGTAAATGGGGTACGAAGTCGAGGCAGACCGAGGAAAACATGGCATGACCAAATTAATCAAATTTTAAAGGTTGGTCATGTTAGAAGTCGGAGGAATCGACGTGCGTGTATGACTCGTTGTATGAATGTGGAGGAAGCTAGAGAGGTTTGCCAGAATAGAGTAGTGTGGCGGTTCATTCTCTCTGCCTACCCCTGCGGGGAAACTGCGTGATGGTTTGTTGTTGTTGTTAAAAAAAGGAAAAATAAAAATATGCTAAAGGAGAGCAAAATTCGAATCTACAAGACATGCGTACGTCCTATAATGACATATGGAATAGAAACGAGAGCTGACACCACCAGAACAAAAAGTCTCCTAAGAACCACAGAAATGAAGACTCTCCGATCCGTTGCGGGAACGACACTCCGAGACACAATAAGAAATTATGAAAGAAGAAAGATCTGCAATGTAGAAGATGTCGTGCGATGGGGGAGACTAAGAAGACGTTCCTGGAGAGATCATGTGAAAAGAGCATGTTCTGAAAGAGTGATAAATATAGCCGCAAATAAAGTACCAACAGGAAATCGACCTGCAGGGAGACCACCTAAAAGATGGCGAGACAGTTGGACACTTGTATCCCAGGAACAGGCTCCGAGAAATAACAGGACACAGTCCTCAATAAAGCAGAAGAAGAAGAACAACACTTTATTTTTTGATTTGGGGTGGCTCTGAGGATAGGTGGCCATATTTGTCGAAGAACCGACAGTTGATGGGGAAGATGAGTTCTGCAGTTGAGTTATATGTCTCCTGTCTGCTAGACTAACCATATTATAAGGATTGCTGAACGTGGATGGACGAGAATGACAATATAAAGGGGATAGTTGCGTGATTTGGGAGAGGCCTACGTTCACCAGTGAACGACAGACGACTGATAAGAAGAAGAAGACACATGTTTAGCTTGTGACCCAACCTTCTTCGGTGTAAAAATTAATCTCCTTCCGGACATTGCCAGGCTTCAAAGATAACAAAATCAAATAATATAAACAGCCTATAATATAAAGTATTTGACCTCAACAAGTATACAGACAAACAAAACAACTTGACTTATCAGATCTGACCAAATTTGAGACCTTGAAATCACGGAAGATACAACAGACATTACAAACTAATCAAAAACTCAGACGTACACAGTCACTGGACTAGAAACTGTAACAGATATCACTTACCGAATGAATCGACAAAAAAAGTACAATTTTTTTTTTATAGTGGACTGAAAATCTACCATGACCTACAATTATATTATAACTGAAGTGTTTACAATTTTAAGATAAACCTAAACAAATAGATTAAAATATGAAAAAGATTAAAATATAAAATATGAATTATTAAGACTAAAGTCTTCAACAATAACGTCTTGCCACTCATGACGTACGGAGCCGAGACGTGGATACTGACAAAAGGTCTAGTCTACAGATTCAAGGTCGCCCAACGCGCCATGGAAAGAGCCATGCTTGGAATAACCTTGAGGGACAGATTTAGAAACGAATTTATTCGACAACAAACCAAGGTGACTGAGGAGGCTTTGAGGAAGGGCGGGCTGAAGTGGCGATGGGCTGGCCATGTCTGTCGGAGAGCCGACGGCCGATGGGGGGGGCGGGTTCTGGAATGGATACCGCGTACAGGATTCCGTAGAGTTGGACGTCCCCCTGCCCGCTGGACCGACGATCTGAAGAGGATTGCTGGACATGGGTGGATGGGAGCGGCAATGGATGGGGCGGTGGCGTGCTTTGGGAGAGGTCTACGTTCAGCAGTGGATGACAGACGGTGAGATGTAAATATCATGGTATTCCTTATAACCCAATTGGGTTTTGGGGGAGTAAGGGGGATCCTATTGACTCTTCGAGCGGTGCATGTCCATCACCGTGGTGAGGGCCATGCTACGCTGGAGGATTGATCTGATCCCAAGTACCTATCCACACCTCCTCGACTTTGGTCACCCCTGGAAACTATGCGAAATGTTAGAGATCGAGTGTGAATAACCTCGGTGGATAATATTGATGCATAGGCTAACGTGGAAGGACACCTAGCCAACCCGTCTGGCAAGCGTGGCGTTGTAATGCCAACCACCCCCCGTATGATAGATACATGGAGAAGTATGGGGGAGGCCTATGTCCAGCAGTGGACGACAACGGCTGTTGAAGAAGAAGAAAGAATAAAAAAAATGACTACAAATTGAAAAATAAAGTGTCGTGAAAATACAAATTGTTATTATATTTATTCAAATGTGAATCCACAACACAAAGTGAAGGCGAATTTAGAAGACACTACAATTATTACTAGGTTAAAGAAGTTTTAGGAAGGAATTTGATTAATGTAGATTTTATACACGTATTTTTGAACATTTAAAATGTGCACTTCAGTCAGTCCTATCGAGGTCACCAGGAGGGCGTAGCCGCCGAATTGTACGAACTGAAGGAACTCCCAGAGCTTATCACAGAAGATGGCGAAGAGTATGCAGTGCAGCAGGCTGTGCACGTTGACAATCTTCCACAGCCAGGAGACGGCGAAGAACAGCCCGGACCTGAAGACGACCAGCTGCCTCCGGTGCTGGGCCTCGCTGATGTCGTCCTCCTCTCTCTCCAGAGACTCCTGGTAGATGTCTATGTAGCGGTTCCACGCCATCGACGACAGCATCAGCTGCCCAGAGAAGAGAAGTATCTTTCTTAGCATCTTCTCCATGGAGACTTTAGGCTTGTAAACGAACCCCACTTCCCCATTTGAGTCCGTCGTTTCCTTCGTTATCGAGGTTTCGTTGTAATGCGGAAGGACCGTATGAACCTTAACGTACCCTCTTCTAGGGGGGTTGTTTTTCAAGAAGAAGAACACTCCGATAACGAGGAATATACACCCTAGAAGATCGCAGATTCCGTCTATGTAATACCCCGCAGTTCCGACTTCGGACCTTTCGCCCAAAATGTGCTTTCTAGCTCTTGCGACATGACCATCTAAATCGTCCAAGAGCGTTCTGATCTGGAAGAGCACAACCCCGATTCTTCTATACGCGAGAGAATCCGTTGATATCAGCTTACCAGACAGCATAGCCAACAGCACGTGCGAGTATGATATCAAATTCGGTGTGATAAATGGCATCTGTTCTGAAATCCCGATAACAGAATCAATTATAGAAGCCAGAGGAGCGAACAGATAATGATTGGCGTGATCCAACAGCAGGGCTTTGACTGTAGGATAGCAGAGCGGATTGATACTGCAGGATATCCAAATCACGCTTTCGTACTGCACAGCTTCCGTAGATCTCACAGGTCTTCGATTATCTTGCGTGGAAGAATGGAAATAGTCTCTCCTGGATCCGTTGAAGAAGGTCATGTTGAAATCTCTGTTTCCGATGGCATCCTCGATAGCAGATGCGGCGAATCTCGGAGTTTCCCTGCTGATTGGATAGTTTTGTATCCTGAAATACATATTCACGTCCATGAAGACGAAGTAGACCCACAGCATGAAGAACAGGCTGAGCAGGAATTTGCTCACATGTGATGAGGGCCCGATCATTTTTGTATGAAGGGTTTTTCACCGTGATTTCGAATACACAATTGCGCAACAAGTCGTTGACATTTTCGTCCACTTTGCCACTAGACAATGGCCACTCGGTGATTGCGATTCATTGTTTTGTATAGGCGTTTACCTCACTCAATAATACACAATGAAATTCTTCTAGAATTAAAAAAATACACTAAAAATAACAATTTACAAGAGAAGCATTGTTTTGCGTATGTGAAATTCCATTGTTCCCGAGAGGATTGAACGCCGCACTATTGTATCCCCGACACACTTCTTTATAATCCCGTTCAAATACAACGTGTCATGCACGTGCGTATCTATCTACACGTTGAGGTTATCTTATCTTACTAATTTTTATATCGCTTTACGTCTTTCGTGATTTTACTATATTTATACATATTTATAAACCACAGAAACCCCAACTTAAAAAAAAAAATTAAAAATAAGTAACCATCATGCCGTCTCCCAGTACGGGTAGGCAGAAATAATGGACTGCCACACTTTTCTTTCCTGACATATTTCTCTCGATTCCTCAACATTTAAACATCTTGTCAGGCAAAGCGCGTCGATTTCTATTACTGCTCACGTGGCCGAAATCCTATATTTGATTTATTTGATCGTGCCACGTTTTCCTCGGTCTTCCGATTATATTTCTAGTTCCATTTACATCGTTAACATATACTTTTTTTAACATTATTTCTTCATTCATTCTTTCCATGTGTGTAAACCATCTTAATGATCCTTTCATTATTTTGTTCATAACACCATCAATCGCACCGCATTCATACACAGAGTATCACACATTTGTCTAAGATATCTCATTTCTACTGCATTTATTCTACTTTCATCCTTTTTTCCAATTCCATTAAACTCTGAAATAATAAAACAATTATTTCACAAAATGTACAACAGCAAACCATTACGCCGTTTCATCGAAGAGGTAGGCAGAGAGAATGGACCGCCACACTACTCTATCCTGACACACGTCTCTGGTTTCCTTCACACTCATACAGCGAGTCATACACGCACGTCGATTCTTCCGACTTCTAACATGGCCGACCTTTATTATTTGATTAATCTGGCTAATGCCAAGTTTTCCACGGTCTCCCACGACTCAGTAATGAAATTTTGGTGTGACATTATTAAATCAAATAATAATACACTTTTAGTAATTGGTATAAACACCTTTGATAATACCAACCGGTTTCGCTCCCGCCGGAGCTTCGTCAGGGTGAGAGAGCAAACTTTGAAAAAAAAATTAATAACTCGTATTTGTCATAAATTCATAAATAATAAACTAGTGAATGTGGTGCGAATGAAAGTGTTATGAACAAAATAATGAAAGGGTCAGTAAGATGGTTTGGACACATGGAAGAACAAACCATCACGCCGTTTCCCCGCAGGGATAGGCAGAGAGAATGGACCGCCACACTACTCTATCCGGGCAAACCTCTCTAACTTCTTCCACATTCATACAACGAGTCATACACGCACGTCGATTCCTCCGACGGTTAAATTTGATTAATTTGGTCATGCCATGTTTTCCTCAGTCTGCATCGACTTCGTACCCCATTTACATCATTAACGTTACATCTTAACCATTCTTTCTCCATCCATGCTTTCCATATGTCCGAACCAACGCAGCGATCCTTTCATAATTTTGTTCACAATACCTTCTTCCGCTCCACATTCCTTTATTATATCAGCATTTGAGATTCTGTCGTATATCGTTCTACCACACATACGTCTTAGGGACCTCATCTCTACCGCATTTATTCTGCTCTCATCCTTCTTCTGCCAGTTCCATGCTTCGCTTCCATACATTAGGGTTGGGACCAGAACTCCATTCACGATCAAATCAATCAAATATTAAATGTCAGTCACGTGAGGAGTCGGAGAAATCGACGTGCGTGCATGACAAGATGTATGAATGCAGAGGAAGCGAGAGAAGTGTGTCAGGACAGAACAGTGTGGCGTTCCATTTTTTCTGCCTACCCCTCCGGGGAGACGGCGTGATGGTTAGTTATAAAGTAGTTATTTCGTCTAAATCGCTGATTGTTACGCTCATTAACAATTTATTAGTAGGTATTTTTACTTGAATACACGTTAAAAATAATAAATAAATATATTGTACTTTTTTCGCTCGGAACGCATTATCGTATTTTAGATTGATTTAATGAAATGATCTGATGATGAATGTGAATAAGTCCAAGGTAATGATTTTTGAAAAAGAATAAATCTTGACAGTCTGCAACATCAGCGTGAATGGTGAAAATTTGGAGAAAGTAGATGAGTTCGTGTATTTGGGTAGTATGTTTACAAAAGATGGGCGAGTGGAGAGGGATATTGAAAGAAGGGTTGGGGCAGGCAACGAAGTGAATGGTGCACTTGAAGTTGTCATTGCAAACAAAAACCTATCCAAAAAAGCTAGAATGGCAGTGCACAATGGTGTTCTTGTACCGACAATTATGAATGGAAGCGAAGCAAGGCAACTGGCAAAAGAAGGATGAAAGTAGAATAAATTCAGTAGAAATGAGATCTCTTAGACGAATGTGTGGATACTCTGGGTATGATTGAAAATATAAGAAGTGAATGCGGTGCAAATGATGGTGTTATGAACAAAATAATGAAAGGATCATTAAGATGGTTTGGACACATGGAAAGAAAGAATGGTAAAAAAGTATATGTTAACGATTTAAATGGAACTAGAAATAGAGGAAGACCGAGGAAACGTGGCAAAGAAGTCAAATATTGAATGTCGGCCACGTGAGGAGTCAAATAAATCGCGCGTTGATGAATGTTGAGGAAGCATGAGAAATATGTCAGGAAATAAATATGTGGCAGTCCATTCTTTCTGCCTACCCCTTCGAGGAGAAGGCATGATGGTTAGTTAGTTAGTTACATTGATTTATATGGGTAAATTGTTTCGCTTAACGAATGTTTCACATAAAGAATGTTTCTCATAACAAATGTTTCACATAACAAATGTTTCACATAACGAATGTTTTAACTAACGATTATTTCACATAACGAATGTTTCACATAACGAATGTTTTACATAACGAATGTTTCACATTACGAATGTTTTACACAACGAATGTTTTACATAACGAATGTTTCACATAACGAATGTTTTACATATCGAATGTTTCACATAACGAATGTTTCACATAACGAATGTTTCACATAACGAATGTTTCACATAACGAATGTTTTACATAACGAATGTTTCACATAACGAATGTTTCACATAACGAACGTTTCACATAACGAATAAGATTCTGGAACGAATTATTCTAGTTATGAGAGGTTCCACTGTACTTTCTTTAAATTTATTATTAAAATTAAAATTAATGTATTTGTTACAGAACAATCTAGCATCTGAAACGCATTGTATCGTATGATATTTTATATTTCCGTGCGTAATAATGGCCAGATTAAAAAATCCCAGTACTTCCACAGATAAGGATATCCTTAAATAGAAACGCTATCAGTGTGAATTGATTCTACAGTGCGACTTCCAGAGAATTATAATGACTGTATTTATAACAAATTAACAAGAAAGAGAAACACGTCATTCACAATGGAGTTCCGGTTCCAGCCCTTATGTAGTAAGTGAGTCTCGAGTTGGTAGTTGGGAGTTGAAATAAAAATAAATTCCGTAGATATCAAATTAAATTACTTCTATATACGAGTACGCCATACTCTGTGTTGTTATGATGGTTTGTTTCTCTTTTTCTTTTTTATATATAATAACTTTGTATATACAACTTATATTTTTAAAAAATTACATGGACATGTTTCGGACAAACATTCCTTCTTCAGTAAAGATAATTTTTTTTAAATATTATAAAATTGTTTACATGATCTGACAGATGTTATAAAGATTAATTTTGGAACAATAATGGTGTTGTTATAACAAATTTTATGATTCAATTTCAAATAATAATTTAAAGTTGTTATTGGGGTTCAGGTAATAACTTACAACAAAGGAAATAAACCAAAGATTGGACTTGACGTTAAATTTATTTGATTATTTATGGTAAAAAATATATATTTTTTAATATATGTACATATTATATAAATAAATTAATTAAATAAATAAAGAACATATTATAGATAATCAAATAAATCCAATCCGATCTTGAATTTATTTCCTTTGTTGTAAGTAATTACCTGAACCCCAATAAGAACTTTAAATTATTATTTTAAATTTTAAATTGAATCATAATATTTGTTATAATAAAAGCTTAAACGTTCCAAAATTAATATTTATAACATCTGTCAGATCATGTAAACAATTTTATAATATTTTTAAAATTTATCTTTACTGAAGAAGGACTGTTTGTTCGAAACATGTCTATGTAATTTTATTTTTTTAATATAAGTGTTGTATATAGAAAGTATTATATATAAAATAAGAAAAAGAGAAATAAGACAGGACAATCAAGGATATTGAACAATGGACTGAAACTTTACAATGAACTACCAAAAGACACAAGGAGTCTCACTACAACTCAATTTAAAATATATCTGAAACAATACATAATTAATAGTAATATCTAAAAATGTATCCATTCAACCCAATTGTTAATAAATTAGATTATTTCTAACTAATCATCACGCCGTCTTCCCGGAGGGGTGGGCAGATAGAATGGACCACCACACTGTTCAGTCCTGACATGCTTCTCTTGCTTCCTCTACATTCATACATCTTGTCATGCACGCAAGTCGATTTCTCCGACTCCTCACGTGACCGACATTCAATATTTGATTGATTTGATCGTGCCACGTTTTCCTAGGCCTTCTTCTATTTCTAGCTCCGTTCACGCCGTTTACATATACCTTCTTCACCATTCTCTCTTCACTCATTCTTTCCATGTGTCTAAATCATCTAAACGACCCTTTCATTATTTTGTCACTAGCAATCAGATTTTATGTTATTTTTGAAAAGGTAGGTTTTTAGGTTAGATTTTAAAATCAGTTAGATTATCAATCTTAACTTATATCTGCCTATTGCCGAGGAGTTTGCTGATCGAAGCGTAGATTGCCGCAAGTTAAGGCTATCAGCAATACAAAGTACAGATATACAATGTGGATTTTCATACGAAATTTGCGAATTTAAGACAAAAAATAATCGATAAAAATGCGATTTTTTTGGAAACGGTACCAACTGAAATACTTAGTTTTATTTATTTTCTTAGCTAGGTAGAATTTCTAGCTTTCAAATGAGACTACTTAAAAGAAAATACGCAGCTTGGGTGAAGAGAAAAAAAAAAAACGAAGTTCAGTTTTTCAATTTAAAAAAATAAAGCGTCCCTATTTCATAGCTTGGTAACTTATAATAAAAAAAATCCCATTTTTATCGATAATTTTTTATCTAATATTCGCACATTTCGTTTGATCTTGTACTTTCACTAATATGAAATACATCGATCACATTCAGCACTTTGATTGCTCTCCCTACCGGCATTACCACAGCCAGGATAGTTATGCATGCTGGGAGATAAAACCGTCTGTTCTGAAGTTCGTGCATGACAAGATATATGGATTTCGAAGAATCGAGAGATGTATGCCAGGAAAAAATAGTGTTTGTTGGTCTATTATTTCTGCATGCCCCTTCGGAGAGGCGGCGTGATAGTTAATTAGTTATCTATACAGTAATTGGATTCAAATGACCTGTTGCATAGACTAAAAAAACAGAGGCGTGTGGATTCAAATCAAATCAAATCAAATCAAATCAGTTTATTTTCTCAAAAACATTACAAACATTTTTTATAGTTTAAGGCATCTATTGAGAACAGGTAAAACATAATAAATATATAATACCAGGAACGCATGAGATATGGTACGACATTAGGAATACAACATACTCTCTAAAGTCAAGAGTATTTGTCTTCTGAACGTACTTTCACGAATATGAAAGACATCGATCTCCGAAGCGATCATGTTCAGCTGATTGCTCTCCCCACCGGCATCACCAGAGGCAGGTTGGTTCTGTATGCTGGGGGATAAAACAGTCTGTGCTGACGCTGTCGAAGATAACCATCCGGAACATAAAGATGGATAGCCTCCAAGATGACGGAATTCTCAAAGAATCCCCTGATAAGTCTGAAGAAATGGGTAAGTGTGCACCCATCCCTTCTTATCTGTAAACTATTATAACAATTATAAGTTATAATAGTGTGACGGTCCATCCTCTCTGCTTACCCGTTCGACGTGATGGTTAGTCATATAGTTAGTGTTATGGTAAATATGGTGCCGCTAATGGAATGGTATTTACGAGGAGGGGAACCGTATTGCGAATGTTATGATAACATGGGTTATCATACATCCGCTATGCGGTCTTCTCGTGATGGGAAAAAACACACCTATTATATTAGGTCCTTACATATGAAATTGGCGTTTTGCCGTACTGGCAATTTTGATCTCAAATATCTTCTCTTTGGTTAGGAATTCCAAATTAAAATTTATACAGCTATTTACTCAAGTATTTGTGTTTCGAAAATTATAATTCATTTGTTTTTTCCTCAATTGTTTTTTTTCTTTGCGTCACTCAGTTTACAAAATGGAAAACTTGAAATATCGCGTTATTTACGAGTACGAGTTCCACCGTGGCACCAGTGCTGCAGAAACGGCTAGAAGGATTAATGATGGTGCCGCAAAAGGAAACACAGTGCGTTTTTGGTTCCAACGTTTTCGTTCTGGAAATTTCGACCTGCAGAACAAGCCCCGTGGACGGCCGGAGACCAAAGTTGATAATGAAGAATTGAAGGCTATTGTGGAAGCGGATCCATCGCAAACCACGTCCGAGTTAGCTGCAGGCTGCGGTGTTAGTGATAAAACTGTTTTAATCCACTTGAAGCAAATTGGGAAGGTGAAAAAGCTTGAAAGGTGGGTACCTCACGAATTGAGTGAAGCAAATCAACAAACGCGCGTTGACTGCTGCGTTGCATTACTCAACCGGCACAATAATGAAGGGATTTTGAATCGAATCATTACCTGTGATGAAAAGTGGATCCCGTATGATAATCGGAAGCGCTCATCGCAATAGCTGAACTCTGCCGAACCAGCCAAACCATACCTCAAGCGAAAATTGATTCCAAAAAAGTTACTTGTGAGCGTTTGGTGGACTAGTGCTGGTGTCGTTCACTACAGCTTTCTTAAATCTGGCCAGACGATTACGGCAGATGTCTATTGTCAGCAACTGCAAACCATGATGGAAAAGCTAGCTGCTAAACAACCGAGGCTGGTTAATCGCTCTAGGCCACTGCTGCTTCATGATAACGCTAGACCACACACTGCACAACAGACGGCTACCAAATTAGAAGAGCTTCAATTGGAATGTCTAAGACATCCACCGTACTCTCCGGACCTTGCCCCAACAGATTACTATTTTTTCGAAATTTGGATAACTTCTTGCAAGGGAAAAAATTCAACTCCGATGGGGCAGTCCAAACCGACTTCAAAGATTTTATTGATTCCCGTCCGAATGTTTTTTTTAGTAAAGGGATCGATGAACTACCTATGAGATGGCAAAAGTGCATAGATAGCAATGGTACATACTTTGATTAAATAAATAGATTATATTTTTAAAAAATCAACTTTATGTTTCTCCCATACAAAACGCCAATTTCATATGTAAGGATATATGAGGCATATCTAGAAAGTAAGTGTACTGAGGCTCTCGCGACCGGATGGATTTTATTTTCGACATGTTGGCTACACTTCCGTGTAGCCTGACCCTTCCTCTCCGCAACGAGACCGGTTCGAAGTCAGTACGTTGGGAAGTGTCGACACGACAACGCGTTTCGCGAAAAATGTCAATCCAATCTCCCGCCAAGTGCGAAATACGCGGCGCCGGGCAAGAGTTTTTGAGGCGCTGCAAACTCCACGGAGATAAATTTCTCCGCTCCATCATTACTGGAGATGAAATTTGGGTTGCACACTACACGCCTGAAACCAAAAGGCAGTCTCAAAAGTGGCGTCACACCTCTTCAGCCTCCGTCAAAAAGTTCAAAACCACAATTTCAGCCAAGAAAATCGTGGCAACGGACTGACAAGGCATAATTTTAATTGAATAAATGCTTCAAGGGGAGACCATCAACTCTGCAAGATACTGTGAAACCCTAAAAAAATTGCAGAGGGCGATTCAGAACAAGAGGAGAGGCATGCTGATAAAAGGAGTCTGCCTGCTGCACGACAATGCCAGAAAGAACTGCTCGCCTCGTTTAAATGGGATGTCCTGAACCATCCCGCGCATTCCCCTGACCCTAGCACCTTCAGATTACTATCTCTTTACCTCCCTGAAGCTGCACATGGGTGGAAAAAGGTTTTCAGCCGACGAGGAGGTAGAGGATGAGAAGGAGAAGTGGACGAAGGGTATACTCGTATATACTCGTATATATGAGCGGTTAATTTTGAAAGTGGAATAAGTCCATTTTTTCATGTTTCGAGATATTTAAGGATTAGCGTTGTCGTTTTCTTGTGCGGACCCTTATGTATGAAAATTGAGCATGGAACTGGCAAACGAAGGATGAAAGTAGAATAAATGCAATAGAAATGAGATCTTAAAAACGAATGGGTGTTAAATCTGTATATGATAGAGTCAAATGCAAATATAAGAATAGAATGCGGGGTGAATGCTTGTGTTATGAACAATATAATGAAATGATCATTTAGCTGGTTTGGATACATGAATAGAATGAAAGAACAAAGAATGGTAAAAAAGGATATGTTAACGATGAAAATGCAATTACAAATAGAGGAAGATCAAGAAAAACGTGGCACCATCAAACAAATCAAATATCGAATAAATCAAGGTCTCTCAGAAGATTCTCTTTTATTTCATTTCTACATACTTCTGTCGCTTCCTCAATATTCATACATCGTGTCATACACTCACGCCGATTTCCCCGACTCATCACGTGGCCGACATTCGATATTTGATTTTTTTTATCGTGCCACATTTTCCTCGATCTACCACATTTATTGTTCCGTTTACATCGATAACATATACTATTTTACCATTCTTTTTTCATTCATTATTTCCATGCGTCCAAACCATCTTAATGATCCTTTCATTATTTTGTTCATAACACCATCATTCGCACCGCGTTTATTTTTAATATTTTGATTCGACACTCTATCATACACAGTGTATTCACACATTCGTCTAAGAGATCTCATTTCTACTGCATTCATTCTACTTTCATCCTTCTTTTACCAGTTGCATGCTTCGTTTCCATACAAAAGGGTTGAATTTTACTGTAATAATTTAATGTTTCTGTCTGTATTTTATTATTTTTAATATTTGCGTTTTCTTAGACTTTGTGCGTCGTTATTTTTATTTTTACTATCCATATGATGTGTTTGGCGATAAAACCATTTTAAACAAAGAAACATTTATGTTATATATATGTCACATAACCACAAGATTTCGTTTGTGGTTAATATGTACCATATACCTAGCGTTAATAATAATACTTTTTATCTGTAACGAAGTCCATTTATTTTTTTACGCGTTGGTAAAAGTTAACATTGTATAACATTTTGAATGTATACAAATTATTGTAGACAAATACTGGATTTTACCCATTGCGGATAAATTATTTTTTTATAAGTTGCAAACCTGGCAAACTCCATCATTAGATGTTTTGAGTAAATCGCAAAAAACTGATACGCTAATAAAATGCGCTTTTTTACGATATTTATTTTTTCATCTCAACCAGTTAGTATTTTAAAAGTAATCAGCCATGAAATAATCACCATTATGTTGATAATTAAAGTAAAATAATGAATTTCATTTTGGAGTTTGCCAGCTTTGCAACACTCAAGTGGAGGTTGCCATGTTTGCAACAAACCCTAGATTTTAATAGCAAAATTCTTCAGAATGAAGCCGAATTTGAAACTGAAAATCAATTAAAATTGTGTGCAAATGCATTACGAATAAGACCCAATTCATATCTCACTTTTGATTGTTGGTGGAGTTTGCCGGGTTTGCAAATAGTACCCTCAATTGTATCTCAGGAGAGACATCTCCAGGCGTAGTCTAGTACTGTATGATTTGCAGAGACTTTCACAGTGCATTAATAAAGATTTTCTGCTTAAAGCTTCCCAATCTTAATAGATGACGCTAGTGTAGAGTGAACTAAAAAATGTAAGGATAGATATATACAAGTTCCAAAAATTTGGCAGACGTGGTGGTCATAAGAAGGGCGGAATAGGGAATGTTGTTAACATAAAGTAATCGCTTAGCCCAACCAATGACAGGTCATAAGTCCTGTAAACGCCTCGACTACCATATTCTGTTTCCAAAAAAAACAATTTACATCTTCGTCTCTATTGAGATACAATTAATCATTTTTATCTGTAACGAAGTCCATTTATTTTTTTACGCGTTTCATATAACTAACTAACTAACTAATTAACCATCACGCCGTTTCCTGGGGAGTAGGCAGAGCAAATGGAACGCCACACTACTCTATCCTGACACACCTCTCTAGCCTCCTCCACATTCATACAACGAGTCATACACGCACATCGATTATTCTGACTTCTAAAATGACCAACCTTTAAAATTTGATTAATTTGATCATGCCATATTTTTCTCGGTCTACCTCGACTTCGTAATCCATTTACATCGTTGACGTATACTTTTTTTAACCATTCTTTCTCCATCCATGCGTTCCATATGTCAGAATCAACGCAGCGATCCTTTCATAATTTCGTTCATAGTACCTTCTGAATCCGCTCTACATTCCTTTCTTATATCAGCGATCTTTTCATAATTTTGTTCATAATACCTTCTTCCGCTCTACATTCCTTTCTTATGAGGAAAACGTGGCACGATCAAATAAATCAAATATTGAATTTCGGCCATGTGAGGAGTCAGAGAAATCGACGCGCGTGCATGACACGATGTATGAATGTTGTTGAAGCGAAGGAAATATGTCAGGAAAGAAAAGTGTGGCAGTCCATTCTTTTAACCTACCCCTCCGGGAAGACGGCGTGATGGTTAGTTAGTTAGTTAGTTAAGTTTTTATAAAGCCTTTGAGAATCTCTGATATTAAAGCAAGTTGAATGACACATACAACATAAGAGATAATAATGAAACACATTTCTAAGCAAATGAGTAGTTTTATGACAATTATATACAACATCCTCCACATTCACATAGCATATCTTATCCGACACTTTAAAATTAATAGAACAAAATAAATAGCGCTCTCAAAGTCTGCCAAAACTGCCAAAAGAAATATATCCAGTAAAACAAAGATGACAGTACATAATGGAGCTCTAGTGCCAACCCTTATGTATGAAAGTGAAGCTTGGAACTGTCAAAAGAAGGATAAAAGTATATAGATTTCTCCGACAGCGACAGCACAGATTGTTTTACCTACCGGCCATCAGAACCAATCTGCCTCTGGTGACACCGGTGGGAAGAGCAATTAGTCTGCTGAACGCGGTCTCCTCGGAGATCGACGTCTTTCATATTAGTGAAGGTACGTTCAGGGGACAAATACTCCTGACTTTAGAAAGTATCTTGCCTTCCTAATGTCGAACCATCTTTAATGCGTTCCTGGTATTATGTTGTATTTTTATAATATTTGACCTGTACCCAATAGATGCCTAAAAACATTTTGCTGTTTGTAATGTCTTTTGAGTTAATAAATTGATTTGATTTGATTTGATTTGAAAAGTAGGATAAATGCCGAGTGAAAACGATAAAAAGCGAATGCAATGTTATTTAGTAGAAAAAGTAGAAAGGGTCATTAAGTTGGTTTAGACACACGCAAAAAAGTTAATGAATTAATGAATAAATTTAATAATGCAGCAAGTTACCGAATTTATTTATCTGGGAAGAATATTTACAAGAGATGGAAAATTGGAGAAATATATCAAAAGAAGGGTTGGAGCTGAAAACATAATTATTGGTACACTCAAAATCATCGTTGCAAATATTGACTGAAGCAAATATGGCAGTGCACAATGGAGTTCTAGTATCGACTCTCTGTATAGAAGTGGAGCTTGGAGCAGACAAAAGAAGGATGAAAGTAGGATAAATGCTGTAGAAATGAGATCACTGAGAAGAATGTATCTGTAAACAGTGTATAATAGAATGTCGAACGACGAAATATGAAAGAAATGTAAGGCAGATGATTGCATCATGGATAAAATTATAAAAGGATCCCTGAGATGGTTTAGATATATAAAACGAATGGATGTAATAAATTAATATTTTAAATAGTCCATTGTTTTGACCGAAACACTACGATGCCTTAACATTTTAAATTGTTAATGAATAAACTTTGTTTTTTGTATCACAATTGTATTTTATTTTACGCGACAGCTGTTTCATCGACCTATGTTGACATCATCAGGTGTTACAATAATATATCAAATGTCAAATTTTCGTGATTTTTCGAATCTTTGTGTGTTTTTTGTTCCTATGTCAATTTGAATATTTTTTTTGATTTAATTTTGAAGTTCTTTCTGGAATTGAGTTGGGTACCAAAATATTTTAATTAAAAGAACGGTTAGTTACTATTTATAGGAGAAAATATTAAAGGTGGAAAATATAATAATAAAATAATAATAATAAAACAGTAATTAGAAGGAATAATTACACATAGTATAGAGTCAAAAACGATTAAACATAATAAATTAAAAACGATAAACAATAAGAAGAAGTACCTACATAGATTACATTAATAGGAAAAGTGACAAAAGTTGAAGGTAGTATTATTATTTTTTAGCTAGATTGTACAGGGGAAAAGTACAAGGAAAAACACCTGATGACGTCAACATAGGTTGACAAAACAGCTGTCGCGTAAAATAAAATACAATTGTGATACATAAAACAAAGTTATTTAATTTAACAGTTTAAAAAGTTAATATGGTGAAAAGAGTCCGAGTGGAAAGAGGAGCAGTGAAAGACCACGGAAAGCATGGCATGACCAATTTAATCAAATACTCAAAGGCGTTGAAATCCGAAGTAGGAAAAATCGACGAGCGTGCATGTTACGATGTATGAATATAAATAAAACTCGAGAGGTGTGTCAGGATAGAGCAGTGTGACAGTCCATCATCTCTGCCTGCCTCTCCGGGGAAACGGCGTGATGGTTAGTTAGTTATTTATTATTTCTTTCACAATTGTGTAAAACTCCATATTAAATAATTAATAATGAGTTGCATCCGTAAAAACCGGAAAATACCGATCAACCTGAAACGAAAAGTCTATGAAGCCTGCGTTCTGCCATTTGGTACTTATGGTCTTGAAACTGTTACATTGTCCAAACAAAGTGCCGAGAAACTACGAGTGACCCAAACAGCCATGGAAAGAGCCATGTTAGGAATAAGCCTAAGAGACAGAGTCAGAAACGATACGGTGAGAGAAAAAACAAAGGTCACTGACATCATCCACCGGGTGGCCAGTCTAAAATGGCAATGGGCAGGTCACGTAGCCAGAAGCTCAGATGAAAAGTGGACAAGAAGACTGCTGACTTGGAGACCGTGGACGGCGATGAGAGGTGCAGGGCGACCGCAACTACGGTGGAAGGATGATCTGAACAGACACGTCGGAATAACCTGGATGCAGTCTGCACAGGACAGAATGCATTGGAAGCAAATGGAGAAGGCCTTTGTCCAGGAGTGGACGGGAACAGGCTGAGGAAGAAAAAGAAGAATATGAATGAAAACTTCTGTTTTATACGTGTTTTATTATATTTTATGTGAATGATATGTTTCGATGTCTAAGGCCTTCTGAAATGAAGCGTAAATCAAACGCGCTGCTGTTTATATACACTAGTTAAATTAAGGTAATTGACGTAGACTAATACATTTTTAAAACAATTAAGAGATAAACTCCAAAATATAATACATCGCCATGATAAGGCATTATCAATTGCTTGATAACGAAAAAAACATCACGCCGTTTACCTGAAGGGGTAGGCAGAGAATGGACCGCCACACTACTCTATCCTGGCAAACCTCTCTACCTTCCTCCACATTCATACGAGTCATACACGCACAAGGACTCCTCCGACTTCTAACATGACCAACCTTTAAAATTTGATTAATTCGGTCATGACATGTTTTCCTCGGTATGCCTCGACTCCGTACCCCATTTACACCATTAACGTATACTTTAACCATTCTTTCTCTATCCATGCGTTCCATATATCCTAACCAACGCAGCGATCCATTCATAATTTTGTTCATAATACCTTCATCCGCTCTACATTCCTTTCTTACATCAGCATTTGAGATTCTGTCGTATATCGTTCTACCACACATACGTCTTAGGGACCTCATCTCTACCGCATTTATTTTGCTTTTATCATTCTTCTGCCAGTTCCATGCTTCGCTTCCATAAATTAGGGATGGGACCAGAACTCCAATGTGAACAGCCGTTTTCGCTTTCATTGATAAATTCTTGTTTCCAATCCAAGTTTCAATTGCTTGATAAACTTTGATAAAGCATTAGCAAACCGAAACATGTCATTCCAACAAAATATAATAAAACTTCTATAAAACATACGTTTTCATTTATAATAATTATTGTTAGTTATTTTTATTCATTGTTTCTTGAACAATGATGTAAAACTCCATATTAAATTAATTAATATAAATGAAAACGTCCGTCTTCTAGGAGTTTTATTATATTTTAGATGCAATGACATGTTTAGCCATTCTAAGGCATTATCAAATATCATTTGATAATGCCTTGGAAGGGTGAAACATTTCATTCCAATAAAATATAATAAAACTTCTATAAAACATACGTTTTCATTCGTATTAATTATTTTTATTCATTGTTTCTCGAACAATGATGTAAAACTCTAAATTAATTAATATGAATGAAAACGTCTATCTTCTGAGAGTTTTATTATATTTTTGATGCAATGACATATTTCGCACTGAAGGCATTATCAAATGTCATTTGATAATGCCTTAGAAGGGCGAAACATGTCATTCCATCTTAAATATAACAAAACTCCTAGAAGACAGACGTTTTAATTCATATTTTTTTACGTACTTAAACACATTAAATCATTCGTTTTAGTTATATTTTTATATTAGCATTGAAAATACTACGATTTCATTTTAATTACATATTAATTTATTGTGTTTTTATCACTATATTAACACTAGATCACAATGTTTATTTAATTTAAGTATTTTTTATTTATTTTTATTATTATTCACACGTGAATATTACGCGTGTCTATCTCAGAGGCGGGATAGATACTGACTCAATGGGGGTAACAACTATTCCTCCTCTTATCCTTATCTCCGTAGAGATAGACGCAGTCTGCTGACGTCGCGATGCATATATATCAAAAGCGGGACCGCGCATGTCCGGCGTAGCGGGCACATCGGATACAACTGAGGAGTTTTGTATTCATGGACTCTGCGCGGGCCCTGTGGCGAAGGCACGACGGAAAAACGGCACAACCACGAAAAATGAAAAAAAAAATAATTTAAAAAAATATATTTAATAAAGAATTGAATGCAGTGCCAATGAAAGTATTAACTAACTAACTTTCGCGCCGTCTCTCCAAAGTGGTAGGCAGAAAGAATAGACTGCCACACTTTTCTTTCCTGACATATTTCTCTCGCTTCCTCAACATTTCAAATCAAATCAAATCAATCAAATCGGTTAATTTCCTCAAAAGATATTACAAACAATTATTATATAATAGTTTAAGACATCTATTGAGAAAAGGTAAAATATAATAAATATATAATACCAGGAACCCTTGAGAGATGGTTCGACATTAGGAATACAAGATACTCTCCAAAACAAGAGTATTTATCTTCTGAACGTACATTCACGAATATGAAAGACATCGATCTCCGAAGCGATCATTTTCAGCAGTTTGATTGCATACGAGTATGTAGTAATTCTTAATTTCAAATTTTAATTGTATCTCAATAGAGACGAAGACGTAAACTGGAAACTGAACATGGATGATCAAGGTGTTTACAGGACTTATGACCTGTCATTGGTTGGGTTAAGCGCACGCTTTATGTAATTACAACATTCCCCATTCCACCTTTGTTATTGTGATCATGCATGACAAATTTTTGGAAGATGTATATATACTTCAAAATCCATTTTTATCTTCAAAAATTCTTTATTTAATGGAGTATCAAATGTAAATATAAGAAGTGAATGCAGTATGAATGAAAGCGTTATGAACAAAATAATGAGCTGACTAACTTACTAACTAACCATCACGCCGTCTCCCCGGAAGGGTAGGCAGAAAGAATGGAACGCCACACTGTTCTGTCCTGACATACATTCTCTTGCTTCCTCTACATTCGTACATCTTGTCATGCACGCACGTTGATTTCTCCGACTTCTCGCGTGACCGACATTTAATATTTGATTGATTTGATCGTGCCACGTCTTCCTCGGTCTTCCTTCTTCACCATTCTGTCTTCACTCATTCTTTCCATGTGTCCAAACCATCTTAACGACCCTTTCATTATTTTGTTCATAACACTTTCATTCGCACCGCATTCACTTCTTATACTTGCATTTGACACTCTATCATATACAGATTTAACACACATTCGTCTTATAGATCTCATTTCTACTGCATTTATTCTACTTTCATCCTTCTTTTGCCAGTTATATGCTTCACTTCCATACATAAGAGTCGGCACAAGAATACAATTATGCACTGCCATTTTAGCTTTTTTGGATAGGATTTTGTTTGCGATTATAACTTTAAGTGTACCATTTACTCTGTTGCCTGCCCCAACCGTTCTTTCAATATCCTTCTCCACTCTCCCATTCTTTGTAAACATACTTCATAAATAAACAAATTCATCCACTTGTTCCAGATTTTCACCGTTTACACTAATGTTGCAGTATACATGTTTATATTTTAAGAGTATATATTTGATTTAAATAATAATTAAATATAACGATGTTTTTTTAACTAATTCCACTTTTGTCTTTATTTTGACAGCGACCGGTTTCGCCAGTCTGTGGATGCCAGCGAGCCTGGCGAAACCGGTCGCTGTCAAAATAAAGACAAAAGTGAAAGTAGTTAAAAAAACATCGTTATATTTAATTATCATTTAAAATAAACTTCCATCAAGAGATTTCAGTAAAATCATATATTTGATTTATTTGATCGTGCCACGTTTTCATCAGTCTTCCTTTTTTTCTAGTTTCGTTTACATCGTTAACCTATAATGTTTTACCGTTCTTTCTTCATTCATTCTTTCCATGTGTCCAAACCATCTTAATGATCATTTCATTGTAAATAATGAAAATAAAAAAAAATTATTAAGAATTTTTCTATGTTTATTTTTAGTGTAAAATCTACTTCTGGTCATGGCATCTGGAGATGGCAGCGAGCTGCCGAAACCGGTCGAAGACGAAAATTAATAAGTAGATTTTACACTAAAAATAAACATAGAAAAATTCTTAATAATTTTTTTTTATTTTCATTATTTACAATGAACTTCTACCAAGAAATTTCAATCAACAACATCAATAATTTGATCATTTCATTATTGTGTTCATAACACCATCATTCGCCCCGCATTCAATTCTTATATTGATAGTTAGTTAGTTAAGCTTTGTAGCTTTTTATTCCGAACACCATATTACGACACTTTTCACAAGAATCGCCGCGAGTGCGAGGGAGAAGGCGCGCGCGCGAGCGAGACGGCGGTGGAACCCTGTCAAATGTCGGCTCCGCCTATCGGCGGTATTGTGACGCGCCCTGGGGTGACCATGACATAGAAAAAGGTCAACACAATGAAAATGATTTAACAATTTAAACGTAAGAAGTGAAATTGAATCTGCATAATTATGCCGTTGCGTATTATCGAACAATGAATTTTGATTGATTCTTCAGACGGGCATGTTTGTATGTTGATGATTTCAGGGTCTTTCGTTTGAAAAATTCGTCTGAAAAGCTAAGAGGGTGTTCCTAAAGTCCAAATTTCTATCCAGAAACACTAAACAGCGCATTTATATCGCACCGTGAGTGTAAAACCGACGTAAGTGCAAATATACAGTTTGGAGATGGAAGGATGAAAGTAGAATAAATGCAGTAGAAATGAGATCTCTTAGACGAATGTGTGGATATATTGTGTATGATAGAGTGTCGAATGAAAATATAAGAAGTGAATGCGGTGCGAATGATGGTGTCATGAACAAAATAATGAAAGGATAATGAAGATGGTTTGGACATATGGAAAGAATGAATGAAGAAAGAATGGTAAAAAAATTATATGTTAATGATGTAAATGGTACCAGAAATAGAGGAAGACCGAGGAAAACGTGGCACGATCAAATAAATCAAATATTGAATGTCGGCCATGTGAGGAGTCAGAGAAATCGACGCGCGTGCATGACACGATGTATGAATGTTGAGGAAGCGAGAGAAATGTCAGGAAAGAAAGGTGTGGCAGTCCATTCTTTCTGCCTACCCCTTCGGGTGGTCAATGGTTAGTTAGTTAGAGATATGGGAGTTTAAAGATTTCATATTGCTTGGAAAAACAGTTTTTTTTTAATAAACCAATGATTTTCGGTTTATAGGTATATTACTGTATGTATGGAAGTAAAGCATGGAACTGGCAAAAGTAGGATGAAAGTAGAATAAATGCAGTAGAAATGACATCTCTAAAACGAATGCGGTGCGAATGAAAGTGTTATGAACAAAATAATGAAAGGAACATTAAGATGGTTTATACGCATGGAAATAATGAATGAAGAAATAATGGTAAAAAAAGGATATGTTAACGATGTAAACTGTAGGTTTCCAATCCTTTCTGGGCCATCGCCCCCTTAACAAAAAATAAACGTTCAACGCCCCCGTCCCACAAAAGCTATTCCAAATATTTAGAAACTCATAGTTGAATTTTAAAATATTATTAAATCTTTTATGTATCTGAAAACGACATATGGTAGAATACCGAACGAAGAGAAGTAAGAAATGATTAACGTGTTTTTTTGTCTTTTTTGACTACATTTTTTTATCTGCCCACGCTCTCTATTTATCCTGGGTCTTCTACTGCCCCCCTGAAAGTCTCAAACGCCCACAAGGTGGTGTCATCGCCCACTTTGAGAACCTATGAAACGGATCGAATAAATAAAATATTTTAATTTTAATTGTATCTCGATAGAGACGAAGACGTTAACTGGAAACTGAACATGGATGATCAAGGTGTTTACAGGACTTATGACCTGTCATTGGTTGTGTTAAGCGCACGCTTTATGTAATTACAACATTCCCCATTCCACCTTTGTTATTTGTGATCATGCATGACAAATTTTTGGAAGATGTATATATACTTCAAAATCCATATTTATCTTCACGTGGCAGTTTCAGTCAGCCATCTATGTAGATTTGGTTGCACTAGTGAATTTTTTCAAGAATTAAATAAAATATTGAAAAATCGGAGAAATCGACGTGCGTGCATGACACGATGTAGTAATGCTGAGGAATCGAAAGAAGTATGTCAGAAAATGAGAGTGTGGCTGTTCATTCTTTCTGTCTACCCCTTTAAAGTGACGGTAAGTTATTAAGCTATTTATATCGCTACATCCCAACCCCAAAATAAAAGACCTCTTAAATTACGACCCAAACACCTCCAGCCGCCACAAGCGCTCAAAATCGATCCTCCTTCAGAGGAACACTCCGGGCCACACAAATTATGCCCCCGCATAAACTAACAACCCACCAAATTACCTTCCAACAATGTTCCCATCAGACGTAAGAGGAATAGCCACAAGAGCTGAACCTCTATAAGCCAGAAAATCCAAGTCCAAGTGGACGTAACGGAAAATGTAATAATAATATCACATAATTTCAGTAGCATTCTGAATAACCTTGCGATTAAAGAGATATATATTTTTTGAATTTAGAATCTTACCAGGGTGACATCACGGGGCCGTACCGTTTTGACGATAATAAAGAAAGCGGTGTCACCCCACGCATTTCGAAATGACCTATCGGGATACATTAAACTCCAGCACGTGGGCGTGGATTCTATTTTTGAATCATCCAAACGGTGTCCACCGCGGGAAACGGTCCGTTAGACCCAAAAGTGGAATCTTGAGATGACACATTATCCAAAATAAAAGGTTCTATCCCGAAATGATATAATCAAGAAGAAAAAAATGGTGATAAAGCGATGAGTAATCAAACTCATATGATATGATCACTTCTTTCCAACGTTCTTGATTTTATGTAGGAGGTATTCTGTCTTCTTAACATTGGACCATTGCTCTTGTGCTCCTGATATAATGTGTCATATATCCCGCTGCATTCCTCTAGGGAAGAGATAGGCATCTTTCAGATGAGTAGAGATATCCACAAGGCAAATACACTCGATTATTTGGAGAATTCTGCTTCTTTAACGTCGGACCATTTTCAGTGCAAGAAAATAAACTGATTTGATTTGAAAAAAGAAGATTGATAACTTTGTATCATAGAATCACGATGAATAACCAGCATCTAGCACATGCATCTACGATGAGTGATCTCGGTATATGAAAGTAGACTGACTTTTCGTGCACATATCAAATCAGTTTATTTCATCAACAGACATTACAAAATTAATTTTTAAGGCATCTATTGAGAACAGGTAAAATAGTATATTGTGTATAGTATACTACCAGAAACGCATAAGAGATGGTTCGACATTAGAGGCATTCCAAAAAAGTCCCATATAACACAACATCTCAAAGAACTTCACTGGCTTAAAAGTCCAGAAAGAATCCAGTATAAACTCTGCTGGACAGTCTTCAAAGCGCTACATGGAATGGCACCAAGTTATATATCTGAACTCTGTATAACGGACAGCCTAAATTCACGGAAATCCACACTTCGCTCGGCAAACTCCTCAGCAATAGGAAGATTAGTTGAGCCGAAGCGTTGCCCCAGTACAAATTTCGGGGATCGAGCGTTCGCGGTAGCCGGTCCATCAGCTTGGAACAATCTCCCTTCACACCTTAGATGCATAAATGATCCGACAGATTTCAGATCTAAATTGAAAACCCATCTTTTTCATATTTCATACCCAATTTAAACATTTATACTTTGTTCTACTATACTTTTAAACCGATCGTTTTTAAGCGGTCACATTTAGATTTTTAGATTTAAAACACGTCTTAATGCGCCCTTGAGGTGATTACATCACAAAAACGGCGCTTTAAAAGTTAGCATTTTATTATTATTATTATTATTAGGAAGACAGGACACTCTCCAGAATTAAGAGTATTTGCCTTCTGAACGTACTTTCACTAATATGAAAGACGTCGGATCTCCGAGGAGACCGCGTTCAGCAGATTAATTGCCAACATCCTCAGTGCAGTGCCACAAATCCTCTCAATATGTGACGAAAAGTCAGCCTACTCTCATAGATGATCGCGAGATCTCTCATCGTAGATACATGTGCTAGTTGCTGGTTGTTCATTGTGTATATCTATAAGTCAGTGCCTGGGTAGAAGTCAAGACACAGTTCGCTTGTGATCATGCCCTGTGGTGAGGAGCGTATAGTGTGGCTGGTCCTATAGTGCCCCATACGTTGGTTCTCCAGTTGTTCCCTTTGATGTGGCCCTACCCTTATACAACTCATTAATTTGGAAGAGACTCGAAAGTGGTTCTGTGATATTGAGTCCTCACGAGGCGAGATATTCCGTTATGCTGGAGAGGGTTCAGGAAAGAAATGTGATCTCTTCCCATGATCTTCACGTCAAAACTCTGTGTGCTCATCTATAAATTTCTTGCAATAGTTACGTAGTTCTTTTAGTGGGGTTTCTATTGAAAAAAAAAAAGATTAGGAAATGAAAAGAAGGTACGTAGAAATAGACACATTTCAGAGTGTGAATAGCGGATAGAATGGCATGCGGTACGATTTTTGAATAAATTTCTCGTGTAATAATAAAAATATCCGAAAATTGGACAACATCCAAAGGCGAAATGACGCATTCGAAACCTAGAATTCCCATTCATATTGAAAACGATTTTCTGACGAAACACAGTCGACACGACAACATCGTATAATAAAATTATATTAATAAACAATTTTAAAAACTTTATACAATAAACCATCACACAGTTTCCCCGAAGAGTAGACAAGAGAATGCACCGCCACACTACTCAATTCTGACACACCTCTCTATCTTTCTAAATAGGGTGGTTTTTTTTTAGGTTTGGTTTTTAAACTGGCAACATTATTTCTACAGATTGTCAATTTGACAGTTGACAGTTGATTTGTAGTCAGTACGTTTTGGCATTTCACCATGAATAGACTGATGTCAGAACAGCGCTTGCACATTGTGCAAATTATGCAATTATTTATATTTTATAAGGATTAATTGTATCTCAATAGAGACGAAGATGTAATTTTTTTTTTTTGAAAAAAAGACTAATATCAAGGATTTATATCAATGATATTAGAATTTGTTTTACTATCTTCAATGTGAGCAGAAAATAGCTCATTATTATGAAGAAGGAATCTGGTCGTGTCCAGGCTTGAACCCATGTCCCCTGGATCAGGAGCCAAGCGTTCTATCCCCTAGACCACCACCCAAATTGTTTTCTGGGAACAGAAGGTGGTGGCCGAGGCGCTTACAGGACTTATGACCTGTCATTGGTTGGGTTGAGCGATCGCTTCACGTTTAACAACATTCCCCATTCCGCCTTATGACCACCACGTCTGACAAATTTTTATTATCTTGAAAATCATGGTTCGGTTCGTCAAACTTATCGTGCACCACGTCCATTTTACGATCGACATAATCGTCCATCCGAGCAAGTTATTCGGAAGACCATGGATCGTTTTCGCACCACGTACACTCTAGTGGATAATACGCATCCACAAAGACGACAATTGTCGAAAATTGGACTTCACGATTGCGCTTCATTGGAGCTAGCCGTGGCGCTCATATGCCCGAAATCATATTTAAACAATAATGGCATAAAATTGTCTATTAAATTAAGCCAATATCATAGACGTTAACATTATTTTAATGTGTTTTTTTTTTTTTCATTTTGTATATGTATTGTATACCTCTAAAAAAAACACCTTTACAATCATACACGCACGTCGATTCTACCGATTTCTAACATGAACCTTTAAAATTTGATGAATTTCGTCATGCCACGTTTTCTTTTCGATCTTTCTTAACTCCGTACTACATTAACATCGTTAACGTTTACTTTCTTAACCATTCATTCTCCATCCATGCGCTCCATATGTCATAAATTCCTTCTTCCGCTCTACATTCCTTTCTTATATCAGCATTTGAGATTCTGTCGTACATCGTTCTATCACACATATGTCTTAGGGATCTCATCTCTACCGCATTTATTCAGCCAGTTCTATGTTTCGGTTGGGACCAGAACTCCATTGTGAATGGCCATTTTCGCTTTCATTGATAAATCCTTGTTTTCAATAACTATTTTTAAAGCTTCGTTCTTTAAAAGACTTTGAGTACGCCATTTATTGTATTCCCAGCACCACCCCTTCTGCAAGAGAGGTATGTCAGGACAAAGCAGGGTGGCGGTCCATCCTCTCTGTCTACACCTCTGGGGATATTCTTCTTTTTCTTCCTCAGCGTATTTCCGTCCACTCATGACAAAGGCCTCCTCCGTTTGCTTCCATGTCATTCTGTCCTGTGCAGACTGCATCCAGGTTATTCCGACGTGTCTGTTTAGATCATCCTTCCACCGTAGTTGCGGTCGCCCCGCACTTCTCTTCGCCGTCCACGGTCTCCAAGTCAGCAGTCTTCTTGTCCACTTTTCATCTGAGCTTCTGGCTACGTGACCTGCCCATTGCCATTTTAGAGTCGCCACCCGGTGGATGATGTCAGTGACCTTTGTTCTTTCTCTCACCGTATCGTTTCTGACTCTGTCTCTTAGGCTTATTCCTAACATGGCTCTTTCCATGGCTCTTTGGGTCACTCGTAGTTTCTCGGCACTTTGTTTGGACAGTGTAACAGTTTCAAAACCATAAGTACCAACTGGCAGAACGCAGGCTTCATAGACTTTTCGTTTCAGGTTGATCGATATTTTCCGGTTTTTAAGGATACGTATGTGTGGTAGAACGATATACGACAGAATCTCAAATGCTGATATAAAAAAGGAATGTAGAGCGGAAGAAGGTATTATGAACAAAATTATGAAAGGATTGCTGCGTTGGTTCGGACATATGGAGCGCATGGATGGAGAAAGAATGGTTAAGAAAAAAAAAAACTAACTAACCATCACGCCGTCTCCCAGAAGGGGTAGGCAGAAAGAATGGACTGCCATACTTTTCTTTCCTGACATATTTCTCTCGCTTCCTCAACATTCATACATCGTGTCATGCACGCAATGGTTAAGAAAGTATACGTTAATGATGTAAATGGGATACGAAGTCGAGGCAGACCGAGGTAAACATGGCATAACCAAATCAATCAAATGTTAAAGGTTGGTCATGTTAGAAGTCGGAGGAATCAAATCAAATCAAATCAAATCAGTTTATTTTCTCAAAAGACATTACAATTTTTTTTTATAGTTTAAGGCATCTATTGAGAACAGGTAAAACATAATAAATATATAATACCAGGAACGCATGAGAGATGGTTCGACATTAGGAATACAAGATACTCTCCAAAGTCAAGAGTGTTTGTCTTCTGAATGTACCTACTTTCACGAATATGAAAGACATCGATCTCCGAAGCGATCATGTTCAGCAGTTTGATTGCTTTCCCCACCGGCATCACCAGAGGCAGGTTGGTTCTGCATGTTGGGAGATAAAACAGTCTGTGCTGACGCTGTCGAAGATAACCATCCGGAACATTCTCAAAGAATCGACGTGCGTGTATGACTCGTTGTATGAATTTGGAGGAAGCTAGAGAGGTTTGCCAGGATAGAGTAGTGTGGCGGTCCTGTCTCTCTGCCTACCCCTGCGGGGAAACGGCGTGATGGTTTGTTTGTTTGTTTAAGGACGACCTCTAGGGATACGACGTTAAAATTATAAGGTCTGAGCATTTTGTTAGGAATTACTGTATTTGAATACGAAAACAACATATTTTAGTAGATGGGCACAAGGAGAAAATTCATTATGACGAAACCGTTAATTACGTCATTATGACGTCATAATACAAATTTTTGATTACATCTCACAATTCTAAGAATTTAATTCTAACTCGTTCTTCTATTATACTCGTATTTGTAATCTCAACTTTACCATCTTTTGTAAACATGGCGATATGTAATCACAGTTTTACCATCTCTTGTAAACATGATATTTAATCAGAGCTTTATCATCTCTTGCAAACACGAAATCGAATATTGTTGTTCTCAATGGAGTTCTCGTTCACTTATTATTATTATTATTTTGATGAATCGCTCTTTACAACAAGACAGCATGAACCAAATCGATGTAAAGGGTATTATAGCTATCATAGTGAATCTCCTGACACGTGATAGGTAGCTAATCTATCGCCATTTTATTGTCACGTGAATTCTACACCAGACCAGAGACAGCGTGACAATCACTCGGCCACGAAATCGAAACGAAGCATAAAACTGACAAAATAATAATGAGAGCAGAATGAATACGGTAGAGATGAGATCCCTAAGACGAATGTGTAGTAAAACGATGTATGACAGAATTTCTAATGTTGATAAAAGAAAGGAATATAAAAAAACTAACCATCATACCGTCTCTCCGAAGGGGTAGGCAGAAAGAATGAACTGCCACACTTTTCTTTCCTGACATATTTCTCTCGCTTCCTCAACATTCATACATCGTGTCATGCACGCGCGTCGATTTCTTGGACTCCTCACGTGGCCGATATTCAATATTTGATATATTTGATCATGTCACGTTTACTTCGGTCTTCCTATATTTCTGGTTCCATTTACATCGTTAAGATATAATTTTTTTACCATTCTTTCTTCATTCATTCTTTCCATATGTCCAAACTATCTTAATGATCCTTTCATTATTTTGTTCATGACACCATCATTCGCACCGCATTCACTTCTTATATTTTCATTCGACACTCTATCATACACAGAGTATCCACACATTCGTCTAAGATATCTCACTTCTACTGCATTTATTCTACTTTCATCCTTCTTTTTCCAGTTCCATGCTTCGCTTCCATACATAAGGGTCGGTAAAAGAACACAATTGTGCACTGCCATTCTAGCTTTTTTGGATAGGTTTTTGTTTGCGATGACAACATTAAGTGCACCATTCACTTTGTTGCCTGCCCCAACCCTTCTTTCAATATCCCTCTCCACTCGCCCATCTCTTGTAAACATACTACCTAAGTACACGAACTCATCTACTTGCTCCAAATTTTTACCATTAATAATTATCGTAATAATACCAAAATTAATGTATCGAAATATGTAACTAAGACTTGTCGAATAACGTGACCTGCGTTTATGAGACGCTGTATGAAGTGTGTCAGGATAGAAGAACGGAGTTGTCAATCGTCGGTGTATATAAAATTACATAAAAATAACATTAATTTCTACATACTTAACGACTTTTAACAAATACTTCACTCGCGACGAATCAATCGAAATATCGATTGCACCCATAAGACAATCGAACAATATTTAAAAAAATCGATCGAAATTCGATCTACGTATCACATCACTATTTTTTAATTTAGGCCGGTTTCACACGCGACGCGGCAGACGCAACTGCTGCCCGGTTTCACAACGGACGCAACATTTTTTTTGGACGCCACAAACATATAACATAATTTTTGCGTTTAGGCCCGCTTCACACGCGACATTATTTTTTTTAACACACACACATTTAAAAAATATTTATATACGTATACATTTAGGGACGATTCACAATAGACACGACACGTTCAGTGCGTCGGACGACCGCATCTGAAAATAACAAAATCATTATATTAATTTGTTTTTAAAGCTACGTGTTTAAAAAAAATAATTAATTAACTAACTAACCAACTACCTAATCAACATGCCGTTTCCCCGGAGGGATAGGCAGAGAGGGTGGACCGTCACACTGCTCTGTCCTGACACACCTCGCGAGATTCATTTACATTCATACATCTGAAAGTTTTATGTATTAAAGTTTTATGTATGGAAGCGAAGCATGGAACTGGCAAAATAAGGATAAAAGTAGAATAAATGCAGTAGAAATGAGATCTCTTAGACGAATGTGTGATACTGTGTATGATTATTTATTTGTTTATTTATTTATTTTTACATGATACACAAATGAGACATTACAAACGATAAAACATTTAGGCGACTCATTTGGACACAAAACGGTATTACAAAGATAAAATAAAACAAAACTACATGAGACCAAAAAATCATACATATCAGAAGGAATCCAAATATGTCGACGTCAGTGAGGCAGTACTCTTTCCAGAATTTGCAATATTTTTTTCATGAATACTGCCTCACTGACAATGAAAATGTCCAAATCCGAGAAGATTAGATTCAGCGTCCGAATTGCTCTTCCTACTGGCATCACCAAAGGCAGGTTGGTTCTGCGTGACGGAGTAAAGAACAATTGATGTCGGCGTTATCGCAGGTAGTTATCAGGAACAAAATGAGTGTCGAATGAAAATATAAGAAGTGAATGCGGTGCGAATGATGGTGTTATGAACAAAATAATGAAAGGATCAATAAGATGGTTTAGTCACATGGAAAGAATGAATGAAGAAAGAATGGTAAAAATATTATGTGTTAACGATGTAAATGGAACTAGAAATAGAATCGGAAGACCGAGGAAAATGTGGCACGATCAAATAAATCAAATATTGAATGTCGGCCTTGTGAGGAGTCAGAGAAATCGACGCGCGTGCATGACACGATGTTGAGGAAGCGACTGAAATATGTCAGGAAAAAAGTGTGCCAGTCCATTCTTTATACCTACCACTTCGGGTAGACGGCGTGATGGTTAGTTAGTTAGTTTTAGAAACTTCTCCATTTTTTTAAATGTTTTTTTTAAACTTGGACCAGTTTTTATACAACATTGTGTTTCCAAAAAACAATTTACATCTTCGTCTCTATTGAGATACAATTAATCCTTAAATGACTAACCCGCAATGGGTAAAATCCAGTATTTGTCTACAAGTATTGGTAACATTAAAAAAAACAATATGAAAAACGTCGTTCTCCGAAACGAACATGTTCAGTTGTTTGATTGCTCTCCCCACCGGCATCACCAGATGCAGATTAGTTCTGCATGTTGGGAGATAAAGCAGTCTGTGCTGACGCTGTATCCGAGCTCAAAGATGGATACGCTCCAAGATTACGGAATTGTCAAAGAACCTTCTGATAAGTCTGAAGAAATGGGTAAATGTTAGCACATCTCTCTTTATCTGAGGGAAGTCCATAGATGAACGAAGAGATAGGAGATGATAGTAGTCCATCAGCAGCTATGGGCATGTCTCTGGAGAAGCGGTGGTATGATTTGTTAGTTAATTAAAATATGCAATATATATTGTGACATACGGCTGTGAGATCACGCAGAGCAATGTTCATTCAGCGACAGACAGATGTGCGACATTTCGTTAACAATATAATCACACCACTTATACTCGTAATAGAGAGGCCATTCATTGAATTCTAAAACTAACTAACTAACCATCACGACGTCTCCCCGAAGTGGCAGGCAGAAATAATGGATTACCACAATAAGTTAATGCAGTGCGAAGTGTTATGAACGAAATAATGAAAAGATCATTAACCCACCCTTTCCTGTGATGGGTATCTTCTACACGTTGCTTCTAAAAACCATCAATATCTTAATAAATATAATAAATACAAGGTTAAGATTTTAGGTATTCCTCCATAATATAATTACGCATTGATTAAAAAAATAATATTAATAATAATCAGAATTTATCGGGTACATCGGATGTATTTTGTGAACATCGGAAACGACGAACGATGTAAATGGAACCAGAAATAGAGGAAGACCGAGGAAAACGTGGCACGATCAAATAAATCAAATATTGAATGTCGGCCACGTGAGGAGTCAGAGAAATCGACGCGCGTGCAGAACACGATGTAAGAATGTTGGGGAATTCAGAGAACTATATCAATCTGCCTCTGGTGACACCGGTGGGAATAGCAATTAGTCTGCTAAACGCGGTCCCCTCGGAGATCGACGTCTTTCATATTAGTGAAGGTACGTTCAGGAGACAAATACTCTTGACTTTAGAAAGTATCTAGTCTTCCTAATGTCGAACCATCTCTAATGCGTTCCTGGTACTATGTTGTATTTTTATAATATTTGACCTGTACTCAATAGATGCCTTAAACATTTATGCCGTTTTTAATGAGATGAGGTCCCTAAGACGTATGTGTGGTAGAACGATATACGACAGAATCTCAAATGCTGATATAAGAAAGTAATGTAGAGCGGAAGAAGGTATTATGAACAAAATTATCAAAGAATCGCTGCGTTGGTTCGGACATATCCAACGCATAGATGGAGAAAGAATGGTTAAGAAAGTATACGTTAATGATGTAAATGGGGTACGAAGTCGAGGCAGACTGAGGAAAACATGGCATGACCAAATTAATCAAATTTTAAATGTTGGTCATGTTAGAAGTCGGAGGAATCGACGTGCGTGTATGACTCGTTGTATGAGTGTGGAGGAAGCTAGAGAGGTTTGCCAGGATAGAGTAGTGTAGCGGTCCATTCTCTCTGCCTACCCCTGCGGGGAAACGGCGTGATGGTTTGTTTGTTTGTAATGTCTTTTGAGTTAATAAACTGATTTGATTTGATTTGATAAAAAAAAAGTGTGGTAGTCCATTGTTCATGCCTATCCCTTCACGGAAACGGCGTGATGGTTAGTTAATTAGTTGTTTTTTAAAAGTGTTAAGTCGTAAAATATTATTACACTAGAAATCTAAAATGTCCCCCGTCTGGTTGTCCTAGACCCAGTGCCAAACCAGGGCTGCGCGATGCGATAATAAAAAAATAATAAAAAACTATCCGACACAGTAATAATCACGAACGCTTCTGACCCGGTTTTAGGGCAAGATGGCGCCGCTTAGAGGCCGAATACGCACCCACTCGCCCGAGGCGAATTCTGCGATTACACGCGTAGCCAATACGTATAACAGACACTAAACGGTGTCAGCCACTCAATCTCTACGCCAGTGAAACGCGAATATTTTTTTTAAATACATATTTACGTTACTTAATGGAGTTCTAGTGCCAAAGCTTATGTAATTGGTCCGGAGTCAACTCAAGTGTGGTTCGGTGATATGGACTGATATGGAGTATGATATGTTAGAGAAAGTTCAGAAAAGATTTCTGAGATATCTCTACATGAGAGAGTTTGGTAGCTATCCGTGGCTTTATCCCACTGCATTCCTCTTGGGCATGCTGGGGACCAATAGTTTGCAGATAAGAAGAGATGGGTGCACACTTACCCACTTCTTCAGACTTGTCAGGGGATTCTTTGAGAATTCCGTCATCTTGGAGGCTATCCATCTTTATGTTCCAGATGGTTATCTTCGACAGCGTCAGCACAGACTGTTTTATCACCCAGCATGCAGAACCAACTACGTTCAGAAGAAACGTTCAGAAGACAAATACTCTTGACTTTGGAGAATATCTTGTATTCCTAATCTCGAACCATCTCTCATGCGTTCCTGGTATTTTATATTTTTATGTTTTATCTGTTCTCAATGCCTTAAACTAAAATTGTTGTTTGTAATATCTTTTGAGAAAATAAATTGATTTGATTTGTATAAAAATGTGAAGGTGTGAGTTGGCAAAAAAGGATGAAATTAGGATAAATGCCGTAGAAATGAGATCACTGAAAAGAATGTGCGGGAAAACGATATATGATAGAATACCGAACGACGAAATAGGGAATAAATATAAGGCTGATGATTGCATCATAAGTAAAATTAAAAAAGGATCCCTGAGATTGCTTGTACACATGGAACTAATGGACGAAAGAAGAATGGTTATATGTCAGGAATAACAAGAATTTAGAACCTGCTCCAAGTGGCGCGGGATAGAGATGCCTTTGCTGCAGTGATCGCCAACGTTGGGGGGTACTGACACGGCACCGAAAGTTGAAAAAACATTAAATAATTAAGGAGTTGTGAAACTGGCGAAATGTGATTTTCATACATGGTAAAGTGGCTATTAAAATGATTGTGAAATGTTGTATTATAATTGGCAACCCTGAACGCGCACACTATCGAGTGGTGGCAGAACTACACGTGCCGAGTGTGGCGTGATACGCTGACCCGACCTCCGACGATTGGGCCCCAGCTATCCTGGTTCCCGTGCAGACAGACATTGGTGCCCAACCCGGATCCTGCCCTTCTGACCTGCCCGCGGTGGCTCGAAGAAAGGCGACGATTCCTGGCAGGAAGGCCCACAAGGCTACGGCCACTCGCTTGCTGTCTGTCCGAAAATGACAGACTGATAACAATTATTTAAGGTAGTAGTCTGGTAACTTGAGCCGATTTTCATGTCTTTAAATGAAAATATAAGAAGTGAATGCGGTGCGAATGAAAGTGTTATGAACAAAATAATGAAAGTGCCGTTAAGATGGTTTGGACACATGGAAAGAATGAGTGAAGACGGAATACTGAAGGAGGTATATGTAAACGACGTGAACGGAGTTAGAAATAGAAGAAGGCTGAGGAATACATGACACGTAAAAATCGACGTGCGTGCATGACACCGTGTATGAATGTATAGGAAGCGAGAGAAGTATGTCAGGAAAGAAAAGTGTGGCAGTCCATTCTTTCTGCCTACCCTTTCGGGGAGACGACGTGATGGTTAGTTAGGTAGTTAGTTAGTTTTATTTATTTATTTATTTATACACTATACACAAATGAGACATTACAAACGATAAAACATTTAGGCGACTCATTTGGACATAAAACGGTATTATAAAGATAAAAAAACAAAACAACATGAGACCAAAAAAATCGTACATATCAGAAGGAATCCAAATATGTCGACGTCAGTGAGGCAGTACTCTTTCCAGAGTTTGCAATATTTTTTTTATGAATACTGCCTCACTGACACTGAAAATGTCCAAATCCGAGATGATTAGATTCAGCGTCCGAATTGCTCTTCCTACTGGCATCACCAAAGGCAGGTTGGTTCTGCGTGACGGAGTAAAGAACAATTGATGTCGGCGCTGTCGCAGGTAGTTATCAGGAACAAAAAGACCTATTTGCTCCAGAACATAGGGGTTCTCAATAGAGACCCGAATCAGTTTGTAAAAATGTGATGTTAGTAATCCTTCCCTCCTTAGTTCGAGGGAGTTATACCCCAGCATACCCAAGAGAAATGCCGTTGGATAGAGCCAAGGATATACCCCGTACTCTCTCATGTAGAGGGCTCTCGAGAATTTCTTTTGAACCCTCTCCAACATGAGAGAATACTGAGCCTCGTGAGGACTCCATATCACGGCACCTCCCTCGAGTCTGCTTCTGACTAAGGAGTTATATAGAGTTCTAAGGACCCGGGTATCTAACAGTTGGAAGAACAAAACCCAGCATCTTTAACGAAACGTCACATACCTTCTCGATCTGAGCGCGAAATGTCAATCGACTTTCGTAAATTATCCCAAGATCTCTGACAGTAGATACACGTTTGAGGCTAATTCTCTTAGAAGAGTTATGTTAATTATCTTAGAAGAGTTTAAATTGCATTAGATATCGATAAGTAAGTAATGGTGAATACAGAAGAAAATTCTTTTATTTTCATTGTGTATAACGTTCTTCTCTCGTCCATTCGTTCCATATGTCCAAACCATCTAAGAAATATATATTTTTAAATTTTACTTAATACGCAATCACCAACTGTTTGCCACCCCTGGTGTTTATAGCACTGTTCCTATATGGAGAATACAAATAAGGTTGCGTTGGTATTAATCCCAGCACATAAGATGTTGAGTATTGTTTAGGATTAAAAGCACCCAAGAATTCTAACTTTGTGTGAATTGACAGAGTCCACAGGTTCTCAAACTATAATAATAATAATTATTATTATTTTGACGATTGGAAGACTGAGAAGACGCTACTGGAGAGATCATGTGGAAAGAGCATGTTCTGAAAGAGTTATCAATATAGCCGCAAATAAAGTACCAACAGGAAATCGACCTGCAGGAAGACCACCTAAAAGATGGCGAGACAATTGGACATCTGCATCCCAGGAACAGGCTCCGAGGACGAATAACAGGACGCAGTCCTAAATAAAGCAGAAGAAGAAGAAGATTATTTTGATGACTTATATTTTAAGTGCGCCGTTTCGTAAAATCAATTATTCCAAGGGCGCACTAGGAAATGACTGACCGAACAGTGCAGTCTTCAGAAGTTTCTTAAATTTAACGTCACTATCCTCATACTTAATACTAACTTGGGACTATTCCACGCCAAAGGACCCGCAACGCTATAATGACTAGTTGGAACCCGTGAATTTTCTACCCTTCACTGTACAATCGTAATATGTAATAATTTTTAACGTTCACGCCATTTCTCTGAAAGGGTAGGCAGAGAGAATGGACCGTCACACTGCTCTGTCCTGAAACACCTCTTTAGATCCTTCAACTTCATCTTCCACATTCATAATACACCAACAAAATCCGAGGCAAACCGACTAAATCCGAGGCGAACCGATGACATCCGAGGCAAACCGATGACATCCGAGGCAAACTGATGACATACGAGGCAAACCGACGGTATCCGAGGTAAACCGACGAAATCCGAGGCAAACCGACTATATCCGAGGTATCCTGAAGAAATCCGAGGTAAAACGATGAAATCCGAGATAAGCCGTCGAAATCCGAAGCAAACGGACAAAATCCGAGAGAAACCGACAAAATCCGAGGCAAACGGAAAAAATCTAAGGGAAACCGTTGAAATCCGAAGCGAATCGACCAAATCCGAGGTAATCGGACAAAATCCGAGGTAAACCGACAAAATCCAAAGTGAACTATTGAAATCCGAGGCAAACCGACGAAATCAGAGGTAAACCGACAAAATTCGAGGTAAACTGACGAAATCCGAGGAAAATAAAAATTGACCAAAACCGAAACCAACGACATCCGAAGTCAACGAAAATCGAGGTATTACTGTATAGAGCAAACCAATATTTAAGTAACAGAATAAGACATTTCCCCATTGTGATAGCGTTTCTGTAATTTTCTATACATTAATAATGAATACAACAATTACAGATAAATGAATTATTCATGAAGATTTATTTCACGAAAGATTCATACATAATTAAACAGGTTTCTGAATAAACAACTTTATAATGAAGTATTTATATCTTTAATGATGTAAATTAACTACACGTGTAACAATGGAATTTTCGAACCGACCCTTGTTTACGTAGGTTGAATAACAAAAAGAAATATAAAGACAGAAAAATATCTGTAAAAGGAATGTCAAATTATGATATATGCTATTTATATCATGTATGAAAGAACTGTTATTGAAAACAAAATTGTAGCAATGAAAGCAAAGATGGGTTAAACATTAGCGAGAATTGTGAAAATTTGGAGCAAGTAGATGGGAGCAAAATAACATGGGTCTAAGAGCGAGGTCGACAGCCGTATACATCAGGCTAGGCTTGCATTTAATAAAAGGTCGAAAATAATAGAATCGAATAATACAGACCTAAAACTGAGAATACTCCTCATCAAGACCTATGTATGGAGTATCTTGATGTACGGCTGCGAGACATGGTGCCTATCCGAAAGAGTTTTGAGATGTGGTCCTATAGAAGACTATTAGGAATTTCCTGGAGAGACCACATCACGAATGAGGAAGTTCTTCAAGGAATCGAAGGAGGAAGGCACCTGCTCAGGACCTTGTCCGAAAGGGGTGCAAGATGGATCGGCCATGTAATACGTCAAGAAGGTCTCTTGCATGCCATAATGGAGGGTATAACCGAGGGGACGCCCACGCCGAGAGTACCTGGAGGACCTGTTGGTGGACGTGCGCTGCTCATCATATGCACATTTCAAAAGAGCCGCACAAGACAGGGAAGAATGGAAGAGAAGAATAGAGGAAATTGCTGCAAACCAATCCCAGGATTGAAACCAGAGAAGAAGAAGATGAGTTCGTGTATTTATGTAGTATGTTTACAGTGGAGAGGGATATTGAAAGAAGGGGTGAGGCAGGCAACAAAGTGAATGGTGCACTTAAAGTTGTCATCGCAAACAAAAACCTATCCAAAAAAGCTAGAATGGCAGTGCACAATGGTGTTCTTCTACCGACCCTTATGTATGGAAGCGAAGCATGGAACTGGCAAAAGAAGGATGAAAGTAGAATAAATGCAGTAGAAATGAGATCTCTTAGATGAATGTGTGGATACAGTGCCTAATAGGAATGCAGTGGGATAAATGATACATTATTCCAGGAGCACAAGAGCAATGGTCCAATGTTAATAAGACAGATTACTACATAGAATTAAATGCTTTCCTCTTGAATATTGCTCTAATAATATGAAATATGTAAATCTCTGCCCAATAGGAATGCAGTGGGATAAATGATACATTATACTAGGAACACAGAATATCATAAGAATTTTCTTGTTTATGAAGCTATGATCTGTAGATCCGTTTGTAGTGAAATATTTCAATTATTGTAATGGAATGTACGCTGTATTACCAAATGAGCAATGATGACATATAGAGTAATATTTGCTTAGGGTACGGCCACACCAGAGTGCCTGGGTAGGCGCCAAGACATGGTACGCTTGTGATCACGCCCTGTGGCATGTGGCCGATCCCATAGTACGCCATATGTTGGTTCACCAGGTGTCCACACAGCCTCCAACCCTGGCAGTTCGGTGTGGCCGTACCCTTAGCGGTTTTAAGATTAAATTTAAATAAGTCAGCTAAATATAAAGAATTGGGCCGAGATAACCAAACCGCAGAGCTAAAAAAATAAATTGGACTAAGCTGGCATCCTTAAAAACCGGAAAATACCGATCAACCTGAAACGAAAAGTCTATGAAGCCTGCGTTCTGCCAGTTGAAACTTATGGTCTTGAAACTGTTACATTGTCCAAACAAAGTGCCGAGAAACTACGAGTGACCCAAAGAGCCATGGAAAGAGCCATGTTAGGAATAAGCCTAAGAGACAGAGTCAGAAACAATACGGTGAGAGAAAAAACAAAGGTCACTGACATCATCCACCGGGTGGCGACTCTAAAATGGCAATGGGCAGGTCACGTAGCCAAAAGCTCAGTAGAAAAGTGGACGGCAAAGAGAAGTGCAGGGCGACCGCAACTACGGTGGAAGGATGATCTGAACAGACACGTCGGAATAACCTGGATGCAGTCTGCACAGGACAGAGTGACATGGAAGCGAATGGAGGAGGCCTTTGTCTAGGAGTGGACGGGAATAGGCTTAGGAAGAAGAAGAAGAAATATAAAGAAGCAATCTCGATTGAAATTTCATTGTTTTAATGGAATAGAAGAATATAATCACCTGCGGTATTTGCGTGCTCTTCCCGCTTCCCGTCTCGCCCACGACCAGGACGGTCTGGAACTTCTGCAGCAGGTACAGGAGGTGGTTCTTCAGCGGGAAGATGGGTAGCGAGGAGCGCTGGGAAGCTAGGTCCCTGCCCGCAGAACGGTTGTACACCAGAGGCGGTCGGTCCTCGTGCGATCGCTCGTCAACTGGCATGATGGAATCATCTTCGTCGGCTGGAAAATCAGATACCAAATTATTAATACGTTGAATGCCACGAGATTTTTAAGGTTTTTTATGTAAAAGCCAATATAATTCGATCAGTTCCATTACTCAACCTACTATGTACAACAACAAAAATCTTAAATACGAATGAAAACTTCTGTTTTTTGTAAGTTTTATTATTGTTTATGAGAATGACTGAATTCTTTGCAAGTCATCTTCAGATTCAACTATTATTGTGCCATCATCAAATCAAATCAGTTTATTAACTCAACAGATATAACAAACAGCTTAAATGTTTTAGGCAACTTTTGAGTGTTGGTTCGACATTAGGAAGACGAGATACTCTCTAAAGTCAAGAGTATTTGTCTTCTGAGCATACTATCACTAATATAATCTGTGATTTCATCCATTATAAATCAAATCAAATCAGTTTATAACAATACATCAATAGACATCACAAAATTAAGGTTTAAGGCTTATATTGAGAACAGGGGAAATAATATATTGTATATAGTAAGTATACTACAAGAAGATTTTACGTTTTTTAAGGGACTGTAAGTGTGCGCAGGAGATGCCTATTGGTGGCCATGAGGTTCGCAACCCATCACACCGCGTCTCCCGCGGGGCGAAAAAAGAAGGATGGAGTGCCGCATCGGTTAAGTGTGACAGCTATTCTTTCTGCCTACCCTTTCGGGGAGATGGCGTGATGGTTAGTTAGTTAGTTAGTTTACTACCAGAAATACATGAGAGATGGTTCGATATAAGGAACACAAGATACTCTTCAAAATCAAGAGTATTTGCCTTCTGAACGTACTTTCACAAATATGAAAGACATCGATCTCCGAGAAGACCGCGTTCAGCTGATTAATTGCTCTTCCCACCGGTGTCAAACAATCTATGCTGTCGCTGTCGGAGATATCTCTCAGGGACAAAAAACCTAACACCCTCCAGCACGGCCCAGTTCTCGAAATATCCCCAGAGTAATCGAAAGAAATGGGTTACGATTGAATAAAAATGGATCAAACTACCTCCCTGTCTTATATCATCATTTGCCGGAATTTATCAGGACAATTCATTGTGAACATTACTTTATATTTTGCAATTGGTTCAAGAAACAATATGTAAAAAAAAATTGTCATAATTACTTGGTCTTAAAAACTTTGGTCTTCCTCCGGGCTGGTTCATGACACCATGTACCTGATAAATAATAATGAAATAAATAAATAAACATAATTATGAAAGAAGGATTAGAGTAGAATAAATTGCAGTACAGATGAGATCTCTTACACGAATGTGTGATAGATCTGTATATGAATGTCAAATGCAAATAGAAGAAGTGAATGCAATGCAAGTGAAAGCGTTATCAACAAAATAATGAAAGGTTCATTAAGATGGCTTGATGACACATGGAAAAAATGAATGAAGATAGAATGATGAAAAAAATTATATGTTAACAAGGTTAACGGAAGAATCAAATCAAATCGAGTTTATTATCCAAACAGACATTATAAACAATACAAATCTTTAAGACATCTATTGAATACAGGCAAAATACAATATATACAATATAATACCAGGATCGCATGAGAGATGGGCAGTGGATCGGTCACACTTTGAGACGGATCCGCCAGCCTGCATCGCTCAGGGTGCACTAGACTGGTCCCCTATGGGGGGAAAGAGAAAGCGAGGCAGACCTAGAGCCACCTGGAGAAGAGCCCTGCAGGACGAGGTTAAGGCGGCAGGTCTCACTTGGGACGATGTTAAGCATCAGGCATGCGATAGAGTCGGGTGGAGAAGATTCCTTGAGGCCCTATGCACCACGGAGGTGTGACAGGACAAAAAGAAGAAGAAGAAGATGAGAGATGGGTTGACATAAGGAAGACAAGATACTCTCTAAAGTGAAGAGTACTTGTATTCTGAACATACTTTCACTGATATGAAAGACGTCGATCTCCGAGGAGACCGCGTTCAATAAATTAATTGCTCTTCCCACCGGTGTCACCAGAGACAGGTTGATTCTGGCAGCCGGTAGGTAAAAAAATCTATGCTGTCGGAGATATCTATCAGGGATATAAAGCCAAACATCCTCCAGCAAGACTGAGTTCTCAAAATATCCCCTGAGTAATCTAAAGAAATGGGTTATGAAATCCCATCTCTTCGAAGCTGTAGAGAGTTGGTTCCAAGCATTCCCAAAAGAAATGCTGTTGGATAGAGCCACGGATATCATACACAGAGTATCCACACATTCGTCTAAGAGATTTCATTTCTACTGCATTTATTCTACGTTCATCCTTCTTTTGCCAGTTCCATGCTTCCCTTCCATATATAAGGGTCGGTACAAGAACACTGCCATTGTGCACTGCTATTTTAGCTTTTTTGGATATTTAAAAAAAAATTAAATTGTTATTAGTTAACAATTATTTCAAAATGCACTAACTAACTAACTAACTAACCATCACGCCGTCTCCCCGGAGGGGTAGGCAGAAAGAATGAAACGCCACACTGTTCTGTCCTGACATACTTCTCTCGATTCCTCTACATTCATACATCTTGTCATGCACGCACGACGATTTCTCCGACTCCTCACATGGCCGACATTCAATATTTGATTTATTTGATCGTGCCACGTTTTCCTCGATCTTCCTCTATTTCTGGTTCCATTTACATCTTTAACATATACTTTATTTTACCATTCATTCTTCATTCATTCTTTCCATATGTCCAAACCATCTTAATGATCCTTTCATTATGAAATAAAATGAAATGAAACTTTATGTGGATATTGTAAAAATAATATTTAATTTGTTATAAGTTTACAATTATTTCAAAATGCACTAATATTGATAATACTCTTAATGGGGTATTTTATAATAAATATTAGTAAGAATTCATAAATAGTATTTTAAATTACAAATGTCTTATTTTATATTTTGCTTATAGTGTTTATTTTGATATTAGAAAATATATTTTTTCTGTATCAATTGCATGAATGAAAATTGTTTGAGTATAATATTTTAAAAATAGAATGTTATAGCAATATTCAAAAGCAGTGTAGCATTTTGTTTAATTCATTTTAACAGCAAAAAAACGTTAACATTTGTTATAATGTATTTCAAATGAAGAAGCTGTGCGGTTGGAGTAAAACTTATATCTTTCTAACACAAAGATGACCGAATAGTCCATTTAAAACAATGAAAACGACAAGAGATTTAAACGGGCGGACATTATACGCGTAATTAGAGTTGTCTCAATTACAATAAGTTCGTAATAACTCCCGGTCTAAATATATGACAAGGCCACTCACGAAACATTAAAATAACCGTTCGAATCCCACACAGAAATCATGGCTTATTACGAGATGACGTTTATTATAAAATTTCCGGTGCGTAGGCAACGAAAATTCAAATTGCACAATTCAAAATAACACGTGACGAAGCCGTTCAAATCTACGTTAAAATCCAATTAACCGAAATAAACTTGATGTATAAAATAATTCAAAAAACAATGAAAATTTTGTGTCAAAACAATTAACAGATTGCTTTTGAATTGGAGATTTATGTGACAAAACATGCCGCACGCACCTTGTTTTGTGTACGAAAATATCCGTTAATTAATAAATAACAATGTTTGTTTGATGTTGCAGCGCTCTTCTGGAGGAAAACGAATATGAATACGAAGAAAACTGGAAAAATAAACGACAAATACGTCACAATACAATCGCGCAGACCCGACTGCAGGCGTAGCAACAGAAAATATTGTCCTTGTACCAACTGAATAATTTGACACTTCACGAATGTTACCACAAAGAAAAAAATATTTTGTGTATATTTCGGGTAAGGCGCGACATTTTAAACGCGAAACTGTCTCCAAATTTATTTTTATATATACGGATCGTAAAAAATATCGCCTGCTACATCTAATTTTGAAAGGAAAAATAGAGGGCTGCAGGGGGGCCGGGAGAAGGCAGATCTTTGGCTGCGCAATGTGAGAGAATGGACGGGAATCGGAACTATGGAGGAGTTATTCCGGACAGCGCAAAATAGGGAAGAGTTTACCAGTGTGATCGCCAACGTGGGGGGGACCTGACAGGGCACTTTAAGAAGAAGATACGTATAAAGTACTTCATTTCAAATTTGGAAAAGTTCTAAACAATTAATAACTAAATATTAATTGATGAGAGATAAAGATTAAACTTGTAATGATTTTCTGACAAGATAACTATTTAACTAACTAACTAACCATCACGCCGTTTCTCCGCAGTGGTAGGTAGAGAGAGTGGACCGCCACATTACTCATTCTTGACATATTTCTCTAGATTCCTCCGACGACCTGTTCTATATATAAAAAAATAAATAAAATAAAATATAAAAAATTAAAAAATTATCGTCTTGACAAAATTCACACATGTAACCTCAATGCTCTATCGAATTCACTGGTTAAAGTTACCTGAGCGAATAAAATATAAACTATGTCTACTTGTTCATAAAACATTACTAATTTCTAATACTAACCTTACTAACTTCACAAAATCATTCACTACAAAATTGATAACTCTGAACTTCTTTGCAAATTGACACTCAATACCCCTACATCTCGCACAAGACACACCGTAAGCCAAGTTTTCCATCTCCCTGTTTATCGCACTAACTACGCTCAAAGCGCGGCAATGTACAGGATTTGTGACAACTACTTAACAAGTATTTTGGAGACATTGATGTTTTCCACTTGAACGAACGAAACTTCAAAAAAGCGATTGGCTTTATTTATTATTTTTCTAAATGTTTCTTAATTAATATATTGATATCGCTGTATGCTGCCCTTACTGAATAAATAAATTGCTCTTCCCACCGGTGTCACGAGAGGCAGATTGGTTCTGGTGGCCGGTAAAACTGGCCCCAGTGGCATGTCTGGATTAAAAATATGTGAAGATCCACCATCTTCACCTACCCATCCTGAGAAATGATGTGATGGTTATAAAGTGAGAAATATCACTTATTTAAAAAAATTAAAAAAGGATCCCTGAGATGGTTTGGACATATGGAACGAATGGATGAGAGTAGAATGGTCAAAAAGTTGTACACAAGCAGCGTGAGTGGGAAAAGAAGCCGAGGACGACCGAGGAAAAGATGGCATGACCAAATTAATCAATTACTAAAAGGCGGCCACATTCGAAGTCGGAATAATCGATGTGCGTGCATGATTCATGCATACTGCCGGTGATGACGTATGGGATGGAAACTGTGACCCTCACCAAGAGAAATGTAGAAAGATTGAGAGTCACGCAGCGTTCCATGGAAAGACATATGCTCGGCGTCAGTCTCCGAGATAGAATCAGAAATGAGGAGATTAGACGCCGAACAAAAATAACGGACATCATGGAACGACTAGCGAGACTGAAGTGGCAATGGGCGGGTCATGTGGCGAGACAGAGTGAGGATAGATGGACCCAGAAAATAATAAGGTGGAGACCATGGGAGAATAGGAGAAAGGTCGGCAGGCCGCAAAAAAGGTGGGCCGGCGACATTGCTGCCGTGGGAGGGAAAATGTGGCTACGGCTGGCAGGTGATAGAGACGAGTGGAAGGGAAGGGAGGAGATCTATGTCCAGCAGTGGACCGATAAGGGCTGACGAAGAAGAAGAAGAAGAATATGTTTTTACAAATATATTTCATCTTTTGCTAAATACAATTTATAATAATGATAATAACTATATTTATATTTACATATACATAATAAAAACACAATTTCATATAGCGTTGATCACATTAAACATATTTAACAAAGCATCACGCCGTTTCCTCGCAGGGGTAGGCAGAGAGAATGGACCGCCACACTACTCTATCCTGACACACCTCTCTAGCTTCGTCCACATTCAAATAACGAGTCATACACGCATGTCGATTCTTCCGACTTCTAACAAGACCAACCTTTAAAATTTGATTAATTTGATCAGACCAATATTTTCCTCGGTCTATCTCGACTCCGTACTCCATTTACATCGTTAACGTATACTTTCTTAACCATTCTTTCTCCATCCACGCGCTCCATATGTCTAAACCAACGCAGCGATCCTTTCATAATTTTGTTCATATTACCTTCTTCCGCTCTACATTCCTTTCTTATATCAGCATTTGAGATTCTGTTGTATATCGTTCTACTACACATACGTCTTAATGACCCCATCTCTACCGCATTTATTCTGCTTTCATCCTTCTTCTGTCAGTTCTATGCTTCGCTTCCATACATAAGGGATTCGGACCAGAACTCCACTGTGAACGGCCATTTTCGCTTTCATTGATAAATCCTTATTTCCAATAACTATTTTTAAAGCTCCATTCACTTTGCTCCATTGACTTTACTATCCGTTCGGCCATCCGCTGTGAACATGCTACCTAAATACACAAATTCACTCACCTGCTCCAAGTTCTCTTCGTTCACACTTATATTACAAACTGTCATTTGCTCTACCCTTTCAAAAACTAACACCTTTGACTTCAACATTCATCATTAAATTGTTTGACTTGCATACCTCATACATTCTAACGGTTAAAAATTACAATATAACTTAAAACATAAATTAATAATGACTATCAAAAATATATTTAAATTAATTCACAATGTTATACACTTAATAGGTATAAAATAAAATAAACCTGACTATATTACATAGTGTGTCCTCGCAGGACCAACCTGCCATTTGAGATGCCAGTGCAGAATGCAATTAAACTTCTAATATAAAAATTAAAGTTCTATAGAAAAATATTTTATTCTATGGTGTTCTTGTACAGACCCTCATGCATAGAAGTGAATCATAGAACTGGCATAAGAAAGATGAAAGTAGAATAAATGCAGCAGAAATGAGATATCTTAGATGAATCTGTGTTAAATCTGTATATGATAGAGCGTATTTATAACACCATCATCAAGCCAGTGGTGACATATGGTTCTGAGTCGTGGACAATGACTCTAAAAGAACGACAAGGAATCTACTGGTTTGAGAATAGAATATTTAGAATGATCCTGGGACCCAGACCCGGTGTTGCAGCGGAAACTTGGAGGCATAGGACCAACCAAGAGATCCGTACGATGACCCAGCAGCCCCTTATAACGAGCACCGTGAGAGCCGGTCGCCTAGCATGGATTGGGCACGTATGCCGAGCCGAAGGGACCAGAGCAATCAAGACCCTGTACGCGTCTAGACCGATCGGACGTAGATATCTTCTGGTATATATGCACCTATCTAAATGATTACAAGCCAAAAATACATAAGTGCGACAAAGACCCTTTTACATTTTGCAAGCCCAATATGAAGCCCATTGAAAACCTGTGGACGTAGGCGATTACGCGGGCATCTCACCTATGGTACGTATGAGTGCAATAAAATACGGCGCATATGAGTGGAACAAAACATACACTTAGGTCATTTCTGCGCATGTCAGCGGAGTCATGAATTAAATTGTTTTAACTCGCGCGAAAATCTAAATATTATTTTATTCGTAGACGGCTCAAACACCCAAAAACATCATTTTAATATTGATTTTTTAAGGCAAGCCGGCGTATGTAGACGTACCGCCAAGGCAAGAGAGTGAAGGGACGTCAATCGCACAGAGTGGCGAGGTATAGAGAGTTATGAAAATCGGGAAGGAAGGCCTATATCTAACACTGGAAGACTAATAGGTGATGATGATGCATAAAAAATTAACTACGGTAACAAACTTGTAAGGAATCTTCTAAGCAATACAGATAGTGTGGAGTGCTAGAGAGAAGATTGTAATCTGCTCTTATTTGCAGAAAGATTATGAATTAGGAAGACTTAAATAATTAAGTATTAATTGTATCTCAATAGAGACCAAGATATAAATTGTTTTTTGGAAACAGAATATGGTAGTCGAGGCGTTTACAGGACTTATGACCTGCCATTGGCTGGGTTAAGCGATCATTTTATGTTAACAACATTCCCCATTCCGCACTTCTTACAACCACCACGTCTGACAAATTTTTGAAAGATGTATATATGCTACTATGTTAAGTACACTTCACATTTTTTAGGTCAATCTACACTAGCGCCATCTGTTAAGAATAAATGTAAGCATTAAGCAGAAAATCTTTATTAATGCAATGTGAAAGGTTTACGCAATTATCATACGGCTAGACAACATATCTATTGAGATACAATTAATCCTTAAAAATGATTAACCCGCAATGGGTAAAATCCAGTATTTGTCTACAAATATTTTTATACATTCAAAAAAAACAAATTACTTAAATAATTGTTGAGATTATTTTTAAACCAATATTATATATACAATATCTACTGGAATGCCAAATTTTCAAGACTGTACAATATATACACATTTATATATCAGATACAAATAATATTTAACATTAAATAAGTCATTTTTATCAAATGCGGATAGAATCAAACTCGAATCCATTATATTCCAGAGTTAATGGAGCAAAATACAAGGGTTGTCTGTAAAATAAGTTTCCCTGTTTGCCACGGGCGCGCGGATCGCTGTTACGTGCGATCCGGCAACACTGGATGGTAGCTTGGTCTTCCCTCTCCACATCCCCACCCAGCCAAACTCGCTGCGACGCTCAGTGTCGGTTTGGCAGCCGTAAAGAATGGAGCTCCCGATCGCATCGCCCGCGAGGTGTGAAGTACGCCCCGTGATTCGTTTTTTGTGTGCCAAAGGCCATTCGGCGACGGAAATTCATTCTCAATTGACAGAAGTGTATGGAGAAACGTGCATGAGCGTTCAAATGATGCGCAAGTGGTGCAAAGAATTCAAAGAAGGGCGCACAGACGTCCATCACGAACAGCGGTCCGGAAAGCCATCGGTCAGTGACGAAATGATTGCGAAAGTGGAACCGGCAATGCTGGCAGATCGAAGACTGATGGTTCGGGAGCTTAGCGAGATGATCCCAGATGTCAGGGGAGGGGCATGCTGACGAATGGAATCCATTTTCATCAGGACAACGCTCGTCCGCATACAGCTCGCGTTACCACTGCGCTCATTGAGAAATTCGGATGGGAGATCGTCCTACACCCACCATACAGTCCGGACTTGGCCCCGAGCGACTAACAAACGAAGCAAACGAAGAGGAGCTGAAAGAAGAGGTTCTGAGCTACCTTCACGGCCTGGCGGGAGACTTTTATGACCAGAGAATCAAAAAGATGGTGACCCGGATGAAAAAGTGCATCAAAGTCGATGGGGACTACATAGAAAAATAGCTGAAAGTCTAAGCTTTCCAATTATGTATTGCTCGTTGTAAATTAAAATGGTTTTCATTGTGAAAAAAAATAGGGAAAATTATTTTACAGACAACCCTCGTAGTAATTAATATGAATAAAAACATCTGTTTTCTGGAAGTTTAATTATATTTTATGAGAATGACATCTTTCTTCTGGCTATGGCATTATCAAATGTGATATTTGATAACATGGTAGCACAGTGGTGCTACACAACATATAATATAATAATAAAGTGGATGATTTATAAAGCGCCATTTTTATGAATCTTAATATTATTATGAATTAATAATATCAATCTCCAAATATTTGACAGTAGTTTTAAAAGCGACTGCTGTACGCTCACACAATAAAAATGGCGACAGACTAGCTACCTATCACATGTCATGAGAATCAATAGCTAATAAGTTGTATACAATAATTGGGTTCAAATAACCTCTTCTTCTTCTTCCTGGCGCAATCCCAACTCATTGTATATGTTGACTGATGGGGTCGGCTATTGCAGTGAATCATCCACGTGTTCCTAGGTCTTCCTCTGGATGGTTCACGAGGAAGATTCACAGACAGAGCTCTATTTACTGTGTGTTTTGGTGGTCTCCGTTTTGTATGCTTGTACCATCTCATCTGCCTTTCTACCTATTATATACAAAAATGTCGAAAGCAATGGGAAACCTAAGAACCAGCAAATATTAGATTAGACAAATAATAATAAAACTTCTAGAAAACAGACATATTCATTCGTGTTTTCTGTATTCGTAGTAGTCTGTTCTGTTATATGGGTGTGAGACATGGACATTAAAATTAAATACAATGAACCGGTTAGAGGCATTTGAAATGTGGCTTCACCGAAGAATGTTCAGGATCCCATGGACAGACAGAGTGACGAACACAGAAGTCCTGAATCGTGCAGGAGTGAATAGAGAGCTGCTGACATTAATCAAAGTCCGCAAGATTGCATATCTGGGTCACGTTCTGCGAGGAGAGAAATATCGCCTGCTGCATCTAATATTGAAGGGAAAAATAGAGGGCCACAGGGGGCAGGGAGAAGGCAGATCTCTTGGCTGCGCAATGTGAGGGAATGGACGGGAATCGGAAGTGTGAAGGAGCTATTCTGGACAGCGCAGGATAGGGAAGAGTTTACCAGAGTGATCGCCAGCGTCGGTTAGTGTTGTGAAAACATTTTTTTTAAAGTTATTTACATTTAATTACATCATAAAATAATCAAATAATTAATACAAATGAAAACGTCACTTTTCTAGAAGGAATGACACGTTTCGCCCTTCTAAGGCATTATCAAATGTGACGAAACTTCAACTCGTTGCAGTTTATATACACTAGTAAACAGAGCAGAATATGGTAATTAACGAAAATTGATGTGACTTTATACATTTTTAACAAATAATTATTTGGGTAGGTCCAGAATATTGGAAAGTGTTTCTTGGAACTCGTTAAGAAATTTTATGACAATGGTTACATAGTTAGGGGATACTAAATGATATTATATAAATCAAAAATAAGTTATTTGAGGTGGGACGAAATAAAGTGTTTCTAAGAAAAACATATATTTTACAAATTGTTTACAAATGATTTTACATATTTCAAAGTGACTAATGATTCTAAGTATTATATATTAAATAAAATCAAATCAAATCAGTTTATTTACTCAAAAGACATTACAAACAGCATAAATGTGGCATCTATTGAGTACAGGTAAGATATTATACACATACAACATAATACCAGGAATGCATTAGTGATGGTTCGACATTAGGAAGACAAGATACTTTCCAAAGTCAAGAGTATTTGTCCCCTGAACGTACTTTCACTAATATGAAAGACGTCGATCTCCGAGGAGACCGCTTCAGCCGACTAATTGCTCTTCCCACCGGTGTCACCAGAGGCAGATTGGTTCTGGCGGCCGGTAGGTATAACAATCTGTGCTGTCGCTGTCGGAGATATCTATCGGGGACAAAAAGACCAACATCCTCCAGTACGGCTGAAAATCGCCATGTTGTGTGCGTGAGTTAAAGTTTAGTCACATTTGATAATGCCTTAGAAGGGCGAAACATGTCATTCCCATAAAATATAATAAAACTTTTAGAAAACTGACGTTTACATTCGCATTAATTATTTAATACGGAGTTTTACATCATTGTTCAAGAAACAATCATAATAAAATAATGTTAATAATTCAACTACATGACAAATTGATTGAGCTGTTTCCTCTTTATCTCGATCTCTAGCCTCAGCAGGTCCCCCTTGAGGCGGTGGTGCTCGCACTGGATGCTGTGCATCTCACGGGCGCTCTCCATCCGCTGGGAGTGCTCCTCGCGCAGCTGCTCCATGCGGAGCCGGTGCTCCTGGAGGGCGCAGTTGGTCAGCTGTTCCTTCACCACGCGGTTCAGTTCTAACAGAGATCTTTTGTATTCGAGCCCGGCCTTGGACTGATACATGCGGGTTGTGAGATTCCGGGTTTTTGGAGGTGTCTAGAAATAAAAAATAAAAATATATTATTATTATTATTATTTTGTTGAAAAAACTCCTTACATCGTTACAGCGCAAGCCAAATCGATGTAAAGTAATCATTAAGCAATACCAACGCCAATATGCCCTTCATTATATAAATAAATAAAAATATAAGAAGTAGCAACGGGTTTTATTTGATTTAATATTATCTTATTATGATTAATAATTTGGTCCGGTCCCAATGATAATTTGGCCCCAGACCTAGGAAAGGTTGCCCATGCCTGGTATAGGCGCTTCAAAACTGGTGATTTTAGCATTGACAACAAAGATCGCCTTGGAAGACGGAAAAATGGACTCCTCAAACTGGGTAAAACGATCATGGGGGAAGTCTACCGATGACAACTAATGCGATTAAAGCAGGCACTGGCTTAAAAACGACTGCAATGGGGCAACAGGCACAGCAAGCTGATTCTTCAACACGACAACGCTCGACCTCACATCGCAATCGCGATCAAAAACTACATACAGAATGTGGGTTCGGGGTTTACACCTCACCCGCCTTATTCACCATACGTGGCACCATCGGACTGCCACTTGTTGAGATTCATGACACATGTAAAATTTTATAATCTCACCATTATAGAATCGCGGGTAAATTTGTAATCTGTTCTTCCGATGGAAGGTTCTCCGTTTTCGGCGTTGGCATAACTTTCATTATTGTGATCTGATGATTGATTGCATGAACTATCCAACAGCATATCGTCTTTGTCGTGATCGCCTGAAAACATTACGATGATAAATTACAACCCTCGTTCCTGTATGGTTATTATTTCCTGGACAAATAGCCGTTAATTAAAATTGCAACAACAACAACAAACCATCTTGCCATTTATTTGGAAGGGTAGGCAGTGAGATTGAATCGCTACACCTCTCTAGCATCCTCCACATTCATTCAGTGAGTCATAGACATCAGTCGATTCTTCCGACATCTATTTTAAAAAAAAAAGACTCCCATCAAAGATTTAAAAACTAACTAACTAACCATCACACCGTCTCTCCGGAGGGGTAGGCAGAAAGAATGGAACGCCACACTGTTCTTTCCTGACAGACTTCTCTCGCTTCCTCTACATTCATACATCTTGTCATGCACGCACGTCGATTTGTCCGATTCCTCACGTGACCTACATTCAATATTTGATTGATTTGATCGTGCCACGTTTTCCTCGGCCTTCCTCTATTTCTAGCTCCGTTCACGCCGTTTACATATACCTTCTTTACCATTCTGTCTTCACTCATTCTTTCCATGTGTCCAAACCATCTTAATGACCCTTTCCTTATTTTGTTCATAACACTTTCATTCGCACCACATTCACTTCTTATAATTGCATTTGTCACTCTATCATATACAGATTTGCCACACATTCATCTTAGAGATCTAATTTTTACTGCATTTATTCTACTTTCATCCTTCTTTTGCCAGTTCCATGCTTCACTTCCATACATCAGGGTCGGCACAAGAACACCATTGTGCACTGCCATCTTGGCTTTTTTGGATAGGCAATGGTATTAGAATTTATTTGCAATCTTCAATATGAGCAGAAAATAACTCATTATTATGAAGAAGGAATCTTGTCATGTCCAGGCTTGAACCCATGTCCCCTGGATCAGGAGCCAAGGGTTCTGTCCCCTAGACCACCATCAGGTTATAACATGGCCGATCATTTTTTTATATTTTGATTAGGGGATCATACTGGTTTATAATTTTCAAATATTCCTCTTTTTTTTACATTTCTCTAAAGTATTAAAACGGACCTTGATTCTTCCGACATCTAACATGACCAACCTTTAAAATTTGATTAATTTGGTCATGCCATGTTTTCTTCGGTCAGCCTCGACTCCGTACTCCATTTACATCGTTAACGTAGTCTTTCTTAACCATTCTTCCTCCATCCATGCGCTCCATATGTCCGAACCAACTCAGCGATCCTTTCATAATTTTGTTCATAATACCTTCTTTCGCTCTACATTTTTTTCTTATATCAGCATTTGAGATTCTGTCATATATCGTTCTACTACACATACGTCTTAGAGACCTCATCTCTACCGCATTTATTCTGCTCTCATCCTTCTTCTGCCAGTTCCATGCTTCGCTTCCATACATTAGGGTCGGGACCAGAACTCCATTGTGAACGGCTGTTTTCGCTTTCATTGTTAATTTCGCGTTTCCAATAACTATTTTTAAGGCTCCATTCACTTTGTTACCCGCACCAACCCTTATTTCGACGTCACTATCCGTTCGGCCATCCGCTGTGAACATGCTACCTAAATACACAAATTACTAACCTGCTCCAAATTCTCTTCGTTCACACTTATGTTACAAACTGTCATTTGCTCTTCCCTTTCAAAAACCATCACCTTTGACTTTCTGACAATCATCATTAGATCATTTGACTTGCATACCTCATACATTCTCGATACTAAGATTTGTAATTTGTCCGCACTCTCGAATATGTAATATATAAAAATAAATAGTGTACCTTCATTTTTCATAATTTTAGATTTAAGTTTCAATCTTTTCCATTGATCTCTAAGATTCTGTACTGTTCTTGGTCTTCTATTAAGTAAAAGAAACCTAAAAAACAAAATCCAACTCTCAATTGTTTTGGCGAAGCTTATAAAATTCAAATTCCAAAGTGATATACCGTATATCGAAATATTATAATGTCGTTATTTTTAAAGGTAAGACGTCATTATCTTTTAAGAAATGCATTTGAATCACAAAATATCTAAACAGGCAATATGCATATATCATAAATTAACGTAAGAATTGTACAATAATCAAATTAATTCCATTAAAAATAATCTGACAACTGAAATTTTTAGGTTATGTACGAATGAATTATGTTTCAAATTGTAATGTGCGAAGCGTAATTTTGTAACCAAAATTGCGTAAATATTAAGTACCTCTCCCATATTTCTTTCCAGGCTTCTAGTTTTTGCATATTCGTCGCAGAATGTGTGTTTTTACTTTCGATAATGTCTAATCTTTCGTTAACCAAATTTTTAAGAATGACTCTCTCCTCGCTCGTCCAGTTTTCAGATCTTTCCTTTTTACTTCGCTTCTCCATTTTAATTCTAATCATGTCGCAATAGCGATCAATTGTTTGCTATTCCTTTTCTCGCAAAGGTAAACAAAAATAATATTAAAACGAAACGCCAAAATTGGCGACGGGTCAAAACACCATAGAAACTTGTGTTGCCATTTCTGAAACAATATTGCCATTCAAACTTGTATAATATCATCAAGCTCCTATCCCTATTCTTCAAATTCTAAAGAAAAAGTCATTTGTGAATTCACATAATGTAAATGAGTGAATTCACATTGATAAATTCGTTATTAACCAATTTTTGGGTAATATCAGATTCCCCTGGCGTTTCACTATCTTGAACCGGAAGATTATTCGTACCCTCTGCCCATTGAAGGGCTACTCGGGGTTAATACTTACTGGTGATTTGTTTCTCTAGATAGTTATTTATTGGGAAAATGTAGTAAAGTAAAGAGAATAGTTTCCCGCTGCCTTCTCTGCTTGGATTTTCGGTAGGGGTTGCCTTTTCTTTGCTGATGGGGTCTGGTTATCTGTCACCAGATGTTCAACATTCGCTTTCTCACTGTCCGTTATGACACTAGTGGTAATGTCAGTGGTCACGTTGCCCGGAGTTCGCGTGGTCTAAAGACCACTCATGGACGCTAGTGAATGGGACTTGTTGGTATTGCTTTATTACCAGCAATAGGACCTCTAAAAACGAATAAATTTATTCATTGGACAAGTGTTTAGATTTCAAAAAAGCTTGTAAATTTATTATCCACAAATATCACAGGTCTGAAACATTTTTAGGTCCATTTAAGACTTGCCACGTGAGAATCCTGAGAATTTGACGTGCGTGTATGATACGATGTATAAATGATGAGGAATCGAGAGAGGAATGACAAGAAAGAAGAGTGTGACAGTCCATTGTTTCTGTCCACCGCTTTAGGGAGACGGCGTGATGGTTGGCTAATTATTTAATACATTATTTCTAGGATTATATTATAGGAAGGGATTTTTTATTTTTTATTTATATAAAAAATACTTAACAAAGCATGTACTCCCCTAATAAACTCATTTTGGGCCTTAAAATAATAACAATTTAACAAATCAAACAAAGCATGTACTCCCCTAATTAACTCATTTTGGGCCTTAAAATAATAACAATAATTAAAAATATAATGGAGTTTATAATGGATATGGAAATATAATGTAGAGATAGGTGAAGAATGATTTAAGTATTTTCTGTTATTGGTATATGTGAAGGTCCACCCCAAAAACGAAGTGTATGACATTCGCAAGAAATCAACTGAGATGCGAAGTCTCCGTACGCCAGGAGGAAATTGAACAGGTGGACCTATTCAGATATCTCGGAAGCGAAGTAACCAGCTCTAATGACCTCCCCAGAGAAGTAAGGTCACAGGTGGATAGGGCTGCAGCAGTTGCAGGCTGCCTGAAAGATGTCATATGGAGAAACAGGGACATGAGGACTGACAGCAAGGTACGCATCTACAAGACCTGTGTGCGACCAATCCTCACATATGGCATTGAATCGAGGGCAGACATTGTCAAGACAAAGAGCATGCTCAAAACAACCGAGATGAAAACGCTCCGCGCTATAGCTGGCAAGACCCTACGTGATCGAGTTAGGAATACAGCAATCCGAGAAATCTGCGAGGTCGAAGATGTGGTCAGATGGGGTCGTCAAAGACGGCGATACTGGCATGAACACGTGGAAAGGATGAGCTCAAATAGAATACCACACATAGCTCTCTATGGAACGCCAAACGGACAACGCCGACCAGGAAGACCCCCGAAACGGTGGAGAGAAAGCTGGAGTTCAGCATCTCAAGAGGACCCGCCTGAAATAACAGACTCCTGAGTCTACAAAAAGGGAAGAAGAAGAAGAAGAAGGTATATGTGAACAAAGTTGAAATTCATAAATCGAAAACTGATTTTAAACCAATATATTTACAATTTTATTTGAGTAACTTGTTTTTTAGGTTAATTGTTAATTGTTAAATCAAAATCGTTACAATTCCTCTATAGTAGTACAATAGTAATCTAGAGGTGTGTTCTATATATTGAATAACTAATATAAGCCACAAACTGTTTAAAACAAGTCTTATGTAATAATAATATAATAATTTATTTTAAAACTCTTTCAAATTAACCGCTAATTTCGCAACTACCGACATCTATCAACAAAACATAAAACTACTTTCATTCATAAGTTTATAAGTTGTTACGGAAGTTTTAAAAGCGATTTTTTATGCGGTGTAGTCAACTTAACTGTAATGCTAAATATATACGTACTTGATAATTAATATATAGTTGTATATAAGGTACTTAAATGATTTTTGGTTGAGTTTTGTATACCGCAAACGCATAGCGCTGTCATATATCACTTTCGTTTGTGTATTTATCGTTTCGTAGTCAACTTCTCAAACCCAAAATCAAACATCTGCTTTGGTCGTCGCGTATGAACGTGCCGTTGGTTGTAGTGGGGCTCTCCTAGTGTGTGAAAAAGCATTTAATTGTACAATGTGACTTGTGTTTCGTGCAATAATCATTTAGAAACAAATCCGAACGAGCGTTGTATAACAAGCGAAAACGAAAGTGTCATGTTTCGTCCCGAGACGACATTAGAAGTGAGTTTTAAAGTTTTCTTCGTAGTTCTGTTTACGTTTTTTGTACGCCTATCTGACATTTCGCGTCGTGAATTTTGTTTTTTACTCGGTTCGCAGTCCAAAACTGTATTTTAAATTTGTTTTTCCTCCTTTTAACTCGATTAAGCGGCAGATCGCGTCTATGGGCGTTGTTTTCTTACGCATTTTAAATTTAAGAGTCACTGTTTTGAGTGATTTTACATTGCTTTTTTGTCCGTTGAAAAGTTTGTTCGGTATAATTTACATATTGTGATTAAACAAGCACGATGTATGAATGCAAATGAATCTAGAAATATTCCTAAGAACGAATATTTTATTGCCAAACTTACTCGACAATTATATTGTGTAGTATGTTTTAATTATTTCCTATGAATTGCTATATTGTTTAATTATATTAAAAGTTTCCTTGTTAAAGAATTTTTAATGTGTCAAATTTTTCGCTCTGATTTAAGAATTTTAAATTGATTTCAAAATATGATAGAAAACACTTTTCAGATGAAAAGAAAAGAATTAGTATCCCGTTAAGTACACGAGTGAAGCATGGAAGTGACAACGTATATGTTTTAATACATTACAATACACATTTAAACGAATTATGAAGGCTATCATTTTGTATTGATGTGTTTAATTTTAGAAAACTTTGTAATTACATAATTACGAACTGTAGCGTTTTATATCCTCTTTGCCTTTTCATACAGATATGGTATATAATGGGACATATCTTCTTCTTCTTCTTTTTGTCCTGTCACCTTCGTGGTGCATAGGACCTCAAGGAACCTTCTCCTCCCGACTATCGCATGCCTGATGCCTAACATAATCCCAAGTAAGGCCTGCCGCCTTAACCTCGTCCTGCAGGGTTCTTCTCCAGGTGGCTCTAGGTCTGCCTCGCATTCTCTTTCCCCCCATAATAGGGGACCAGTCTAGTGCACCCCGAGCGATGGGACATATAATATGAAACATGTAATGGGACATATAATATTGTTTAACAAAATGTTCGATAGTGGATCGTTAATTTAAATTTTAAATTTGAAAATTGTTCCGTTCTAAAATTACTTTTTTAATTTGTATTTATACCACTTTATTAGCTCTCTTGTGAGCGAAATCGGTCGGTTCTTCTTCTTCCTCAGCATATTCCCATCCACTCCTGGACAAAGGCCTCCTCCATTCGCTTCCATGTCATTCTGTCCTGTGCAGACTGCATCCAGGTTATTCCGACGTGTCTGTTCAGGTCATCCTTCCACCGTAGTTGCGGTCGCCCTGCACTTCTCGTAAAACATGACTTACATCCTTAAAAACCGGAAAATACCGATCAACCTGAAACGAAAAGTCTGCGAAGCCTGCGTTCTGCCAGTTGGTACTTATTGTCTTGAAACTGTTACATTGTCCAAACAAAGTGCCGAGAAACTACGAGTGACCCAAAGAGCCATGTTAGGAATCGGTCGGTTAAAAAATATAACTAACTAACTAACCATCACGCCGTCTCCCCGAAGGGGTAGGCAGAAAGAATGGACTGCCACACTTTTCTTTCCTGACATATTTCTCTCCCTTCCTCAACATTCATACATCGTGTCATGCACGCGCGTCGATTTCTCTGACTCCTCACATGGCCGACATTCAATATTTGATTTATTTGATCGTGCCACGTTTTCCTCGGTCTTCCTCTATTTCTGTTTCCATTTGCATCATTAACATATAACTTTTTAACCATTCTTTCTTCATTCATTCTTTCAATATGTCCAAACCATCTTAATGATCCTTTCATTATTTTGTTCATGACACCATCATTCGCACCGCATTCACTTCTTATATTTTCATTTGGCACTCTATCATACACAGAGTATCCACACATTATTCTAAGAGATCTCATTTCAACTGCATTTATTCTACTTTCATCCTTCTTTTGCCAGTTCCATGCTTCGCTTCCATACATAAGGATAAAAAATATATATATACTTATTCAAACAAACAAACAAACCATCACGCCGTTTCCCCGCAGGGGTAGGCAGAGAGAATGGACCGCCACACTACTCTATCCTGACCCACCTCTCTAGCTTCCTCCACAGTCATACACGCACATCGATTCTTTTGACTTCTAACATGACGAACCTTTAAATTTTGATTAATTTGGTCATGCCATGTTTTCCTCGGTCTGTCTCGATTCCGTACTCCATTTACATCAATCGTATACTTTCTTAACCATTATTTCTCCATCCATGCGCTCCATATGTCCGAACCAACGCAGCGATCCTTTCATAATTTTGTTCATAATACCTTCTTTCGCTATACATTCCTTTCTTATATCAGCATTTGAGATTCTGTCGTATATCGTTCTACCACACATACGTCTTAGGGACCTCATCTCTACCGCATTTATTCTACTCTCATCCTTCTTTTGCCAGTTCCATGCTTCGCTTCCATACATTAGGGTTGGGACCAGAACTCCATTCTGAACGGCCAAATGTTTTGAATTATTTTTAATGTCTTACCACAAATTAAGTGGTTCATACGAACACCACACATTAAATAACCAATTAATTGTCATTTTTTAGAACTATTATTCAAAATTTTAGAAAGCGTGTTGGTATTTCTATGGAATTAATAAAATGGGTATTTTTAAGTGTCTCTGATAATAACATTATCTAATTGGTTGCTTTAAACGTAAAAATCGATTTATCCGTGTTTTTAAATGAAGTCAAATGATTTAATGATGAATGTCGGAAAGTCAAAGGTGATGGTTTTCGAAAGGGAAGAGCAAATGACAGTTTGTAATATAAGTGTGAACGAAGAGAACTTGGAACAGGTGAGGGAATTTGTGTATTTAGGTAGTATGTTCACAGTAGATGCCCGAACGGATAGTGACGTCGAAAGAAGGGTTGGTGCGGGTAACAAAGTGAATGGAGCTTTAAAATAGTTATTGGAAACAAGAATTTATCAATGAAAGCGAAAACGGCCGTTCACAATGGAGTTCTGGTCCCAACCTTAATGTATGGAAGCGAAGCATGGAACTGGCAAAAGAAGGATGAGAGTAGAATAAATGCAGTAGAGATGAGGTCCCTAAGACGTATGTGTGGTAGAACGATATACGACAGAATCTCAAATGCTGATATAAGAAAAGGAATGTAGAGCGGAAGAAGGTATTATGAACAAAATTATGAAAGGATCGCTGCGTTGGTTCGGACATATGGAACGCATGGATGGAGAAATAATGGTTAAGAAAGTAGGTATACGTTAATGATGTAAATGGGGTACGAAGTCGAGGCAGACCGAGGAAAACATGGCATGACCAAATTAATCAAATTTTAAAGGTTGGTCATGTTAGAAGTCAGAGGAATCGACGTGCGTGTATGACTCGTTGTATGAATGTGGAGGAAGCTAGAGAGGTTTGCCAGGATAGAGTAGTGTGGCGGTCCATTCTCTCTGCCTACCCCTGCGGGGAAACGGCGTGATGGTTTTGTTTGTTTGTTTGTTGTTGTTTTTAAATGAAGTGTCATTTTGCGAACACATTTAAAATTGTAGACAGCGTTTTTGAGCTTTGGAATTTAGTTTTAAAATTAATAATATTTCTACCAGTGTCTGTGCAATCGAACATTTTCAAACCTGTTTAGTGCAAAGTATTGTGATTTGTGATATTTCTTTTTGTTTTGCATTGGTACCTGTCGAGTTTTCAAGAACATATCCAAGGTAAATACTATGTAATTATATGTTTTACTCTGTTATTAATATTTATGATTAGATATTGGAAGTTTTTATTATATACCGAAGCAAATACGGCAATAAATAATGCAGCTTAGTTACAACTATTGTATTATTGAATATTGAACTTTGCAAATGAATTATGAAACTAGGCGTTGTAGAAATACGTTTACTAAAAAGAAAAAACTAACTAACTAACTAACCATCACGCCGTCTCGCCGAAGGGGTAGGCAGAAAGTATGGACTGCCACACTTTTCTTTCCTGACATTTATCTCGATTCCTCGACATTCATACATCGTGTCATGCACGCGCGTCGATTTCTCTGATTCCTCACATGGCTGACATTCAATATTTGATTTATTTGATCGTGTCACGTTTTCCTCGGTCTTCCTCTATTTTTGGTTTCATTTACATCGTTAACATATAATTTTTTTACCATTCTTTCTTCATTCATTCTTTCCATATGTCCAAACCATCTTAATGATCCTTTCATTATTTTGTTCATAACACCATCATTCGCACCGCATTCACTTCTTATATTTTCATTCGACACTCTATCATACACAGAGTATCCACACATTCGTCTAAGAGATCTCATTTCTACTGCATTTATTCTACTTTCATCCTTCTTTTGCCAGTTCCATACTTCGCTTCCATACATAAGGGTCGGTAGAAGAACACCATTGAGCACTGCCATTCTTGCTTATTTGGATAGGTTTTTGTTTGCGATGACAACTTTGAGTTGTAGAAATAAGTTTATTAAGAATAATCTTAAGAAATATTTAGGTATTTAGGTAGTATGTTTACAAGAGATGGGCGAGTGGAGAGGGATATTGAAAGAAGGGTTGGGGCAGGCAACAAAGTGAATGGTGCACTTAAGGTTGTCATCGCAAACAAAAACCTATCCAAAAAAGCTAGAATGGCAGTGCACGATGGTGTTCTTCTACCGACCCTTATTGTCATCGAAAACAAAAACCTATCCAAAAAATGTAAGAATGGCAGTGCACGATGGTGTTCTTCTACCGACCCTTATTGTCATCGCAAACAAAAACCTATCCAAAAAAGCTAGAATGGCAGTGCACGATGGTGTTCTTCTACCGACCCTTATGTATGGAAGCGAAGCATGGAACTGGCAGAAGAAGGATGAAAGTAGAATAGATGCAGTAGAAATGAGATCTCTTAGACGAATGTGTGGATACTCTGTGTATGATAGAGTGTCGAATGAAAATATAAGAAGTGAATGCGGTGATGGTGTTATGAACAAATAATGAAAGGATCATTACGATGGTTTGGACATATGGAAAGAATGAATGAAGAAAGAATGGTAACAAATTATATATTAACCATGTAAATGGAACCAGAAATAGAGAAATACCGAAGAAAACGTGACACGATCAAATAAATCAATTATTGAATGTCGGCCACGTGAGGATTCAAAGTCATGAACAAAATAATGAAAGGATCATTCAGATGGTTTGGATACATGGAAAGAATGAGTGAAGACAGAATGGGGAGAAGGTATATGGAGCTAGAAATAGAGGAAAGTCGAGGAAAAGCTAGCACGATCAATTTAATCAATTATTATTATTATTGTTGTCATCGCAAACAAAAGCCTATCCAAAAAAGCTAAGATGGCAGTGCACAATGGTGTTCTTGTGCCGACCCTTATGTATGGAAGTGAAGCATGGAACTGGCAAAAGAAGGATGAAAGTAGAATAAATGCAATAGAACTGAGATCTCTAAGACGAATGTGTGGCAAATCTGTGTATGATAGAGTGACAAATGCAAGTATAAGAAGTGAATGTGGTGCGAATGAAAGTGTTATGAACAAAAATAAGGAAAGGGTCATTAAGATGGTTTGGACACATGGAAAGAATGAGTGAAGACAGAATGGTAAAGAAGGTATATGTAAACGGCGTGAACGGAGCTAGAAATAGAGGAAGGCCGAGAAAAACGTGGCACGATCAAATCAATCAAATATTGAATGTCGGTCACGTGAGGAGTCGGAAAAATCGACGTGCGTGCATGAGAAGATGTATGAATGTAGAGGAATCGAGAGACGTATGTCAGGACAGAACAGTGTGGCGTTCCATTCTTTCTGCCTACCCCTCCGGGGAGACGGCGTGATGGTAAGTTAGTTAGTTTATTATTATTATTATTATTTTGTTGAATCAGTTCCATTTACATAGTTAACGTATACTTTTCTTTGCCATTCTTTTTTCATTCATTCTTTCCATGTGTCCAAACCATCTTAATGATATAATAACTAAGTTGTGGAATTTATGCTTTTGACCATCTGGCTTTTTTCCTTATCTGTTTTGAGTTATAAAAATTAAAGTGCTCTTTTGTTATGCGTTAGGTATCGAACCTAAGCCTCCACTTCTGCTTACGAGCCCTTCCGTCTACGACCCTCGCAGCTACCTGAACCAACATCCACGAAGTATGTTATATAAACGAATAACCTTAGAAATGAAGCATGTAACTGGCGAAAGAAATATGAAAGTAGAACAAATGCAGTAGTTATCAGATCTTTTAGACGAAGATACGATAAATATCTATCTCTCTCTCTCTCTGGTTTCAATCCTGGAATTGGTTTGCAGCAATTTCCTCTATTCTTCTCTTCCATTCTTCCCTGTCTTGTGCGGCTCTTTTGAAATCTGCATATGATGAGCAGCGCACGTCCACCAACAGGTCCTCCAGGTACTCTCGGCGTGGGCGTCCCCTAGAGTTTGTCCCCTCGGTCATACCCTCCATTATGGCATGCAAGAGGCCTTCTTGTCGTATTACATGGCCGATCCATCTTGCACCCATCTTTCCGACAAGGTCCTGAGCAGGTGCCTTCCTCCTTCGATTCTTTGGAGAACCTCTTCATTTGTATTGTGGTATCTCCAGGAAATTCCTAATAGTCTTCTATAGGACCACATCTCAAAAGCATCAAGTCTCCGTTTATCTCTTTCGGATAGGTACCATGTCTCGCAGCCGTACATCAAGATACTCCATACATAGGTCTTGATGAGGAGTATTCTCAGTTTTAGGTCTATATTATTCGATTCTATTGTTTTCTATATGAACAAACAAACCATCACGTCGCTTCCCAGCAGGGGTAGGCAGAGAGAATGGACCGCCACACTACTCTATCCTGGCGCACCTCTCCAGCTTCCTCCACATTCATAAAGCGAGTCATACACGCACGTCAATTCTTCCGACTTCTGACATGACCAACCTTCGAAATTTGATTAATTTGGTCATGCCATGTTTTCGACTCCTCCATTTACATCATTAACGTGTACTTTCTTAACCATTATTTCTCCATCCATGCGCTTTATATGTCCGAACCAACGCAGCGATCCTTTAGACAAAATACTTTCTAAAGTCAAAAAGAGTATTTCTCCCCTGAACGTACCTTCACTAATATGAAAGACGTCGATCTCCGAGGAGACCGCGTTCAGCAGACTAATTGCTCTTCCGACCGGTGTCACCAGAGGCAGATTGGTTCTGGTGGTCGGTAGGTAAAACAATCTGTGCTGTCGCTGTCGGAGATATCTATCAGGGACAAAAATACCAACACCCTCTAGCACGGCCGAGTTCTCGAAATATCCCCTGATTAATTGAAAGAAATGGGTAATGAGATGCCCATCTCTTCGAAACTGTAAAGAATTGGTTCCAAGCATTCCTAAAAGAAATGCCGTGGGATAGAGCCACGGATAACTACCATACTCCCTCATGTAGAAATACCATAAACATTTTTTCTGAACCCTCTCCAGCATAACGGAATATCTCGCCTCGTAAGCACTCCATATCACAGAACTACTTTCAAGTCTGCTCCGAACCAACGCGTTGTATAGGACTCTGAACACATCGGGATCTCTGAAAACTGTTCCGGTTCGAATGATGAAGCCCAACATCTTCAATGCAATGTCACAAATTTATGTTACGGATGGTTATCTTCGACAGCGTCAGTACATACTGTTTTATCTCCCAGCATGCAGAACCAACCTGCCTCTGGTGATGCCGGTGAGGAGAGCAATCAAATTGCTGAACATGATCGCTTCGGAGATCGATGTCTTTTCGTGAAAGTACGTTCAGAAGACAAATACTCTTGACTTTGGAGAGTATCTTGTATTCCTAATGTCGAACCATCTCTCATGCGTTCCTGGTATTATATATTTTTTATAATAATAATAATAATATGCTAACTTGTAAAGCGCCGTTTTTGTGATGGAATCACCTCAAGGGCGCATTAAGACGTGTTTTAAATCTAAAAATCTAAATGTGACCGCTTAGTTTTACCTGTTCTCAATAGATGCCTTAAACTATAATTGTTGTTTGTAATATCTTTTGAGAAAATAAACTGGTTTGATTTGAAATCCTCTCGATATGTGAATTTGGAAAAGCTAGAGAGGTGTGTTAGGGTGGAGTAGTGTGGAGGTCTATTTTCTACCTATCTTATCGGGGAAAGGGCGTGATGGTTTGTTATTGAAGTTTTAATGTTATCAGTAGCAATGTGTACCGGTTTAACACCACCGGTGAGAAAAGTTTAAGTAGTTATTCGGACGATATTTTCCCGAGATAAGTATCGGACGCCTTGCCTTCTGTTACAACGATAACAAACGTATTATATTATAGTTTACTGGCTAGAGCGACATTTCTAAGCCATTACATCATAGTAGAGAGATAACAGCGTAACATACCACGCATCGCGCAGGGTAGAAAATTATATATGTAAAATACTAGGGTCATTCATAAAATAAGATTCCCATATATTTTTAAAAATATACAGCTTTATTGTTTTCTTTAGCATTATACACCATTTTAAAGCTTAAAACTTACTATATTTTTCTACATAATCAAAGTTTCTGTCTAAACACTTCTGCAGACGATGCTCCAACTTTTGTATCCCCAAGTCATAAAATTCTGCCGCCATTCCTCTGAGAAATCGAATAACCTCTTCCTTGACTTCATCAGTGTGGAAGCTCATTCCACCCAAGTATTCCTTTAATTTTGGGAATAAGTGGTAATCACTAGGGGCTAGGTCCGGACTGTAGGGTGGGAGGGGCAAAACAGTCTAGCCAAAATCTGTCAGCAGTTCTTGAGTTTGATTTGAGACATGAGGTCGAGCGCTCAACACGTTTCTACTTGTGGTTTTCTGTGAGCATTCGTGGTACCCACCGCGCACACACCTTTCGATAGCCTAATTTTTCAGTTAAAATTTTGTGAATTGTTGTGTTGAAAGTCCCAGGAATACGAAGAGCAAGTTCGTTAACGGTAATCCTCCGGTCATCAATCATTATGCTCTCAACTTCGCATCTGGCGGAAACAGCGATAGGAAGCTCCATCTTCGATGGCTGCCAGGCCGACACTGAGGGGTGTAGCGTGGCGGGAGCGGCAGGGATAGAGAGTGGAGGAGTTGATGAGTCAGCCAGTGTTTCCAGATTTCACCCAGCGCGCCGCTATCTTTATTGACAGAATAGGGAACCTATATTATGTAATGTTTATACTTTACGAATTACCCCCGTACGTAATTACCCTCGTAAACGACGTGAACGGAGCTAGAAATAGATGAAGACCAAAGAAAAAGTGGCATGATCAAATCAATCAAATATTAAATGACGATCACATGAACAGTCGGAGAAATCGACGTCTGTGCATGACACAATGTATGAATGTAGAGGAAGCGAGAGAAGTATGTCAGGACAGAGCAGTGTGGCAGTCCATCCTCTGCTACCCCTCCAGATAAACGGCGTGATGGTTAGGTTAGGTTAGGTTTGTAATGTTTAAGATTTTTTTATTAAATTTTCTTTCTTACTTACTCTCATTTGTTTTTTTATTATATTATTAGTATTTTTTTATTATTCAAAATTGTGATTATTATTTTGTATATTGAGATTATAAACGATTTGGATTTGATATTATTCTGTAATGTTTATTATTATTTTTTTAAATAAATTAAACTTAAAATAAATTGAAATTGAATAAGGTGATTAAAATGTAATTATGATATAAGACGAGTACATAATCTTTTGGTCCATTATAATGTCTTGGTACCAACACTAATGACGCATTGAAATACTTCAATGGCCCGATGGCCTTTTGTGGGTTATCAGTAAAAAAATATATATAAACATTAATTTTATAAAAATAAACGCAGAAGAAATAAGATCTCTTAGACGAATGTGTGTTAAATCTTAATATGATATTGTCAAAATCTTATATAATAAGTGAATGCTAAAACAAACCAATGAAAAAGACATTAAGATTATGTATTATTTCTTGAACAATGATGTAAAACTCCATATTAAATAATTATTATGAATGAAAACGCCCGTCTTATAAGAGTTTAATTATATTTTAGATGGAATGACATGTTTCGCCCTTCTAATGCATTACCGAATGCATGAAAATGCCTTAGAAGGGCGAAACATGTCATTCCATCTAAAATATAATAAATCTCCTAGAAGACGTTTTTATTCACATTAATGAAATATGATTTGGATACATAAAAAAAACATGATATAGACTAACTCACTAGACTAACTTACTAACTAAACATCACACCGTCTCTCCGATGGGGTAGGCAGAAATAATGGACTGCCACACTTTTCATTCCTTACTTCCCATCTTTTAGGAGGTCTTCTACGAGGACGAGTCCCATGAGGCTGATTATGCAATGCGATATAGGGGAGTCTGGTGGTGTCCATTCTTTGAACATGACCATACCACTTGTAGTTCTTCTCACTTGATATATCCATGATATAGAAAGTATACATAAACGACGTGAACAGAGCAAAAAATAAATTAAGACCGATGAAAACGTGGCACGATCAAATCAATCAAGTTTTAAATGTCGGTCACGTAAGAAGTCGGAGGAATCGACGTGGGTCCATGACAAGATGTATAAATGTAGAGGAAGCGAGAGAATTATGTCAGGACACAGTGTGGCGTTCCATTCTTTCTGCCTACCCCTCCGGGAAGACGGCGTGATGGTTAGTTAGTCGGTTAGTTAGTTCATCCTTCTTTTGCCAGCTACAATCATCTCATCCGTACGTAAGGGTTGGCACTAGATCTATATATCGGTACCTATTTGGCAAAAGGTCCCAACTGCTTTTTTATGAATTTTACAAGAGAACAAAAATAAGATTTTTACATTATTTTCATTATTTATAAAAAAGTTATTTTTGTTCCAATTTGTTTATTTCAAATGTCAATTTACGTAGCATAACGTTATCTACAAGATATGTCAGTAACTAAAAAAAAAAACTAACTAACTAACCATCACGCCATTTCCCCGGAGGGGTAGGCAGAGAGGATGGATCGCCACAATGCCCTGTCCTGGCATACCTCTCGGGGTCCTCTATATTCATACATCGTACCATGCACGCACGTCGATTATTCCGACTTCGAATGTGGCCGCCTTTTAGTAATTGATTCATTTGGTCATGCTATGTTTCCCTCGGTTGTCCTCGGCTTCTTTTCCCACTCACGCTGCTTGTGTACAACTTTTTAACCATTCTACTCTCATCCATTCGTTCCATATGTCCATCTCAGGGATCCTTTTTTAATTTTATTCATGATGCAGTCATCTGCCTTACATTTCCTTCTTCACAAAAAAAAAAAATTATATATATACGAGTATATATATATATATATATATATATATATATGTATATATATATATATATATATATATATATATATATATATATATATATATATATATATATATATATATATATATATATATATATATATATATATATATATATATATATATATATATATATATATATATATATATATATATATATATATATATATATATATATATATATATATATGTATATTTTTTTTTTTTGAAAATTTGGTTTGGTTCATGTGGTGCGCTGCACCCGTAAATTTGGAGAAATGTCTTGTATAAGTGAATTGTTTTGGTCAATTTGATTGTTGCCGCAGTTTATGATTGTTATTTGTGACACAAAATACGTTTTCACTCTTCTGATGTTAAAATAATACAAGTTTTTTCGTTTATAAAAATAATTTTGACAGGTGTAAAAATTAATTTTTCATTTGTTCCAATGACAATTTGAATAAATTCTTCAATCAAATTTTCAAGTTTTTGCTGGTGTTGGATTGTTTTAAGTGCCTAATTTAAATGAAAACAGTGGAATAAAAAATTAAATAAACACGAATGTCCGGATCGTCCAGCTGACGACAAGTGCACCATCTAAAAGAACATTATGTGTTAAATTATTTTTATGTGTCATGTTATTTTATATCATTGTATTTTATATAATTTTTTTTAGATTTATTATGTAGACGTTGAATGATCGAAGTGTGCGCGGGAGATGCCTATTGGTGGCGATAAGGTTCGCAACCCATCACACCGCGTCTCTCGCGTTGGCGAAAAGAGAAGGATGGAGTGCAGCATCGATTAAAGTGTTGCAGCCCATTCTTTCTGTCTACCCTTTCGGGGAAACGACGTGATGGTTAGTTAGTTAGTTATATATATATATATATATATATATATATATATATATATATATATATATATATATATATATATATATATATATATATATATATATATATATATATATATATATATATACAATCATCACAAAAATCGCATCTGGGACCTTTTGCCAAATAAGTACTGATATACAACAGCTTGGAACAATCTCCCTTCACACCTCAGATGCATAAATGATCCGACAGATTTCAGATCTAAATTGAAAACCCATCTTTTTCATATTTCATACCCAATTTAAACATTTATACTTTGTTCTATAATACTATACTTATTAACCGATCGCTTTCTAAGCGGTGACATTTAGATTTTTAGATTTAACAACAACAACAACAACAACAAACCATCACGCCGTTTCCCCACAGGGGTAGGCAGAGAGAATGGACCGCCACACTACTCTATCCTGGCAAACCTCTCTAGCTTCCTCCACATTCATACAACGAGTCATACACGCACGTCGATTCCTCCGACTTCTAACATGACCAACTTTTAAAATTTGATTAATTTGGTCATGCCATGTTTTCCTCGGTCTGCCTCGACTTCGTACCCCATTTACATCATTAACGTATACTTTCTTAACCATTCTTTCTCCATCCATGCGTTTCATATGTCCGAACCAACGCAGCGATACTTTCATAATTTTGTTCATAATACCTTCTTCCGCTCTACATTCCTTTCTTATATCAGCATTTGAGATTCTGTCGTATATCGTTCTACCTGTCGTATATCGTTTAGATTTAAAACACGTCTTAATGCGCCCTTAGGTGATTACATTACAAAAACGGCGCTTTGAAAGTTAGCATATTATTATTATTATTATTATTTGTATATTTTTTTTAAAATTGTTATTATTATTTTGTATATTGTGATGATAAACGATTTGGAATTGACATTTTTTTAATAAATTGAATTGAATTGAATTGAATAAATGTGCAAACGACGTGAAAGGGATTTGGGGTTCCCGTAAACAAATTTGTAGCAATCAGATGTGCCTTGCGTTAATGTCGTTCGGCTGTACCGTACCGTTCCGGTCGCAGTTCCAGGGTTCGACGACCCATATTCACCAGCTCCAAGAAAACCAAACACCACAATGATAATAATAATAATAGCACTTAATTTACTTTATTCACGGAATAAACTAATACAGCGGAGGTGATACAAAACCTCTCCTTTTCAAAATGTTAGTCTTGTGATGATCAGAATCTCAAATGCTGATATAAGAAAGGAATGTAGAGCGGAAGAAGGTATTATTAACAAAATTACGAAAGGATCGCTGCGTTGGTTCGGACATATGGAACGCATGGATGGAGAAAGAATGGTTAAGAAAGTATACGTTAATGGTGTAAATGGGGTGTAAAATGGTGTAAAACACACCATCACGCCGTTTCCCCGCAGGGGTAGGCAGAGAAAATGAACCGCCACACTACTCTATCCTGGCACAGCTCTTTAGCTTCCTCCACATTAATACACGCCTGTCGATTCTTCCGACTTCTAACATGACCAACCTTTAAAATTTGATTAATTTGGTCATGCCATGTTTTCCTTGGTCTGCCTCGATTTCGTACTCCATTTACATAATTTATGTATACTTTCTTAACCATTCTTTCTCCATCCATGCGCTCCATATGTCCGAACCAACGCAGCTATCCTTTCATTATTTTGTTAATAATACCTTGTTCCGCTCTACATTCCTTTCTTATATCAGCATTTGAGATTCTGTCATACATCCTCATCTCTACCGCATTGATTCTGCTCTCATCCTTCTTCTGTCAGTTCCATGCTTCGCTTCCATACATTAGGGTTGGGACCAGAACTTATTTTATTATACGTATTTAGTAGATAATTCATTGATTTTTCATCTGTCAAAACTGACCATATTTGTAAACAATTTTATAATATTTTAAATATATATAATATTTAAAATATAATATCACTGAGGAAGGGCTGGGTAGTCCGAAACACGTTCGATATTATATTTAATTCGTTATTATATTTACAGACAATCAAAACAAACGGACACATCAGACCCGACCAAATATGAGACCTTAAAAATTGTACACAGAGTGACCATGGAGAAGACAACAGACAGCACCTTCAAATTAACTAAAAAATCAGACATACACAGACACTGAACCAGGAACTGTGACAGATATCACTTACCGATTGCACGAACTAAGACAGGACAATCAAGGATATTGAACAATGGACTAAACTTTACAATGAACTACCAAAAGACACAAGGAATCTCACTACAACTCAATATAAAAAATATCTGAAACAATACATAATTCATAGTAAGATCTAAAAATGTAACCATATAACCCAATTGTTTTTTTTTTAAATAAATTAAATAAAAAATAAAATTTGGGTTTTTAAAAAAAAAAAAAAATTGTAAAAAGTGAGTGTTGTATACAAAGTACTCGTATAAAAAAAAAATCTTCTTCTTCTTCTTCGATGGCCCTACAGCCCATATCGAGCCTTAGCCTCCAGTATTCTTCGCCTCCAACTCCTCCTGTCCTCCGCTTCGACCCTCCAATCTGACACTCTTAACAATCTTGTTCCATCTCTCCCAACTTCATCCTCCCATCGCAGCCTTGGTCGTCCAATTGGTCTTCTACCACCTGGGTGCCACTCCAGCAATCTTTTTGGGGTTCGCGATGACGGCATCCTCTGCACGTGACCGGCCCATCTCAGTCTATTCAGTCTGACCTGTGTGGAGAGACTGGGAGCTTTGTAAATATTGTACAGCTCGTCATTATGCCGCACTCTCCAGCCTTCACCGTCATTCACAGGCCCCAGAATTCTGCGCAGCACCCTTCTCTCAAAAGTATCCAGTCGCTCTGCAGATTTCGCTGTCATTGTCCACGCCTCACACCCATAGGTCACTACTGTTCGGATGATTGTTTTATACAGGGTGATTTTGGTTTTCCAGTGTACGTTTCTTGATTTGAGCGCTGGTAGTAGAGAGAAGAATGTTTTGTTACCAATTGTGATTCTTCTTTCGATTTCCTTGTGATCTTCGTTTTCTTTTGTTATAGACGAACCCAGGTAAGTGAAGTCCTCCACCATCCTAAAGTTGTATCTGTCCTTGAATCTGATGGTTCGCCTTGAGTTATGGGTTGCATTCCTGGTTTATAAAAAAATATAAATATAAATTATTTTCATTGTTTAGTTTATAACGTTTGCGGCATTTCCTCGTTTCATTTGCTGTCACAACAGTTCTAACAGAATAGATACGGGCGATTGATTTTCAGCGTTTCGGCAACCGTTGCAGCGCGCATAATCTAACAAAGTAATTAATTTGATATACTTTACACCGAAAACAAAACGGCATTTCGTTATTATTCTCTAACTCTATCACTGAGATGGTTTGGACGTATAAAATAGACAATAAATAAATAAACGACGTCAAAAGAAGTGTTACAAAGTTTTGTTTTATAATAATGCCGTTCTCGTTGCGGATAGTGCGGACGAATTACAAGTCTTGGTGTCGAGAATGTATGAGGTACGCAAGTCGAACGATTTAATGATGAATGTCGGAAAGTCAAAGGTGTTAGTTTTTGAAAGGGAAGAGCAAATGACAGTTTGTATTATAAGTGTAAATGAAGAGAACTTGGAACAGGTGAGGGAATTTGTGTATTTTTTTTAAATTTTATGTATATATTTTTTATTTTATTTAATTTATTTAAAAAAAAAAACAATTGGGTTATATGGTTACATTTTAAGATCTTACTATTAATTATGTATTGTTTCAGATATTTTTTATATTGAGTTGTAGTGAGACTCCTTGTGTCTTTTGGTAGTTCATTGTAAAGTTTCAGTCCATTGTTCAATATCCTTGATTGTCCTGTCTTAGTTCGTGCATTCGGTAAGTGATATCTGTCACAGTTCCTGGTCCAGTGTCTGTGTTTGTCTGAATTTTTAGTTAATTTGTAGCTGCTGTCTGTTGTCTCTTCCATGGTCACTCTGTGTACAATTTTTAAGGTCTCATATTTGGTCAGGTCTGATAAGTCCATTTGTTTTGTTTGTCTGTAAACTTGTATGGTTGGGGTAAGGTAGTCAATGTTAATTGTTAATTTTATTATTTTATTTTGTTGTCTTTGGAGTCTGGAGATGTCCTTTTGGTTTCCTGTCCCCCAGAAGGGAATCATATATGTCAGTCGGCTTTTTACATACGCTTCTTTAGGTAGCATGTTCACAGTGGATGGCCGAACGGACAGTGATGTTGAAAGAAGGGTTGGTGCGGGTAACAAAATGAATGCAGCATTAAAAGTCGTTATTGGAAACAATAATTTATCTAAAACTGTACAATGGTGTTCTTGTACCGACCCTTATGTATGGAAGTGAAACGAATGCAATAGAGTGTCGAAAGAAAATATAAGAAGTGAATTCAGGGCGAATGAAAGTGTAATGAACAAAATAATGAAAGGATCATGAAGATGGTTTGGACACATGGAAGGAATGAATGAAGAAATAATGGTAAAAAAGTATATGTTAACGATGTAAACGGAACTATAAATAGAGGAAGACAGAGAAATACGTGTCACGATCAAATAAATCCAATATTGAATGTCGGCTATGTGAGGAGTCAGAGAAATCTACGTGCATGCATAAGACTGTGTACGAATATTGAAGAGGCTATAGTATGTCAGGAAATTACAGTGGAAGTCCACTTTTTCTCTAATGTTTAGGAAGAAAATAGGTGGTTCAGGATAGAGTAGTTTAGCGGTCCATTTTTTTTGCCTATCCTTTCAGTGAAATGACTCCATGATTGGTTATTAATAAATTTTGGAGCACTAATGTACAAATTTATACACCTGCTTCAAAATATCTTTTACGTTGAAAGTGGAATTTAAAAAGAGTTCTTTATTTGAAATTTGAAATGTGTTCTGTCCTACTTATTAGAAAAACGTTGAAATAGTTAGTATTTTCCTAAATTTTGCAATTTAGTACCATCCCACATAGTTTTTATATCCTCTGTTTCTCGCCCACGTATTAATGTCGGTTTCAATTCAGTTGGTCAATTGCCTCTTAGCCATTGGTGGAACAGAAAATCTATGTTGTCTTAGGATGCAAAATCTTCTTTTAGTAGATCTGACGATCTGTGACACATGTGCGAACTACGAGTGACCCAAAGAGCCATGGAAAGAGCCATGTTAGGAATAAGCCTAAGAGACAGAGTCAGAAACGATACGGTGAGAGAAAAAACAAAGGTCACTGACATCATCCACCGGGTGGCGACTCTAAAATGGCAGTGGGCAGCTCACGTAGCCATAAGCTCAGATGAAAAGTAGACAAGAAGACTGCTGACTTGGAGACCGTGGACGGCAAAGAGAAGTGCAGGGCGACCGCAACTACGGTGGAAGAATGATCTGAACAGACACGTCGGAATAACCTTGATGCAGTCTGCACAAGACAGTGACATGGATTCTACATTTTTAATTGAATCATCTAAAAAAATTGGCCTTAAAATGCATATGACAAAGACAAATATATTGACTAACACAAATTGAAGACATTAAAATCTATTATAATTAAATAATAATAATAATTAGAATTGTAAGTGACAAGGTTTTGCAAGTTTGCAAGCAAACACAATTCACGTAATCAAACATGTTTCATATAGACAGACAGAGATAATATATGATGCATAAAATGTGCTTCCATATTCTGATATTTGGTATAACTGTTATGGGAGAGGGGGCGTTGGAATGTTTTTCCTTGTAAAAGGGGCGGTGTTTCAGAAAAGTTTAGGAACCTATGCACTAAACCACACGTTCTCAACCTTTTTTGGGTCGTTTTGCGATTTCTTTGACTTCGTTATCTGTTCACACCGTTAACGTATACTTTATTTAGACGTATGGAACGAATGGACGAGGAAAGAATGGTTAAAATGTAGTATACAAGCAGTGAGAGTGGAAAGAAAAGTCGTGGAACACCAAGGAAAACGTGGCATGACCAAATTAATCAAATACCCAAAGGCGGCCACATTCGAAGTCGGAAAAATCGACGAACGTGCACGTTACGATGTATGAATGTGGAGAAATTTAGAAAGGTAAGTCAGGACAGAACGGTATGGGGGTCCATCCTCTCTGCCTACCCCTCCGGGGAGACGGCGTGATGGTTATTTCTTCATATTTCCATTCATATGTCCAAACCATCGTAGTGGTCCTTTCATAATTGACGAACTTCGTTGCCGAGTGGCAAGTGCCACGACTGCCACACCGAAGGTCCCAAGTTCGATTCCCGGCGATGGCAGTGTAATTGTCACACTCTCTTCCATCTGGTATTGAATTCACGAGACAATAAAATGGCGATATGTTAATTAAAATAATAAATAATAATATGTTAACTTTTAAAGCGCCCTTTTTGTGATGTAATCACTTCAAGGGCGCATTAAGACGTGTTTTGAATCTAAATGTGAACGCTGCATCTGATTGATATTCGCGATCATTTAGAATGCAACAAAATATGCAAGTTTTAAATTGGGTATGAAATATGCTGTGAATATTAGCTACCTATCACTTGTCACTAGAATCAATATGATAGCTATACCCTTTACATCGATTTGACTCGCGCTCTCAAGATTTAAAGAGCGATTTAAGATAATAATTTTGTTCTGTCATACATCGTTCTTCCTTGAGGCCCTATGCACCACAGAGGTGTGACAGGACAAAATGAAGAAGAAGACATCGTTCTACACACATTCGTCTAAGAGATCTCATCTCTGCCTCATTTTTTACTATCTCATCATTCTTCTGCCAGTTCCTTGCTTTGCTTAGATAAGGGCTGGAACCAGAACTCTATTGTGAGAGTCATTTAAAAAAAAGGATTATCTTATCAAATGATTTTATTGAAATCTCTTCATGGATTTTCATTTTAAATAACTAATTGACTAACTAACTAACCATCACGCCATATCCCTGAAAGGGTAGGCAGAAAGAATGGACTGTCACACTTTTACTGATGCGGCACTCCATCCTTCTCTTTTCGCTCCGCGGGAGACGCGGTGTGATGGGTTGCGAACCTCATCGCCACCAATAGGCATCTCCCGCGCACACTTCGATCGTCCAACACCCACAAAATAAATCTAAAACAAATAATATAAAATACAATGATATAAAATAAAATAACAAAATAAAAATAATTTAACACAAAATGTTCTTTTTAGATGGTGCACATATTGTCTATTTAATTTATGTTCCACGAATCCGTCGTTTTTTTAATTTAGCACATAATGTAATAACACATAATGTTTTTTCGATGTTGCACATGTTGACATGGACGATCCGGACTTTTGTGTTTATTTAATTTATGTTACACGTATCCACCGTTTTTTAAATTAGCTGTAATTAGGCACTTAACCAGCAAGAACTTTGAAATAATATTGAAGGAATTATTCAAATTGTCATTGGAACAATTTAAATAATAATTAAATAAATGGATATATTTTAAACTACTTACACTTTTGTCTTTATTTCGAAAGTGACCGGTTTGTCTGTCGATGCTAGCGAGCCTGGCGAAACCGGACGCTGTTGAAATAAAGACAAAAGTAGAAGTAGTTAAAAAGCATCGATTTATTTAATTATTAGACAATATATCGGTACCTATTTGGCAAAAGGTCCCAACTGTTTTTTTTTATGAATTTTACAGGAGAGAAAAATAAGATTTTTTCATTATTTTGATTAGTTATAAAAACGTTATTTGTGTTCCAAATTGTTTATTTCAAATGTCAATTTACGTAGCATAGCGTTGTCTACAACATAAATCAGTAACTAGGTTATTTTTTTTATATATATATTTAAAAAAATAGGGACAACGTTCCAATGCGGCATTCCACTCTCCTCTGTTCGCCTCCGCGGGAGACGCTGCGTGATGGGTTGCGGACCTCATCGACACCTGTAAGCATATCTCCCGCACACACTTACTTTCTAAGACATTATTTCGTATACTCGTATATTATATTTCTCTACATAATTACTACAACTAAAAGTACACAAAAATAATAATATGACATAATAACTAAAGTACACATAATAATAAAATGAAATGTCTTTTTATCTTCGGCTCGTCCGGCGAAGACAGCGTGGGAACAGGTTAGGAAAGGGTCATTAAGATGGTTTGGACACATGGAAAGAATGAGTGAAGACAGAATGGTAAAGAAGGTATATGTAAACGGCGTGAACGGAGCTAGAAATAGAGGAAGGCCGAGGAAAACGTGGCACGATCAAATCAATCAAATATTGAATGTCGGTCACGTGAGGAGTCGGAAAAATCGACGTGCGTGCATGACAAGATGTATGAATGTAGAGGAAGCGAGAGGCGTATGTCAGGACAGAACAGTGTGGCGTTCCATTCTTTCTGCCTACCCCTCCGGGGAGACGGCGTGATGGTTAGTAAGTAAATAAGTAAAAAAATAGGGGTTGAATGCAATTGTACATAAAAAAATGTAATAAAAAAAGTACAGCTCTAACGTTTTGTCAAAACATAAAGTGTGCAAAAATAATACTGATGGTATATTTAACTCATTTCACAAAAAAACGCATCTGGGACCTTTTACCAAATAAGTACCCATATTATCTATGTGAATGCTCAAACTTGATGTGTTTTTGTAGGACGCTCTTGCGTCCCACAGATTGACAGCGCCTTGCCAAACGTCAAACAAATGTCAATGTGACAGATTGGCCAACTTTTTTTATTGAACACAGTTGGACAAGCCGTGGGCGGCTAACGTTTTGTAAATATTCTTTAAATTGGTTCACAATTATTATTATCACTATGTCCTCCAAACACAATATCAACTGAAGCCACATTCTTCTAAGAGATCCCACGCCTATTTCCTTCTAAGGACCTGATTCTACCTACGTATTCCTGGGGAACGGATACTAAAGCGGTTAAAGTAGACTCGAAGAGCTGATAATAATAAAAATAAAAACCTAAAATTAAACATGTATGGAAGCGAAGCATGGAACTGGCATAAGAAGGATGAAAGTAGAATAGATGCAGTAGAAATGAGATCTCTTAGACGAATGTGTGGAAAATCTGTGTATGATAGAATGTCGAATGATGATGTTATGGACAAAATAATGAAAGGATCATTAAGATGGTTACACATGGAAATAATGAAAGAAGAAAGAATGGTAAAAAAAGTATATGTTAACGATGTGAACGAAGCTAGAAATCGAGGAAGACCGAGGAAAACTTGGCACGATAAAATGAATCAAATATTGAATGTCGGCCAAGTGAGGAGTCAGAGAAATCGACACGCGTGCATGACACGATGTATGAATGTTGAGGAAGCGAGAGAAATATGTCAGGAAATATAAGTAATCGATAATTTCTGCCTATCCCTTCGGAAAGACGGCGTGATGGCTAGATATTCTATCATACATTGTATTTCTGCACATTCTTCTTAGTGACCACATTTCTACCTACTTCATCCTACTTTCATCCTTCTGTCAACTTCAAGATTCACTTCCATACATTAGGGTTGGCACTAGAACTTCATTGTGTACTGCCATCTTTGCTTCAGTCGATGTATTTCTATTTCATTCATGATAAACACGTATTTTTATACGTTTCCCGGATAAAATTGGTGTTTTTTGTTCTTATGATTTTGAGACATTTCCCTTTTTTCTTTCTTCATAATCGTAATAAGCAATTCTTACTGGTTTGTCAACACCATGCTACACTGAAATCGAAGTGAAATCATTTTTATTATATTTTTTATCTTCCATCCCACTTGTTTCAAGGTATATTTCATTCTTATGACGCTGTATGGTAGTGGAGATCCATTTGACTATTGACTAACCAACCAACAGGGTTAGGGCAGGCAACAAAAGTAAATGGTGTATGATTTAATTGTATCTCAGTAGAGACGAAGATGCGAATTGGAAACTGAATATGGTGATCGAGGTGTTTACAGGACTTTTATCTTAAAAAGATTAACATATGTAATCAAAATCTTCATAGATGGCACATTGAAACTGACATGTGAAATTAGGCATAGATTTGTAACATATATACAACTTCCAAAAATTAGTCTTACATGGTAATAAAAAAAAATGTGGAATGGGGAATGTTGTAATTACATAAAGCGTGCGCTTAACCCAACCAATGACAGGTCATAAGTCCTGTAAACACCTCGATCAACTATATTCAGTTTCCAATTTGCATCTTCGTCTCTATTGAGATACAATTAAATCATGAATTGACAACCCACGGTGGGTGAAATCCAGTATTCGTATACAAGTATAAGTATACATTCACAAAAAATATTGTAAATGGTGTACTTTTTTTTTTTTTTTCTTGTATACAACAGGTCGTTTGAACCCAATTACTGTATACACATTATTTTTAGCTATTAAATTGATGATTCACAAGACATGTGATAGGTAGCCAATCTATCGCCATTCTATTGTCACGTGAATTCTACACCAGACCAAAGACAGTGCGACCGAACCCGGGACCTTCGGTATGGAAGTCAGAGCTCTTACCACTCTGCCACTAAGGTCGTCTTAAAGTTGTCATCGCAAACAAAGCCTATCCAAAAAAGCTAAAATGGCAGTGCACAATGGTGTTCTTGTACCGACCCTTATGTATGGAAGCGAAGCATGGAACTTGAAAAAGATGAATGAAAGTAGAATAAATCCAGTAGAAATAAGATCTCTTAGACGAATATGTCGATACTCTGTTAGTCGAATAAAAATGTAAGAAGTGAATGATGGTGTTTTGAACAAAATAATGAAAGTGTCATTAAGATGGTTTGGACATGTGGAAATAATGAATACCACTTTGTGAATCTATACTCTAGATCAGAGGTTCTAAACTTTTTTGTGCCGTAGACCCCTTGCCGATTTTTTCCATTTTGTGTAACCCCTGCTTTCCTAGTTGATTTTTCAAATTTTAGAATTATACTGGCTGGAAGTCGAAGGTCGCCAACGATTTCCATCGTCTGATTTTCCCCAAATGAGCTAAAAAAAAGGTGATCAACGATTTCGATATTTGTTTTGGGTTTTCAATATTCGGCTTAAATTAAGTTGAACCATCTCGTGGACTCCCATTTACATCTCTTCTTCTTCCTCAGCCTATTCCCGTCCACTCCTGGACAAAGGCCTCCTCCATTCGCTTCCATGTCACTCTGTCCTGTGCAGACTGCATCCAGGTTATTCCGACGTGTCTGTTCAGATCATCCTTCCACCGTAGTTGCGGTCGCCCTGCACTTCTCTTTGCCGTCCACGGTCTCCAAGTCAGCAGTCTTTTTGTCCACTTTTCATCTGAGCTTCTGGCTACGTGACCTGCCCATTGCCATTTTAGAGTCGCCACCCGGTGGATGATGTCAGTGACCTTTGTTTTTTCTCTCACCGTATCGTTTCTGACTCTGTCTCTTAGGCTTATTCCTAACATGGCTCTTTGAGTCACTCGTAGTTTCTCGGTACTTTGTTTGGACAGTGTAACAGTTTCAAGACCATAAGTACCAACTGGCAGAACGCAGGCTTGATTTACATCTCACGGACCCCCAATTTTTTTTCAGCTGTCGTAGACCCCTTGCAAGCTGTCGTGGACCCCTGGGGATCTATATAGACCACTTTGTGAATCTCTGCTCTAGACTGTTCGTAGTAAGAGCATCTGTTGAACGATTATTAAATTTAAAAAATTAAATATATACAGTTTTTTTAAAAGAATGTTTAACCCACTTTTTCTTGAGATGATCAAACGAATCATTACGGCAAACTGTGAAGCTGTAAAGATCGCCTCTGCACCATGTTGATATTCCGCTCTTGAGATAACGAATGCCAGATGTCGGGCTTTCAACACTCGCGCATACATGTACGAGTAGCTAGTGTGAAGAACAGTAATAATTATTTTTTGTATGTCGATCGAACGGTTCATGGAGAATAAAATCTTCCAGACCAACGTATTGTAATAATAATAATAATAATATAATAAATTGGATGATTTATAGAGCGCCATTTTTATGAATCAATTATCTCAAGGGCGCTGCGAATCGTATATATGCTTAAATAAAATAATTAAACACCCTCATGTATGGAAGTGAAGCTTGGAGCTGACAAAAGAAGGATGAAAGCAGGATAAACGCCGTTGAAATGAGATCACTAATAGATGCGGGAAAACGTTGTATGATAGAATACCGAACGATGAAATAAGAAAGAAATGTAAGGCAGATGACTGCATCATGGATAAAATTAAAAAAGGATCCCTGAGATGGTTTGGACATATGGAACGAATGGATGAGAGTAGAATGGTTAAAAAGTTGTACACAAGCAGCGTGAGTGGAAAAAGAAGCCGAGGACGACCGAGAAAAACATGGCATGACCAAATTAATCAATTACTAAAAGGCGCTCACATTCGGAATAATCGACGTGCGTGCATGGTACGATGTATGAATGTAGAGGAAACCTGAGAGGTATGCCAGGACAGAGCATTGTGGCGATCCATCCTCTCTGCCTACCCCTCCCAGGAAATGGCGTGATGGTTAGTTAAAATAATTAAAAACTACTGAAAAAAAAAATGATACAAAATTTCTTTTTCTTCTATGTTCGCCATATTTTGTGTTGTAGATATTTGTATTTTTCTTTTTTATATACTTTGTATATACAACACTAATTTAATTTTTTTAAATTACTTATCAGACATGTTTCGGACAACCAGTAATACATATTTAAAATAGAGTTAGGAATACAGCAATAAGAGAAATCTGCGAGGTCGAAGATGTGGTCAGATGGGGACGTCAAAGACGGTGATACTGGCATCAACATGTAGAAAGAATGAACTCAAATAGGATACCATACATAGCTCTCCATGGAACGCCAAACGGTCAACGCCGACCAGGAAGACCCCCGAAACGGTGGAGAGAAAGCTGGAGTTCAGCGTCTCAAGAGGACCCGCCTGAAATAACAGATTCCTGAGTCTACCAAAAGTGAAGAAGAAGAAGAAGAAGAAGATAAAATTGTTTACAAATATGATAAGTTTTGACAGATGTTATAAAGATTTATTTTGGAACGTTGAAATTTTGGACACCACCAGACTCCCCTATATTGCACTACATAATCAGCCTTACGGGACTAGTCCTCGTGGAAGACCTCCTCAAAGATGGAAGGACAGCTGGGTATCCACCTAACAAGACGAGTAACCCTCTGGAGAACAGATCACATAGGTCTAAAGCAAGGAAGAAGAGAACATAGAAGACACTTATTTGGATATCAAATCAAATCAAATCAAATCAGTTTATTTCATGAACAGACATTACAAAATTATTTTTTAAGGCGTCTATTGAGAACAGGTAAAATAAAATAATATATTGTGTATAGTATACTACCAGAAACGCGTGAGAGATGGTTCATCATTAGGAAGACAGGATACTCTCCAGAATTAAGAGTTTTTGCATTCTGAACGTAATTTCATTTATATGAAAAACGTCGATCTCCGAGGAGACTGCGTTTAGCAGATTAATTGCTCTTCCCACCGGTGTCAAATACAATTGGGACAGCGTCTTGAAGCAAGAGGACCAGAAATTAGGACTTTGAATTGGACTTCGATATTCTGGCTTACAGAGATTCAACTCTTGTGGCTATTGCTCTTACGTCTGATGGAAACATTGTTGGAAGGTGATTTGGTGGGTTGTTGGTCTATTCGGGGGCATGATTTGTGTGGCCCGGAGTGTTCCTCTGAAGGAGGATAGATTTTGGGCGCTTGCGGGTAGTAATTTGTAAAAATGTTCGGCAAGTTTCAGAATGAAATCATTGATTCCTGGGATTTCTATTATAGAATTTATATCGAAGTCTAAAATGGTCTTGTCATCAATTCGTGATATCAAACATTTGATTGCGTAATTGTCTTTATTCACAACAGGCAATAGAGCGTAACGGTACAAACACATATCAGTCGTAAACATGATATCATATATTATATTTCATCGACAATCCGATATTATTATTAAACTAGCTAACATTAAGATGGTTTGGACACACGGAAAGAATAAATGAAGAAATAATGGTAAAAAAAGTATGTGTTAACGATGTAAATGAAACTAGAAATAAAGGAAGACTGAGTGGAATGAAAACGTGGAATGATATTATAAAATAAATCAAATATTGAATGTCGGCCACGTTCAATATTTGAGTGAAGGCGACAACAGAATGGTGAAGAAGGTATTTGTAAACGACGTGAATGTAGCTAGAAAAAGAGGAAGGCCGATGAAAACGTGGCACGATCAAATCAATCAAATATTAAATGTCGGTCACGTGAGGAGTCGGAGAAATCGACGCGTGCGTGACAAGATGTATGAATGTAGAGAAAGCGAGAGAAGTATTTCATGACAACAGTGTGGCGCTCCATTCTTTCTGCCTACCCCTCCGGAGAGACGGCGTGATGATTAGTCAGTTAGTTATTATTTTTTTTATATCATTACATAAACCATTTCATTATTTTGTTTATAACACTTTCATTCGCACTGCGTTTTCTTCTTATATTTGCATTTGAAAAACAAACAAACAAACCATCATGCCGTTTCTCCGCAGGGGTAGGCAGAAAGAATGGACCGCCACACTACTCTATCCTGGCAAACCTCTCTAGGTTCCTCCACATTCAGAGTCATACACGCACGTCGATTCCCCGACTTCTAACATGACCAACCTTTAAAATTGGATTAATTTGGTCATGCCATGTTTTCCTTGGTCTGCCTCGACTTTGTACCCCATTTACATCATTAACGTATACTTTCTTAACCGTTCTTTCTCCATCCATGCGTTCCATATGTCCGAACTAACGCAGCGATCCTTTCATAATTTTGTTCATAATACCTTCTTCCGCTCTACATTCCTTTCTTATATCAGCATTTGAGATTCTGTCGTATATCGTTCTACCACACATACGTCTTAGGGACCTCATCTCGACCGCATTTATTCTGCTCTCATCCTTCTTCTGCCAGTTCCATGCTTAGCTTCCGTACATTAGGGTTGGGACTAGAACATCATTGTGAACGGCCGTGCATTTGAAACTCTTTCATTTATATATTTTTATCACACATTCTTCTAAGAGATCTCATTTCAACTGCATTTATTCTACCTTCATCATTATTTTGTAAGTTCCATGTTTTACTTCCATTAATGAATATTGATTTAAGGTTTTTATTTCATGATGAAAATACTTCTACGTCCAGGCTTGAAAATGGCTACGTATTAGGCAATACGATTGACTATAGAAGACACAATTTGCATTCTAATCACAAATAAAGTCCACAGTACGTATAAGGAAAGCGTAAAGATGGCAATCTATGCGCTATATAATGTATGTATATATATTCCAACACCTTAAACCAGCAAGCCGTTTCGCCGTTAAGATAGACCGCTACAACTGACCAAAAAATATCAAATGGATATCAAACGTTTGATCTTCTTATTCTTCTTCAAGTGCCCTGTCGGGTCCCCCCAACGTTGGCGATCACCCCGGCGAACCTGTTCCTGTCCTGCGCGGCTCAGAACAGCTCCTCCAAACTTCGGATGCCGGTCCACTCCCTCACGTCTCGAACCCAGGACATCTGTCTCCTACCGGGCTTTCGGCGTCCCTCAAATTTTCCGGTTTTTCGTCGATTTCGGTTTTTTCGGTTTTTCGTCGGTTAACTGACGTCCGGATAAAATACGTTCTACTGTAATCCAAAACGTATTAGGGCATGCGCATCGAGTGCATTTTACTTTCGGAGAGAAACGAAGTAGTTTTCTCTTGCTTTTTTATATTTAAAATATTATCGTACTCTTTCCTGATGACATCCGGGTTTTTGCCTATTTATATTATGAATTATGATCAAATCAAATCAGTTTATTAACTCAATAGACATTACAAACAGGAAAAGGTTTAAGGGATCTATTAAGTACAGGTAAAATATCATAAAAATACAACAAAGTACCAGGAACGCATTAGAGATGGTTCGACATTAGGAAGACAAGATACTTTCTAAAGTCAATAGTATTTGCCCCCTGAACGTACTTTCACTAACATGAAAGACGTCGATCTCCGAGGAGATCGCGTTCAGCAGACTAATTGCTCTTCCCACCGGTGTCACCAGAGGCAGATTGGTTCTGGCGGCCGGTAGGTAAACAATCTGTGCTGTCGCTGTCGGAGATATCTATCGGGGACAAAAAGACCAACATCCTCCAGTACGGCCGAGTTCTCGAAGTATCCCCTAATTAATCTGAAGAAATGGGTTATTAGATGTCCATCTCTTCGAAGCTGTAAAGAATTGGTTCCGAGCATTCCCAGAAGAAATGCCGTGGGATAGAGCCACGGATAGCTACCATACTCCCTGCTGTAGAGATACCTCAGGAATTTTTTCTGAACCCTCTCCAGCATAACGGAATATTTCGCCTCGTATCGATATTGGACTCCATATCACAGAACCACTTTCGAGCCTGCTCCGAACCAATGCGTTGTATAGGACTCTGAGCACATTGGGATCCCTGAAAACTCTTCCGGTCCGGACGATGAACCCCAACATCCTCAGTGCAATGCCACAAATCCTCTCGATATGTGCACGAAAAGCCAGCCTACTCTCATAGATGATTCCGAGATCCTTCATCGTAGATACATGGAGTTTTACATCATTGTTCAAGATACAATAAATATATCAATTTATTTTAGACTCTGGAAAGTGATGTCACTTAACGCCATTTTAAAACAATTTAACATGTCACAAAACAATGAATAAATCACCCGTATGTGGCTGTGTCAAATGGGGTCAAATGATCTCTTCCGCCAGCTCTTACACATTCATACGCATTCATAGGACGAGTCCGACGTAACCAATAAACCTTTGATTGTACAATATACTTACTTGGTTCATTGTATAGATCAGTGGTTCCCAAAGTGGTCTACATCGACCCCTGAGGAGTCGATAGAGACCTGCATGGAACGTAAATCAAATCAAATCAAATCAGTTTATTTCATCAACAGATATTACAAAATTAATTTTTAAGGCATCTATTGAGAACTGGTAAAATAATATATTGTGTATAGTATACTACCAGAAACGCATGAGAGATGGTTCAACATTAGGAAGACAGGATACTCTCCAGAATTAAGAGTATTTGCCTTCTAAACGTACTTTCACTGATATGAAAGACGTCGATCTCCGAGGAGACCGCGTTCAGCAGATTGATTGTTCTTCCCACCGGTGTCACCAGAGCCAGGTTGGTTCTGGCGGTGGGTAGGTAAAACAATCTATGCTGGCGCTGTCGGAGATATCTGTCGGGAACAAAAATACCTACACCCTCCAGCACGGCTGAGTTTTCAAAATATCCCCTTATTAGTTTAAAGAAATGGGTTAGGAGAAACCCGTCTCTTCGAAACTGCAGAGAATTAGACCCCAACATTCCCAAAAGAAACGCTTTGGGATAGAGCCATGGATAGCTTCCATACTCCTTCATGTAGAGATACCTCAGAAATTTTTCTGAACCCTCTCTAGCATAAGGGAATATCTCGCCTCGTGCGGACTTCATATCACAGAACCACTTTCGAGTCTGAGGGTAAATAGGGGTCCACGAGATGGTCCAACTAAATTGAAATTTTGATATCATAGCATCAGGCTCATCCTTCCTATTAGAACATTGATTTGTTTGTGTTTTTATTTTATGTGCAAAATGTTCGATTTGCGTTTTGTTTCACTTCAATTAATAATTGTATAAAATGTATACAAATACTTGTAGACAAATACTGGATTTTACCCATTACGGGTTAATCATTAAGAATTAATTGTATCTCATTAAAGACTAAGATTAAGCTAGTGTAGATTGAACTAAAATATGTGAAATTTTTCTCAACATGGTAGCATATATACAACTTTCAAAAATATTTGTCAGACGTGGTGTTCGTAAGAAGGTTGCAATGGGGAGTGTTGTATTACATAAAGCGATCGCTTAACCCTTAACCGTCATAAGTCCTGTAAACCCCTCGACCACCATATTCTGTTTCCAAATAATTTACATCTTCGTCTCTATTGAGATACAATTAATTCTTAATGATGATTTGAATATTATAACAGTACTAGCTGACCCGGCAACGCTTCGCTATTGCTAAATTCGAGTACATAAATAAACCCAATATATATTCAAAAAATACAATGAATTATAAACTTGAATACATATTACTAATGTAATAGAAAAACAATTTTTTGAATATTTTATATGAAATTTAATGATCAAATAAACAATATTATATCACATTTGCAGAAAACATTCATTATATTAAAGAAACAAAACTCTTGATTTTGTTGTCCATGAAATTCACATCAGAGCCAATAAAGTAAGTTTCTACGATCGTGATTTCGGCACTGCGAGTCCGCTGGCGTGGAATAGTAATATAGATGATAATACTACATAAGCCTCCCTTCCCGACTTCCACAACTGTATCCCTCGCCGCTCTGCGCCATTGACCTCCTGCCACTCGTTTAATGTCATCAGACCATCTTGCTTGTGATCTGCCAGAATTTGTGTAGCTGTTTCTCTTTCGCCACTCCAGGCCAGAAGATCTTATAACCCGTTGTCCTTGCTTTATGACCGATCCCATTCCATTTAAACATTAGTCGCTGCATCGGCAACTTTGGTCCGATCTTTCATTCATCAATGTTGGGCCCTGGAATTAAAAAAAAAAAAATTGAATTGCCATAAGGCGGACACTATAAAAGGCAGTTCATGCTATATGCATAATAATAATAATAATAATTAGGCTAATTTGTCAAATTAACTAACTAACTAACTAACCATCACGCCGTCTCCCCGAAAGTGTAAGCAGAGAGAATGGACTGTCACACTTTTACTGATGCGGCACTCCATCCTTCTCTTTTCGCCCCGCGGGAGGCGCGGTGTGATGAGTTGCGAACCTCATCGCCACCAATAGGCATCTCCCGCGCACACTTCGATCGTCCAACACCCACAAAATAAATCTAAAACAAATAATATAAAATACAATGATATAAAATAAAATAACAAAATAAAAATAATTTTACACAAAATGTTCTTTTTAGACGGTGCACATATTGTCTATTTAATTTATAATATGTTCCACGTATCCACTGTTTTTTAATTTAGCACATAATGTAATAACACATAATGTTTTTTCGATGTTGCACATGTTGACATGGACGATCCGGACTTTTGTGTTTATTTAATTTATTTTACACGTATCCACCATTTTTTAAATTATCTGTAATAAGGCACTTAACCAGCAAGAACTTAAAAATAATATTGAAGAAATTATTCAAATTGTCATTGGAACAAATGAAAAAATTATTTGTACACCTGTCAAAATTCTTTATAAAAACGATAAAACTGATAAAACCTTTTAATCTGATTACTTTGATTAATTTGTCAAATTAATTAAATTAATCAGATTTTAAAGGTTGGTCATGTTAGAAGTCGGAGGAATCGACATGAGTGTATGACTCGTATGAATGTGGAGGAAGCTAGAGAGGTTTGCCAGGATAGAGTAGTGTTATGGTCCATTCTCTCTGCCTACCCCTGTGGGGAAACGGCGTGATGGTTTGTTTGTTTGTTTAATTTGTATAATCGCCGTTTTCGTGAATAGCTCACCTCAAGGGCGCTTTGATAATGTTTTTAGTCATGAAAGGTGCATGTGACAACAGCGAAATCACGATCGTAGAAACTTACTTTATTGGCTCTGATGTGATTTTCATGGACAACAAAATCAAGAGTTTTGTTTTTCTAAACATATGAATGTTTTGTGCAAATGTGATATTGTGTAATGTAAAAATGAGCCGGTTCTCATTCGCCACTCCAGAGTACATCTAATTCACTGATCATCCGTTGTTTGATTGATCTAATTCCATTTTAACGAAGTTATTTTGCACGCTGCATCGGTAATTTTCGTCCCATCTCTGATCCGTTACTTATTTTCCTAGAAATAAACGGAAAAAGACATAAGAATTGTGTCATTCATTCATATTGTAATTCATATTGTATATCATTAGAACTTTCTTACCGTTGCTGTGGTAATGTAACAATTTCCCTGACCAAAGTATGCGTATAAAGAAAACAGCAAAATAGAATAAACTGAAAATATATTTATGAATTAGAAATATAAATATTATATTATACTTACTGAAGCAAGTTTCTTCATATTCTTGTAGAGCTTCGACGTCCAATATTTTATATTTTCGCTATCATCCTTTGAAATAACCTGAAAGCAATTTAATTATCATTGAATATTTTTAATCCCAGAAACTTCATAACCTAAAAGTACCGAAACTTCATACCTACAAAATATTACGACGTACAAAGAGATTGACAGTTCAGAGACCACGTGACCAATCGAACGGCTAGAACTCTAGAAAACGAATATCATTAAGTAATCACCGTCGAACGTAAGAGAAACGAATAAGTTTCAGCCACACGAAAAAATAAAATTTCGTTCCTAACCTCAAAATGACGCGTAAAAATTATACTCGCCAAAATTAAGAAATATAATTACCTGTCTGCATTAATGTACATTAAAGTATGGCCAATAAAATAGACTGTACCAATTAAACAACCAATTATTTTAGTACGTAATAAGTAAAACGTATTAAGTATTATACATCCCAAAGTAAAACGCAATATATTGGACTGTCAGAAAGCAAAACACATTGTTGCCACTACACAAAATTACATGGAGACTGAATTCTCTCCAGACCGTGTCAAACGAATATAGACTAAAAAGATTGATACTCAGGTGATACGAACATTAAGGTCTATATTCGTTTGCACTACGAAAATTTTCAATTAATTGATTAATTTATAAAGTTAATTAGAGCTCGATTAATAACGAAAATATGCCTATGACGACCGCTAAATTCCACTTAGTCCATTCCCCAAGATTCAGAAGGATCTGATGAGGAATCACCGAGAAAGAAGGAGACACACACAACCCAGATTGTGTTTTATTTATATGTAGATGTAGATGTAGATGTAGATTGTAAATTTAACAGTTAAAATTTAGAACTATAAAACTTAACATACTCGTATACGAGTATTTGATTTTAACATGAGGGAGTATGGTAGTTATCCGTGGCTCTATCCCACGGCAATTATTCTGGGAATGCTCGGAACCAATTCTTTACAGCTTCGAAGAGATGGACATCTAATAACCCATGTCTTCAGATTAATTAGGGGATACTTTGAGAACTCGGCCGTACTGGAGGATGTTGGTCTTTTTTTCCCCGATAGATATCTCCGACAGCGACAGCACAGATTGTTTTAGCTACCGGCCGCCAGAACCAATCTGCCTCTGGTGACACCGGTGGGAAGAGCAATTAGTCTGCTGAACGCGGTCTCCTCGGAGATCGACGTCTTTCATGTTAGTGAAAGTACGTTCAGGGGGCAAATACTATTGACTTTAGAAAGCATCTTGTCTTCCTAATGTCGAACCATCTCTAATGCGTTCCTGGTACTTTGTTGTATTTTTATAATATTTTACCTGTACTTAATAGATGCCTTAAACATTTTCCTGTTTGTAATGTCTATTGAGTTAATAAACTGATTTGATTTGATTTGATTTAAAGATTTATTTTCTACAGTTAACCCTATTAAAGTGAGTAGCTCTGTGTTAGCTTCAAAAACTAATTTTATAGTTATAAATGAATTTGTAAATAAAAACAATATTAGAAAAGCAGGGGGTCTAGTGCACAAAATGTTTGGGAACCTCTGGTATAGATGCTGAGTGAATCAGATAGAGTAAATATTAAATGATTGACAGTTTCAATTGACGCGTCGATTGACGGAATTATTTATTAACCACCCGGTTGTTTCGTGTATTTTATAATACAAAAACCCTTTTTTACGCGGTAAACATGTTCGAAGAAAATCGCGTAAAAAAGTTATAGATAGAATTTCTTTTCTATTTATTATTTCTTGAACAATGGTGTAAAACTCTAACTAATTTACTAACCATCACGCCGTTTTCTCGGAGGGGTAGGCAAAAAGAATGGACCGCCAAGCTGTTCTGTCCTGACATACTTCTGGGTCGACATTCAATATTTGATTGACTTGATCGTGCAACGTTTCTCTCTAGCATTATCAATCGTTCATTTGAGAATGCCTTAGCTAGGAAAAAATGTCTTACCCATAAAATATAATAAAAGTTCTAGAAAACCAACGTTTTAATTCATATTAATTATTTAACTAACTAACTATCTAACTAACCATCACGCCGTCTCCCCGAAGGGGTAGGCAGAAAGAATGGACTGCCCCACTTTTCTTTCCTGACATATTTCTCTCGATTCCTCAACATTCATACATCGTGTCATGCACGCGCGTCGATTTCTCTGACTCCTCACATGGCCGACACTCAATATTTGATTTATTTGATCGTGCCACGTTTTCCTCGGTCTTCCTCTATTTCTGGTTCCATTTACATCATTAACATAATTTTTTTTACCATTCTTTCTTCATTCATTCTTTCCATATGTCCAAACCATCTTAATGATCCTTTCATTATTATGTTCATGACACCATCATTCATTTTTAATTATTTATTATACATAATATCGACTTAAACAAATATGGCACTGCATAACGGAGTTGTAGTGATAACCCTTATTAAGGTTGTAAAGTTACGAAGGGATGGATATCTAATAACCCATTACTTTAGATTAATCAGGGGATACTTCGAGAACTCGGCCGTACTGGAGGATGTTGGTATTTTTGTCCCCGATAGATATCTTCGACAGCGACAGCACAGATTGTTTTACCTACCGGCCGCCAGAACTAATCTGCCTCTGGTGACACCGTTGCGAAGAGCAATAAGTCTGCTGAACGCGGTCTCGACGTCTTTCATATTAGTGAAGGTACGTTCAGGGGACAAATACTCTTGACTTTAGAAAGTATCTTGTCTTCCTAATGTCGAACCACCACTAATGCGTTCCTTTGTGGCCGAGTAGTAAGTGCATTGACTGCCACCTCGAAGATTCCGGGTTCGATTCCCGGCGAGGGCAATGTGATTGTCATACTGTCTTTGGTCTGGTGTAATATTCACGTGACAATAAAATGGCGATAGATTAGCTACCTATCACGTGTCACGGGAATCACTATGATAGCTATAGATACCCTTTTCATCGATTTGGCTCGTGCTGTCATCACGTGAAGAGCGATTCATCAAAAAAAAAATAATAATGTTTTATGTGTATAATATTTGAGCTGTACTCAATAGATGCCTTAAACTTTTATAAACTAACTAACTAACCATCACGCCGTCTCCCCGAAGGGGTAGGCAGAAAGAATGGACTGCCACACTTTTCTTTCCTGACATATTTCTCTCGCTTCCTCAACATTCATACATCGTGTCATGCACGTGCGTCGATTTCTCTGACTACTTACATGGCCGACATTAAATATTTGATTTATTTGATCGTGCCACGTTTTCCTCGGTCTTCCTCTATTTCTGGTTCCATTTACATCATTAACATATATTTTTTTTACCATTCTTGCTTCATTCATTCTTTCCATATGTCCAAACCATCTTAATGATCCTTTCATTATTTTGTTCATGACACCAACTTTTATGCTGTTTAAACTTTTATGTTGTTTATACTTTTACGCTGTTTGTAATGTCTTTTGATTTGTCTGATTTGTCTGATTTGATTTGTAATTTTCTCACAATATAATCGATACGTGAAATGACAAAAGACTTTACAAGGGTTGTAATGGCATCAGAAGGTAGGCTTTTAGGGGTATGATTTATTTGTCTTAATCCAAAGGAGATTGATTTGTAAATAAATTACCGTAGGGTTTTATGATCGGTTTTCTCGTGATAGCAGAGTCTTAGCCGCACGCCATGGCGGTCTCGTGATGTGGAATATTATTATGATGACGCTGACAGATGGGTACCGCAGGGCATCGAACCCGAAATCCAGACTATTAACCCGCTGCGCCATGCAACGCTGGGCGCGACCATTTTGTCCTAGTCTCGGCCGGTGCAGTCGGGTTTGTCACTAAATATAATCTTCACTAACTAGCTAACCATCACGCTGTCTCCCCGAAGGGGTAGACAAAATAATGGACTGCCACACTTTTCTTTCCTGACGTACTTATTTCGATTGCTCTACATTCATCCATCGTGACCGACATTTCGTATTTGATTGACTTCATCATGCTTTTCTCGGCTTTCCTCTATTTCTAGCTTCGTTCACGTCGTTTACTTATATTTACTTTCTTCACCATTCTGTCTTCATTCATTCTTTCCATGTGTCCATCTGAACGATTTTTAACTTGGCCGACTTTTAATATTTAAAATTGATGAACATCTGAGAAGACTGCTGACTTGGAGACCGTGGACGGCAAAGAGAAGTGCAGGGCGACCGCAACTACGGTGAAAGGATGATCTGAACAGACACGTCGGAATAACCTGGATGCAGTCTGCACAGGACAGAGCGACATGGAAGAGAATGGAGGAGGCCTTTGTCCAGGAGTGGACGGGAATAGGCTGAGGAAGAAGAAGGAGAAGAAGTTGAACATCTGAGATGAAGGTCTTAAGATCCATAACTGGGAAAATTTTTCCGAGATCGTGTCCGTAACGCAGAACTTGCGAAATTGAGGATATTGTTTGAAGGAGTAGATCCAGAAGAAGATACTATCCATATAGTCAGAATGGATAGTGACAGACCCGCATATTTCATTTAATTTATTTTAATAAAAATTACAAACATTACAGACATATAATTCCAGATCGTTTGCAATTATATAATAATAATTTATAAGAGAAGCATAGAAAAACCATTGAGATTAAGGAAAAAAAATTAAGTGAAGCATGGAACTGGCAAAAAAAGGATGAAAGTAGAATAAATGCAGTAGAAATGAGATATCTAAGACGAATGTGTGGCAAATCTGTTTATGATAGAGTGACAAATGCAATTATAAGAAGCGAATGTGGTGCGAATGAAAGTGTTATGAACAAAATAAGGAAAGGGTCATTAAGATGGTTTGGACACATGGAAAGAATGAGTGAAGACAGAATGGTAAAGAAGGTATATGTAAACGGCGTGAACGAAGCTACAAATAGAGGAAGGCCGAGGAAAACGTGGCACGATCAAATATTGAATGTCGGTCACTTGAGGAGTCGGAAAAATCGACGTGCGTGCATGACAAGATGTATGAATGTAGAGGAAGCGAGAGACGTATGTCAGGACAGAACAGTGTGGCGTTCCATTCTTTCTGCCTACCCCTCCGGGGAGACGGCGTGATGGTAAGTTAAGATTTTTTTAGTTAAGATTAAGGAAGTAGAAAGAACCACAACATCGATATTGCATCCCTGATGCAACTCACACTATCACGAAATATGTCGACCTCTAAGGCGACCCGATTAAGCAATAAGATTGCCTTACCCACAGGCATAACCATTTCCAGGTTGTTGTTTTTTTTACTTGGTTTTGTGTCGTTTCTATGGTACCTCGATATTTAATATTTCAAAGTGGTTTGAACTTTACTAAAAGTGAGTCTGTGTGAGAATTTAACTAAATGAGTGTAAGAATGCCTGTCTTGTGGTTCCATGGGCTATCTAATAGCATCCCGACATTCGCCTTACAATTGAGGGAACCATGGAAAACCTCAGCTGTGACGCGGTGTTCCTACGGGAAAATGGGCAGGTTGGTTCTGCAGCGCGGCAAATAAAACAATCTGTGCTGTCTTTGACGAAGTTAATTATTAGGGACAAATAGACCTACATCGCTCAGGACATCCCAGTTTTGTATACGGCCGCCAATCAGCTGAAAGAAGTGAGCTCCCAAGTGGATATTCCTCCTTCTCTCCAATGATTGGTAGCTTAGCTACCCAATTTTAGCTAGAAACAGTAAACTAAGCACCGACAATAAACTCCTGATATACAAAACGGTCATAAGGCCGATCTTCACTTATGCAGCCCCAATCTGGGGCTATGCAGCTTCTCCAAATCCTGCAAAATAAGGTTTATCGCTTGGTGCGCTTTCATGGACCAGGATCACACAACTGCAACTAGAATCGGGAATCCCGATGATAGATGAATTCATTCTGAAACTTGCCGAACGTTTTTACAAAGAACTCCCTTCACATCCAAACCCCACAATAAAAATACCTCTCAAATTACGACTCAAACACCCCCAAAATCGATCCTCCTTTAGAGGAACACTCTGGGCCACACAAATTATGCCCCCGCATAAACTAACAACCCACCAAATCACCTTCCAACAATGTTTCCTACAGACGTAAGAGTAATAGCCACATGAGCTGAACCTCTGTAAGCCAGAAGATCCAAGTCCAAGTCCAAGTGGTAGCTTAGCATACCTATACAGCCGTTTACGAAACCCCCTCCGGACACCATCCACCTGGAAGACCACCTAAGAGATGGAGGGACAGCTGGTCCACATCATCCCAGGAGACATGACTTCTGCGCCACAGATCGTCAGATCTATTAAAAGAAGAATAATAAGATTAACTTGTTTGTTTAGGTTCGTATTGCCAATTTCTTATGAGTAGTGCTCTGTTGGTCTGAAGTGTCGATATTTTAAGACTTGGGCTGTAAGTGTTTTGAATGTAAACAATGCCGTGCGGTCTAATTGTCCCGGCGGTGACGTCACGCGATGATGCAAGAACCGACGGGAGTGACCTCTGACGGAGACCATTGTCTCCAATTTATTTGTATGCTCTCATTTCTGCGGTGAAATAGTCGCCTATTGGACCCTGAATCTCACTGCTGCGAATCGTCTGGAGATGCTGTCGCCAACCGTCGGCTCGCGAGACAATTTTAACGACAAACTAGCTGGAAGAAAGACCCAAGTTTTTAAGACCAAGTATATCTTACCAAGTATATCGTTCTCTGGACCGTGGCAGGCGAAAAGCCAATTAGATAACAAGTCGCTAGACGCAAATGGCAGTGGATCGGTCACACTCTGCGACGGAACCCAGCCTGCATCGCTCAGGGCGCACTAGACTGGTCCCCTATGGGGGGGAAAGAGAAAACGAGGCAGACCTAGAGCCACCTGGAGAAGAACCCTGTAGGACGAGGTTAAGGCGGCAGGCCTCACTGGGGATGATGTTAGGCATCAGGCATGCGTTAGAGTCGGGTGGAGAAGGTTCCTTGAGGCCCTTTACACCACGGAGGTGTGACAGGACAAAAAGAAGAAGAAGAAGATATCGTACAAACAAACAAACCATCACGCCGTTTCCCCGCAGGGGTAAGACAGAGAGAATGGATCGCCACACTACTCTATCCTGGCACACCTCTCTAGCTTTCTCAAGTGCGAGTCATACACGCACATCGATTCTTCCGACTTCTAACATGACCAACCATTAAAATTTGATTAATTTGGTCATGCCATGTTTTTTATGTATTTTGGGATATCTTCTTTATGTATTTTGAGATCTTGGGGATATCTGTGTGGCTTGTCTTTCTGGACCGACGTTTCGGAGATCGCTGCAGTCTTCTTGGGGGTGGTTAATAACCACCCTAGAGATGAATAAATTGTGGGGAGAACCCTTAGGGATTGGATACCCAATGAAGAAATTTGCAAATCCTGCAAAATTGAAGACATAGTGAGATGGATTAGGCAGAGAAGACGATTCTGGAGGTACCACATCGAGAGAATGGACCCAGAAAGAATTCCTAAGATCGTGATGCACGAGACTCCAGAGGGCCGTCGACCACCAGGAAGGCAAGCAAAGAGACGGAGCGAAGTCTGGTCTTGGGTGACTCATTTCGGTTGATCCATATCGAGAACAAAGTTGTAGTGTATTATCGCGAACAATGCTTTTCTTTGATACTTACTACCCATTTTTCTAATATCCAAATTCCTTTGAGATTAGGCCATAGGCATTTTGTTTATCGCACTCTTATTCAAGGATAGCGTCCCTACTTACCCGTAGCCTTTATATAGCCCTCCCAGATCAGAGAACCGCCAGATCATCCCAGAAAGCTTAACAGTAAACTTTAAATATATGAGACGAGGAGAAAATCACAAAGTCTTATCAGTGCCAATATATGATTCCACCTCTAATCATCCCGAGAGAGGCTAAACCGTTACCGACCCGTAACTTATCAGTACAACGAGAATGTCCATCACATCTTCATCACAGGAAGAAATTTGATATCCTGCATAAACAGATCGCAAGATCTACAATCGGAAGAAGAAGAAAGTAAAAAGGTTTCAACATGTATGTAACAGCATAAAAATGAACTGTAAACATTATTATTTTGTCCATTGTCTGACTCGAACTGAATCAAACAGTTATTTAAAACTGTGATGAGAAAATGGAATATTTTTTTACGATACTCAACGCTTGAATGGTTACATTACGATTACAATGTAATGTTAACAATAAAAATGTATTTACACATGTACCATAGCTTAATCTATCCAAAAAAAATTGAATGGCAGTGCACAATGGTGTTCTTCTACCGACCCTTATGTATGGAAGCGAAGCATGACTGGCAAAAGAAGGATGAAAGTAGAATAAATACAGTAGACATGAGATCTCTTAGACGAATGTGTGAGTCAGTGATTTTGTATAGATATTTAAAATATTAGTATATACTCGTATAAAATATTTTTACGCAAATACGTCTTAGGGACCTCATCTCTACCTCATTTATTCTGCTCTCATCCTTCTTTTGCCAGTTCCATGCTTCGCTTCCATACAAAACGGTATGGAAGTGAAGCATGGAACTGGCAAAAGGAGGATAAAAGTAGAATAAATGCAGTAGAAATGAGATCTCTTAGACGAATGTGTGATTAATCTGTGTATGATAGAATGTCTAATGAAAGTATAAGAAGTGAATGCGGTGCGAATGATGGTGTTATGAACAAAATAATACGAGGATCATTAAGATGGTTTGGACACATGGAAAGAATAAATGAAGAAAGAATGGTTTAAAAAAATTATATGTTAACGATGTAAATGGAACTAGTAATAGAATCGGAAGACCGAGGAAAACGTGGCACGATCAAATAAATCAAATATTGAATGTCGGCCATGTGAGGAGTCAGAAAGAGACCGCGTTCAGCAGATTAATTGCTCTTCCCACCGATGTCACCAGAGGCAGATTGATTCTGGTGGCCGGTAGGTAAAACAATCTGTGGTGTCGCTGTCGGAGAAATCTATCAGGGACAAAAAGACACCCTCTAGCACGGCCGAGTTCTCGAAATATCCCCTGATTAATTTAAAGAAATGGGTAATGAGATGCCCATTTCTTCGAAGCTGTAAATAATTGGTTCCGAACATTCCTAAAAGAAATGCCGTGGGATAGAGCCACGGATAACTACCATACTCATGTAGAGATACCTCAGACTTTTTTTCTGAACCCTCTCCAGCATAACGGAATATCCCGCCCCGTGAGGACTCCATATCACAGAACCACTTTCAAGTCTGCTCCGAACCAACGCGTTGTACAGGACTCTGAGCACATCGGGATCTCTGAAAACTCTTTCGGTCCGAATGATCAAGCCCAACATCATTCCAATGTCACAAATCCTCTCGATATGTGCACGAAAAGTCAGCCTACTCTCATAGATGATTCCGAGATCCTTCATCGTAGATACATTTATAAGTTGCTGGTTGTTCATTGTGTATCTATGATACACAGTTCTCAATGTTCTTGTAAAAGATACTCGTAGCATAACGCACTTAGAGACATTGAATTGGATATGGCTTGGTTGGTACCAGAACTCTATTAGACAGGTTCGCCGAGGTGATCGCCAACGTTGGGGAGACCCAACAGGGCACTTGAAGAAGAAGAAGAAGTTCAAGAATCAATGCATGTGTACTAACTACACAGAATAAATACTTACTTACTTACTTAGATAGCCGTTGTCGTCCACTGCTGGACATAGGCCTCCCTCATACTTCTCCACGTATCTCTATCTTGTGCCTTTTGCATCCAATCGCCAGCAATTCTTCTAATGTCATCGGACCATCGTGTGGGGGGTCTCCCTCTGTTTCGTTTGTCTTCGCGGGGTCTCCACTTTACCATCCCTTCTGGTCCATCTATCGTCTGCCAATCTGGCAACATGTCCCGCAAATTAAAATTTAAGCTTCGCTACCCTTGCGACGACATCTGTTATTCCCGACCTTCTACGTATTTCAGTATTTCTTATCCGGTCTGATAGTCTTACGTGTAGCATGGCTCTTTCGTGTTTCCTCTGTGCTACACGGAGTCTCCTTATAGTCGACTTGGTGAGGGTTAGCGTTTCTGCTCCATATGTCAGTACCGGAAGTACGCATTGATCATAAGATCTTCTTCAGATTGCCATATGCCGCCCACCAAGACCGATTCTTCTCTGAAGCTCAGCAGTCTGATTATCTCTGGAAAGCAGAATAAATAGAGTTATTGAAAACGTTCTTCTGTTACCTAAGACCTCGTTTTATTACGGCGCTGTACATATGGCAATTATTATAATGTTATTCTTTTGAAATTTGTCTGTCTGTTCCAACATTTGACAGATGACAGCCCGTCTAAAACAAATTTCTGTAAACAATTGACGAGCAGAACGTGTTTCAAACGCTATATTTTGTATATCAATAAATGAGGCCATGTTTTCAGATATTCAGACTTGCTGACTTCATTTCAACAGATTTAAAGTTTTCATTTGGATAGATTCATAAAACACACAAACAAAATCAATTGTCCGATGTTAAAAAGGCAAATAGAATACTCTATAGAATCAAGAGTATTTTTTCAACTTAGTCTGCCCAAGAAGAATGCTGTGGGATATTCAATTCAATTAAATTTATTCAAAAAAATTAAAAATGTTTATAATCACAATATACCAAATAATAATAACAATTTTAAAAAAAGAAATGCAAATAATATAATAATAAAACAAACAGAAGACAATTAAAAAAATAATTATATTCGAGAACAATTTAGTAAAAATAAACATTGCTTTGCAATAAGAAGAGAAACAAATAGCAATTTAATACATAATACGTATAGATAGATGCTTTCTGAGGGTAGCCTCACTATCGTGGAAGATGTTCACATCCGAAGAGATGCGGTGTAATAGGATTATTGCCCTGCCCACGGGCATTACCTTAGGTAGATTGGTTCTACACCGTGGCAGGTGAAATAATCTATGTTGCCTTTGTCGCAGATAATTGTCAGGGACAAACAAAGTCAAGTCATTCAAAATATCCGAGTTATATATTCGACCACGAATCAGTTGAAAAATATGAACACCCAAATGGATAGTTCGTCTAATTTTCAATGATTGGTAGTCCAGCATACCCAGCAAGAAATCAGTTGGGTACAGCCAGGGATATAACACATTATACCAGGAGCACATGAGCTATGGTCCGACGTTGCAAAGGGAGACTCTATAGAAGAGTGATTGCACCTTGGACATTGCTTAATTTATATGAAAGGTGTCCATCTTGTCCTGGGAGGAATGCAATGGTATAGATAACGCATTATATCAGGAGCACAAATGCAATGGTCTGACGTTGAAATGGTAGAATACTCTATAGAAACTGTATTTAACTCATTATACAAGAAATGTAAGAGTTATAGTCCAACATTAAGAAGGCAGAATACTCCATAGAATCAAGATTATTTGCATCTTAGGCATTGGTTATTGATTGATGACCATCTATGCTAGACAGTCTACATTGCGATCAGCTAAGTCTTCTGCGATCGGTAGATTGACTGTGCCAAAACGCTGTCCAAGCACAAACTTTGGCGACCGAGCCTTCGCGGTAGCCGGCCCTTCAGCCTGGAACAGTCTTCCAGCAGACCTTAATTGCATCGAGATTCAATCAGAGTTTAGATCGAAACTCAAAACGCACCTTTTCAAATTATCATTTCCTGACAGGAAGGGCTGATCGATTTCGTCAGGTGCAGCCCTCATGCTAAATATGTTTATAATTTTATTTATTTTTATTATCATTATTATTATTATTATTATTATTATCTAGTTGATAAAACGGAGCATCTTTTACAGCGCCCTTGAGATGAGTAATTCATAAAAATGGCGCTCTATAAATTATCCAATTTATTATTATTATTATTATTATATATCTATGCTCTAGAGGAATGCAGTGGAATATATAACACATTATTCCAGGATCACATTTCTTCGTCAGCTTGTCTCCATCCACAGGCCTTCTCGCCGTCCGCACAATATCATCGCTCCACCTGGTAGGCTGTCCCCTGTCCAGCCCAACCTTGGCCTCCATTCAGTAGCCTTCTGGCTCCATCTTCCATCATTCCGTTGACACACATGACCAGCCCACTGCCACTTTATCCTCGCAATGCGTATCCGTATATCGGTGACCCTGGTGCGTCTTCTAATCTCCACGTTGGGTATATGATCTCTAAGCGAGATACCCAACATGGATCTTTCCATGGCTCGTTGCGCAACGTTGATTTTGTGCAATGCTTCTTTAGTTAACGTCCATGTCTCGCATCCATAGGTCATCGCAGGTAACACACACTGGTCCAGCACTTTGGTTTTTAAAATTTATGGCATGTCCGACTTGAAGATGTTGCCCAGCCTTCCGAATGCAGACCAATTTAGCTGTATTCTCCTATCAATCTCCTTGACTTGACCCCCTCTTCCAAAAGCCAACAGATGACCAAGGTACACATATTCACCCACCTTATTCTTCTTCTTTCTGTCCTGTCATACCTCCGTGGTGCATAGGGCCTCAAGGAACATTCTCCACCCGACTCTATCGCATGACTGATGCCTACATCATCCCAAGTGAGGCCTGCTGCTTTAACCTCGTCCTGCAGGGCTCTTCTCCAGGTGGCTCTAGGTCTGCCTCGCTTCCTCTTTCCCCTCATAGGGGACCAGTCTAGTGCGCCCTGAACGACGCAGGCTGGGTTCCGTCTCAGAGTGTGACCGATCCACTGCCATTTGCGTCTTGCGACATGTTCTCTAATTGGCTTTTCACCTGCCATGGTCCAGAGAACGGCATTTGACACTGTTTTGGGCCAATTCATCCACCACTTCTACATTTTTTATTGTGGATTTTAATGTCTTCAATTTGTTTGTAGGACAATATTTTTGGAGCACATGTAATACCAGAATTAGGAAGGCAAAATATTTACGAAATTCGTAAACGAATCAGTGTACTGAAGAAAACATGTCACTTTTAAATTTTATATATTGATCCTAAAGAACTACGTGCTTGTAATAAACGGTGTATGAATGTCGAAGATACCAGATATATAACCGGATGGTTAAAATCATTGCGCACTTTCAAAAAAGTACGCATAATATAATGCTATTTTTTATTTACTGTTCATATGAATTTTTAACAAGTGTACTACCCGCAGTAAAAAAATCATTGCGTATTTGCATAAAATGCTTCAGTTCAATACTGCATACAATTATTTAATTTAATTTTCCTTTAATGTTACTATGAATTTTTGACATGTGTACTTAGTCTTAACAAAAAATGGATACAACTTTTTTCGTATAATTTAATTTCGTTTGGTTGGATTCCTATTAATCATCAAACCATTCATATCGAAGTGATATGATATTATGTGGTTTATTAATATTTATTTAAATACAGGTTTCGATACCACATTCGCTTTATTGACTTGTTTATGAAAAAAAAAAGATTTAATAAAATTATGGTCATAAATGTGTTTATGTAATAGTGTGTGTCAGTCCGCGTACATGTGTACGAGGTGTGGCAATTAAATTCCGAGAATTTGTAAATAAAACACAAGCAAATATAGTTAGCAACCACCCACCTGGAAGACCGCCTAAGAGATGGAGGGACAGCTGGATCTCATCATCCGACGAGATATGATTTCTGTGTCACAGATCGTCAGATCTATTAAAAGAAAAAGACGAAGAAGAAGAAGAAGAATGAATATTTATAATGTATAAAACTTAATATAATACATATGTAAGACCACAAAGTGAAAGATAATAAAATAAAAAACATACTCGTATTTCATCAACACAAAAGTCCGGATCGTCCATGTCAACATGTGCAACATCGAAAAAAAAACATTATGTGTTAATATAATACATTATGTGATAAATTAAAAAACGGTGGATACGTGGAACATAAAATTAATAGACAATATGTGCACCATCTAAAAATAACATTTTGGGTTAAATTATTTTTGTTTTGTTATTTTATTTTATATCATTGTATTTTATATTATTTGTTTAAGATTTATTTTGTGGGTGTTGGACGATCGAAGTGTGCGCGGGAGATGCCTATTGGTGGCGATGAGGTTCGCAACCCATCACACCGCGTCTCCCGCGGGGCGAAAAGAGAAGGATGAAGTGTCGCATCAGTAAAAGTGTGACAGTTCATTCTTTCTGCCTACCCTTTCGGGGAGACGGCGTGATGGTTAGTTAGTTAGTTAGTTAGCCTTCACAGTAGTCCTCTCCTTACTCAGAACAACGTTTCCAACGTTTCTCTCATGTTTGGAAGCAGCCTTGATAGTCCTCTAAAGTTAGGCCTTTCAAGACGAGGGTTGCAGCTTCCTGGACGGCCTCCACACTACCATGATGGGTTCCTTTGAGGTGACTCTTCATTTTAGAGAACAATAAGATATCACAAAAAAAAACCTATTCAAAAAAGCTAGCATGGCAGTGCACCATGGTGTTCTTCTACCAACCCTTATGTATGGAAGCGAAGCATGGAACTGGCAAAAGAAAGATGAAAGTAGAATAAATGCAGTAGAAATGAGATCTCTTAGACGAATGTGTGGATACTCTGTGTATGATAGAGTGTCGAATGAAAATATAAGAAGTGAATGCGGTGCGAATAATGGTGTCATGAACAAAATAATGAAAGGATCATTAAGATGGTTTGGACATATGGAAAGAATGAATGAAGAAAGAATGGTAAAAAAATTATATGTTAATGATGTAAATGGAACCAGAAAAAGAGGTAGATCGAGGAAAACGTGGCACGATTAAATAAATCAAATATTGAATGTCGGCCATGTGAGGAGTCAGAGAAATCGAGGAAGCGAGAGAAATATGTCAGGAAAGAAAAGTGGCAGTCCATTCTTTCTGCCTACCCCTTCGGGGAGGCGGCGTGATGGTTAGTTAGTTAGTTTATAAGAAGTCACAGGAGGCCAAGTTCTGGTGGATGCGGTAACGTTGGGATACTTTTGAGGAGGAATGAGCCGGCGCGTTATCATGGTGCAAGAGCCATCGTGTCGTTTACGGAAATCACGCTGTCGCAGTCGCTCCAAGACTTCAACATAGAACTTTCCAGTCACTGTCTGGCCCTCAGGAACGTATTCACGGTGAATAATGCCATAAATATCGGAGAAAAAGATCAGCAATGCCGGGCGTCGAACCAGACGAACCGACTACCATGAAATCTTCACTGCGACTGAGTGGAAGGTCCTATCTAACCAGGCGCATGTGCGCCAGTCATGCAGTGTTGCCGGTTCGCACGCCGCAACTAAATTCTCGGAATTTAAAAGCCACACCTCGTATATGGCTAAGAATGTGAGTAAAGAGTTATATTTTAGCCAATTATAGTCGTGTGAGGTCATTCATAACGACTACACGTCTTTATTTGTAATCGAAAGTGTCTTATTTAGGCATTTGGAAATCAATTTTGCTTTCTGCAGTTTTGTGAAATATGGAATTTTCTGCAGTTTTTAGAAATTATGATATTATTTTGTATGTGTGGTTTTCACTTTTAATGGTAGCCAGAGATTGCGGTGTTTAAAACACTAGTTTTAATATACAGTTATTTCTTTATTCGGTTACCTGCCCCAACCCTTCTTTCAATATCCTTCTCCACTGGCACCAGGGCTTGCAGTTCATGCTCGTTGTCTGCAAGTAGCACAGCGTCGGCCGCATACAGCAAACAGCTTACTGACACACCGTTCATTTTTGCACCTGCTTCCAATCCTTTCAACTCTTTCACACACTTGTCCATATATAGATTAAACAATCATGGAGACATTACACACCCCTGTTTGACACCACGTCACGTGAGGAGTCGGAGAAATCGACGTGCGTGCATGACAAAATGTATGAATGTAGATGAATCGAGAGAAGTATGTCAGGACAGTACAGTGTGGCGTTTCATTCTTTCTGCCTACCCCATCGGGGAGACGGCGTGATGGTTAGTTAGTTATTTCTTTAATTTACAAGAGGCGTCGTCGTCGTTCGCTATTCGGAAAAGAAATTCTGCATTTTATCAAAAGTTTAATTTTTATATATTTTTGAATAAAACGAATTAACTAACCATCATGCTATTTCTCCGGAGGGGTGGGCAGAGGGGATGTTCGCCACATTGTTCTATCCTGGCATAATTTTCGCGCATCTTCTACTCGTACATTCACACATCATGATATGCACGCTCATCGATTGTTCCTACTTCGAACATGGCCGCCTTTCAGTAATTTATTAATTTGATCATGCCATGTCTTTCTTTGCCTTCCTCAACTTCTTTTCCCATTCAAGCTACTTGAATATATCTTTTTAACCATTTTTTTGAATAAAATTGAATATATATTTTTTTGAATAAAATTGAATATAACATATTTGCTTAAAATGTTTTAAAATAGTTTTTTCTATGGTACACTTTGTGTAGATTTTTTTTTTCTGTATTTTGATGCACGTCAGGCATTTTCTGCAATTTTTTTTCTTCTGTTTTATGAAAATAATAAAATTTGCGCAAATAAGGGTTTTCTGCATTTTGTGGAAAATATGGGTTTCTGCATTTTTTTGGAAAATAGACGTTTCTGCATTTTGTGGAAAATTGTTTTTCTGCATTTTGTGGAAAATTGTGGTTTTCTGCATTTTGTTAATGAAAGGAGTTCTGCAGTTTGTGGAAAATAGGATTTTTCTGCATTTTGTGGAGAATAGGAGTTTCTGCATTTTGTGGAAAATAGGATTTTTCTGCATTTTGATGAATACGCTACCGAGAAAACAGTGTGTGATGATTAGATTTACTTTCACAGCGGTGTTTGTTACAATAAGAATTAGGTTTAAATGTTAATCCATACCTTTTCCGTCTGTGTATCGAATCAGGCAGAAAAGAGCGCGTTTTGTAATTGTCAGTTGCAACATGTCCTTTTGTTAACATGCGTACGAATGTGTATTAGTCATCTGACCTAGTGACACGATGTACCCAATCAGTGGCGTTCCTGTCTTTTTATTTTATTTTTAATTATTTTTATTTATAAATTCGGTACAGTACAAAAATATATCAATACTGGCTTCTTCTTCTTTCGGTGCCGTGTCAGGTCCCCCAACGTTGGCGATCACTACGCAAAGGCATCTCTATCCTGCGCCACTTGGAACATTCGGACGCTGAATCTAATCATCTCGAATTTGGACATTTTCAGTGTCAGTGAGGCAGTATTCATAAAAAATGCTAATTCTGGAAAGAGTACTGCCTCACTGACGTCGACATATTAGGATTCCTTCTGATATGTATGATTTTTTGGTCTCATGTTGTTTTACCTTATCTTTGTAACACCGTTTTGTGTCCAAATGAGTCGCCTAAATGTTTTATCGTTTGTAATGTCTCATTTGTGTATCATGTATAAATAAATAAATAAAACAGGTTCTGAACTCTTGTTATTCCTGTCCACTCTTTGATGTTCTGCAGCCAGGACAGCTGCCTTCTACCAACTCCCCGACGTCCCTACACTTTACCCACTAATATCAGTCGAAGGAGGTGGTATTTTTCTCCCCTTCTTAGCACATGACCCAAATATGAGACCTTTCTAATTTTCACCAGTCAGGTACTACTCGTACTTAACCTTTCCCTTACGGTGCTAAAATAAAAACGCGCGTTCCGGTGTTGGGTAGTTAGTACCCGATCAAATATTAGCGATTTTTAATCGGAAAAATAAAAACATTCATAGCTAATCCCCTTAATTAATTATAATTGAAGTCAAAAATTGTAATAATTGAGATTTATTTGCTGAAAACATTGAAAAAAACCTCTGGCAATGCTCACGGAACGGGCATAAGTCCACTCTGGTTGCAAACCCGAGAGCTACTGCCAGCGGCAGTGAGAACATTGAGCTTCTCGCGCTTCCACAGTGAAGTATTCAAGAGTGAGATGCGAATATAGTATCGTGCACTCACAGCGCCGTTTATACGCGAATTCGTTTCCGATGTTCACAAAATACCTCCGATGTACCCGATAAATTCTGACTATTATTAATATTATTTTTTAAATCAATGCGTAAATATATTATGGAGGAATACCTAAAATCTTAACCTTGTATTAATTATATTTTTAGAGATATTGATGGTTATTAGAAACAACGTGTAGAAGATACCCGTCATAGGGAAGGGAGGGTTAATCTAAATTGTGTAATATAAATTGTGTATGACAGTGTTTAAGGTAAAATATAAATTGCGTTTGACAGTGTTTAAGGCTCGACACCAGAGAGCGCCAGCGTATATATCGGACCTCTGCGTGACACCCATGCCAACGGAAAGGCAACGTTCACTCCGATCAGTAGAAACAAGTGCAAACAACATAGCGATTCCAGTCAGAGCCAATAAAGCATGTTTCTATGATCGTGCTTTCAGCGTTGCGGACCGTTGGCGTGGAATAGCCTCCATGTTAGTATTAAGTATGAGGATAGTGACGTTAAATTTAAGAAACATCTGAAGACTGCACTGTTCGGTCAGTCATTTCCTAGTGCGCCCTTGGAGTAATTGATTTTACAAAACGGCGCACTTAAAATACAAATCATAATAATAATAATAATAATAATAATAATCTAAAATGTGGAAGGGGCGGGACACAGGATGGAAGGATCAGAGAAAATGTGGGGGATCAGGGGTGGATCATATTTAAGGTGGGAGGGTTGCACAAGGGAAACAAAATGGCCTCGTTAAATTCGTTTATATATATCACAGTGTTTCTTAACAGGTGTTTTTAATATATAAAAAGTTCACGCCCCGCCACTGCTCCGTGTGTCCATAATACGTAGGTAAGCACCTCGAAGGTAACAGGTTTGTGTGAGATGGAGAATCGGCCTTGCCACTCGTCGGTCCGCTTTTTACACGCAGACTCATAAAATGGTACGAGAGGCATACGTAAGATGCATTACTCAATATGTCCATAGGTAAAACTAACCAATACCGTACGTGAACCCTCCCTTACACATTGCGTCTAATAAAATTAGAATATCCATAATAGTCGATTGTTGCCGCACTTTATAATAGTTAATTGTGACACGTAATACGTTTGTGCTGTTTTGCTGTTAAAATTATATTAGTTTTAAAGTTTTTATAAAGACTTTTGACAGGTGTAAAAATAATTTTTTCCTATGTTCCAATGACAATTTAAATAATTTCTTCAATATTATTTCAAAGTTCTTGCTGGTTAAGTGTCTACTTACAGCTAATTTAAAAAACGGTGGATACGTGGAACATAAATTAAATAGACAATATGTGCACCATCTAAAAATAACATTTTGTGTTAAATTATTTTTATTTTGTTATTTTATTTAATATCATTGTATTTTATATAACTTGTTTTAGATTTATTTTGTGGGTGTTGCACGGTGGCGATGAGGTTCGCAACCCATCACACCGCGTCTCCCGCGGAGCGAAAAGAGAAGGATGGAGTGCCGCATCAGTAAAAGTGTGACAGTCCATTCTTTCTGCCTACCCTTTCAGGGAGATGGCGTGACGGTTAGTTAGTTAGTCGATTGTTTTGGCGTAATAGTCGTCTGTTTATGGTATCACAATTGTAACTAACTAACTAACTATCTAACCATCACGCCGTCTCCCCGAAGGGGTAGGCAGAAATAATGGACTGTCACACTTTTCTTTCCTGACATATTTCTCAATTCGCTTCCTCAACATTCATACATCGTGTCATGCACGCGCGTCGATTTCTCTGACTCCTCACATGGCCGACATTTTAAATTTGATTTATTTGATCGTGCCACGTTTTCCTCGGTCTTCCTCTATTTCTGGTTCCATTTACATCGTTAACATACAGTTTTTTACCATTCTTTCTTCATTCATTCTTTCCATATGTCCAAACCATCTAATATTTATACTATGATACCTTAATATTTTATAACTGTTAAAACAAAGTTATTTAATTTAACAGTTTTTCAAAATAATAATTAAATATAACGATGCTTTTGAACAACTTCCACATTTGTTTTTATTTCGACAGCGACCGGTTTCGCCAGGCTCACTGGCATCGACAGACTGGTCTGTCGTTGCCAGCGTCGAAATAAAAACAAATGTGGAAGTTATATAAAACATCGTTTTAATTAATTATTATTTAAAATGAATCCATCAAGAGATTTCAGTTAAATAATTTGATTTTTATAAAGCTTCTAAAAAACAGACGTTTACATTAATATTATTATAATTATTATAGAAAGTAATATAATTATAATTATAGTTGTCTTCGCTAACAAGAACCTATCCAAAAAGGCTAAAACGGCAGTGCACAATGGTGTTCTTCTACCGACCATTATTTATGGAAGCGAAGCATGGAACTGGCAAACGAAGGATGAAAGTAGAATAATTGCAGTAGAAATGAGATCTCTTAGACGAATGTGTGGATACTCTGTGTATGATAGTGTCGAATGAAAATGTATAAGAAGTGAATGCGATGCGAATGATGGTGTTATAAACAAAATACTGAAAGGATGACGACCTTCGTGGCAGAGTGGTTACAAGCTCTGACTTCCACGCCGAAGGTCCCGGGTTCGATTCCCGGCGATGGCAGTGTGATTGTTACACTGTCTTGGGTCTGGTGTAGAATTCACGTGACAGTAAAATGGCGATAGATTGGCTACCTATCACATGTCACGAGAATCAATATAATAGCTAAAAAATAAAAATTGTATACAGTAATTGGGTCCAAACGACCTGTTGTGTACATAAAAAAAAGATGGTTTGGACATATGGAAAGAATGAATGAAGAAAGAATGGTAAAAAAAATTATATGTTAACGACGTAAATGGAACTAGAAATAGAGGAAGACCGAGGAAAACGTGGCACGATCAAATCAATCAAATATTGAATGGCGCGTGCATGAAACGATGTATGAAATATGTCGGGAAAGAAAAGTGTGACGGTCCATTATTTCTGCCTACCTCTTCGGGGAGACGGCGTGATGGTTAGTTAGTTAGTTTTAGAAATTATCAATTTTCTGGGATTTCGACGCATTCTTCACATAATTCATATTTCTAAACGGCCTCTTGTCTGATTTTCTAAGCAATTATCTTCACCTTTTGTGTGCATATGGTAATGCCTTAGGAATGTAGCCGCGAAGAAAGAGACCCAAACACGAGTGAGGGAGAAGGAACAGGTTTGAAAATAGAACGTATAATATCCCTTAGAAACCCCGTCTGTTTAACGTCTTTCTTTATCTTATTTTTGTCTGCATCTCCCGGTCTGTGACTCACGCGATTTTTTATTAACTAACTAACTTACCATCACACCGTCTCTCCGAAGGGGTAGGGCGATATAATGGAATGCCACACTTTTCTTTTCCTCGGTTCCTCAACGTTCATACATCGTGTCATGCACGCTCGTCGATTGTTCCTACTTCGAACATGGCCGCCTTTCAGTAATTGATTAATTTGGTCATGACATGTCTTCCTTGACCTTCCTCACTACTTGTATATATCTTTTTAACCATTCTTCCATCATCTATTCGTTCCATATGTCCAAACCATCTTAGTGACCCTTTCTTGATTTTATTTATCACGCATTCATCCGCCTTACATTCCTTTCTTACTTCATCTTTAGATATTCTATCGTAAATTGTATTTCTTTCTTAGTGACCTCATTCCTACGGCATTTATCCTACTTTCATCCTTCTTTTGCCATCTCCAAGCTTCACTTCCATACATAAGGGTCGGTATTTTGTATCAGCTTCAACCCTTCTTCCGATATCTTTCTCCATTTTTCCATCTCTTGTAAACGTGCTTCCTAGGTAGACAAATTCGGTAACTTGCTCTAATTTCTCACCGTTCGCACTTATGTCACAATCCGTCATATATTCTTCCTTTTCAAATACTAAAACTTTAGACTAGAAAACGTAAGTTTTTATAATTAAGAAACTAACTATATCTCCATCTCCACGAAGGGGTATGCAGAAATAGTGGAACGCCACACTGTTATTTCCTGACATACTTCTTTCGAATGTAGAAGAGGCGCGAGAGTTATTTCAAGATAGAACAATGTGGCAATCTACCCTCTATGCCTACCCCTCTGGGCGTGATGGTTAGTTAGTTAGTTAGTTACGTTTTCTAAGGTCGAGTGAGGCAGCCCTGCTGCCACCTGGAGAAGAGCCCTGCAGGACTAGGTTAAGGCAGCAGGCCTCACTTGGGATGATGTTGGGCATCAGGCATGCGATAGAGTCGGTGGAGAAGGTTCCTTGAGGCCCTATGCACCACGGACAGGACAAAAATAAGAAAGAAGACGTTTTCTAAGGTGAGGTGTCGGAGATATCGACGTGCGTGCAAGACACGATGTATGTATGTTGAGAAAGTGAGAGAAAGTATGTCAGGAAAGAGAAGTTGGCCAGTCCATTCTTTCTGCCTACCCGTTCGAGGAGACGGCGTGATGGTTAGTTAGTTCTTGTATGATATAACTAACTAACTAACTAACCATTACGCCTTTTTCCGTAGGAGTAGGCAGAGAGCATGGATTGCCACATTGTTCTATCCTGACATAATTCTCGCGCCTCTTCTAAATTCACTCATCGTGACATGCACGCTCGTCGATTGTTCCTATTTCGAACATGGCCGCCTTTCAGTAATTGATTAATTTGGTCGTGACATGTCTTCCTTGACCTTCCTCACTACTTGTATATATCTTTTTAACCATTCTTCCATCATCCATTCGTTCCATATGTCCAAACCATCTTAGTGACCCTTTCTTGATTTTATTAATCACGCATTCATCCGCCTTACATTCCTTTCTTACTTCATCATTAGATATTCTATCATACATTGTTTTTCCGCACATTCTACTTAGTGACCTCATTTCTACGGTATTTATCCTACTTTCATCCTTCTTCTGCCAACTCCAAGCTTCACTTCCATACATAAGGGGGTCGGCACTAGAACTCCATTGTGCACTGCCATCTTTGCTTCAGTCGATATATTTCTATTTGCGGTAATGACTTTGAGTGCACTATTTATTTTGTTTCCAGCTCCAACCGTTCTTCCAATATCTTTCTCAATTTTTCCATCTCTTGTAAACATGCTTCCCAGATAGACAAATTCGGTAACTTGCTCTAATTTCTCACCGTTCGCACTTATGTCACAATCCGTCATACATTCTTCCTTTTCAAATACCATAGCTTTAAGGATTAATTGTATATTATTATTATTATTAAATTGGAAAATTTATAAAGCGCCATTTTTATGAATTACTCATCTCAAGGGCGCTGTAGAAAATGCTCCGTTTTAGGAATAAACATATTTAGTATGAGGGCTGCACCTGATGTAGTCGATCAGCCCTTCCTATCAGGAAATGATAATTTGAAAAGGTGGGTTTTGAAACTCGACCTAAACTCTGATTGGTTCTCAATGCACTTGAGGTCTGCTGGAAGATTGATCCAGGCTGAAGGGCCGGCTACCGCGAAGGCTCGGTCGCCAAAGTTTGTGCTTGGACAGCGTTTTGGCACAGTCAATCTACCGATCGCAGAAGACTTAGCTGATCGCAATGTAGACTGTCTGGCATTCAGGTTCTCGTTGATGCAGAGTTCAGATATATAAGCTGGTGCCATTCCATGCAACGCCTTATAGACCGTCCAGCAGAGCTTGTATTGTATCCTTTCTGGACATTTTGGCCAGTGGAGCTCCTTAAGATGCCGTGTTATGTGACAACTCTTTGGCACATCGTATGTCAGGAAACAAAGTTCGGCAGTCCATTCTTTCTTCCTACCCGTTCGAGGAGACGGCGTGATGGTTAGCTAGTTTCTGTATGATATATTTACATTATTTAAATACTATTTTTCATGCCAATATCGCACCAATCGGATTGAACCACAAATGTAAAATTAATGTGTCAATACCGTTTCAACTCCGTGGGCAGTATTATTAGAACTCCATCGTAAACAGATGGTGTTGGGGCGACCGGTCGTTGGCGGTATTTCGGGTCATAACGAAAATACACCCAACTGCCTGTGATTTAAAATATCTCACGTATAAACCATGGTTTATTTCACGTTAATCGATATATTATAGAAATCTAATCTGGAACGATATATGATAGAATACCAAACCGTGAAATGTGGAAAAAATTTAAGGCAGATGATTGCGTCGTAAGTAATGTTTTTTTTAGAGGTTTGGTTTTTAAACTGGCAAAATTGTTTCTACAGACTGTCAATTTGACCGTTGACAGTCGATTTGTAATCAGTACGTTTTGCCATTTCACCATAAATAGACTGACGTCAGATCAGCGCTTGCGAATTGTGAAAAAATATTTTGAAAATCATGGTTCCTCTGCTTACCCGAAGCTGTTATAGGCGCAGCGGCGCCTTTCGTCAGCTTCACTCGTGCACTCCCTAGGCCCGCCCTCCTTCCATGCGGGACTTACGTTTAAAAAAAATAAATAATAATAGATGTATATTTGCAACCATGGGGGACCCATACCACATTTAAGCTACTCTACTCTCCCTCGAGAGGTAGATAATCTTCCGTTATTTTATTGTCACCTGAATTCTATACCTGACCAAAGACAGTGTGACAATCACACTGATATCGCCGGGAATCGAACCCGACACTTTCGGTGCGGTAGTCAGAGCTCTTACCACTCTGCCACGAAGGTCGTCGAGAGTGGTTACTTAGTTAGTAAGATACACGTTTTTTGCAAGGTTATAAGTTAATTTTTTTGCGATATCTTTTATAAACTAATATTTTGTAATATTTTTTTTTGTGAATGTATACTTATACATGTATACGAATACTGGATTTCACCCATTGCGGGTTATCAATTCATGATTTAATTGTATCTCAATAGAGACGAAGATGCAAATTGGAAACTGAGTATGGTTGATCAAGGTGTTTACAGGACTTATGACCTGTCATTGGTTGCGTTAAGCGCACGCTTTATGTAATTACAACATTCCCCATTCCACCTTTCTTTATGACCATGTATGACAATTTTTTTTGGTAGTTGTATATATGTTTATATGCGAAAGTCCTATGCCAGATTTCACATGTCAGTTTCAATGTGCCATCTATGAAGATTTTGATTACATATGTTAATCTTTTTAAGATTACTCTGTATATAATCTACATACTAACGCCATCTATGGAGTATGTAACTAACTAACTAACTAACCATCACGCCGTCTCCCCGAAAGGGTAGGCAGAAAGAATGGACTGCCACACTTTAACCGATGCGGCACTCCATCCCTCTTTTTCCACCCCGCGGGTGACGCGGTGTGATGGGTTGCGAACCTCATCGCAATCCACCAATAGGCATCTCCCGCGCACATTTCGATCGTATGTAAAATAATAAAATTGCGGGAGGAATTGAAAATCTGTAAACATTATATTTCAAGATGATTTTTCATCAAGAAATTGCAATAAACACAGTATATTTCTTGTCTGATATGTTTTGCCTTTACGTGGGAAACCAAATATCGTTGAATTAAGTGCCAAACCTCTGCACGGAGTATCAACCCATTGAATTCCAGACTTTTTTGTTATGACCTACCAACAACGCAAATGGATTTACAACATTTTGAATGTATACAAATACTTGTAGACGAATACTGGATTTTACCCATTGCGGGTTATCAATTCAAGGATTAATTGTATCTCAATAGAGACGAAGATTGGAAACAGAATATGGTTGTCCGAGGTGTTTACAGGACTTATGACCTGTCATTGGTTGGGTTAAGCGCACGCTTTATGTAATACAACATTCCCCCTTTTCTTATGACCACCATGTCAGCCAATTTTTTTGGAAGTTGTATATATGTTAATCTGTAACACCACCCTTTACATAGTAGTTTCAATCTACACACTAGCGCCATCTATGAAGATTGTATTGGATTTGTAAAAATGTTCGGCAAGTTTCAGAATGAATTTGAAGATTGTATTGGATTTACTAATGAATTTGTTTTTTTTATTGTTTCTTGAACAATGATGTAAAACTCAATATTAAATATTTAATACGAATGAAATCATCTGTTTTAGACCTTTTCTTCTACTTTTAATAGAAAATGAGGTTCAGCTATCCTTCTATCTCTTAGGCGGTCTTCCAGGTGGACGGGGTCCGGAGGGGATTTCATAAGCGGCTGTATATGCAAGTCTGTCACCATCCATTCGGGCTACATGGTCCCTCCAGTATCTTCTTCTGGATCTACTCCACTGAACGATATACTCTATTTCGCAAGTTTTTTTATGCGTTGCGGACACGATCTCGGAGAGTTTTTCCAGTAATGTCCAGTTTTATACTAGTTTTACTATATTTTATGGGAATAACAGGTTTCGCCTGCCTAAGGCATTATCTAATGATATTTGCCTATCTAAGGCAATGTGAAATGATATTTGATAATGTCATAGACCAGCCAGTTGGTACTTATGGTCTTGAAACTGTTACATTGTCCAAGCAAAGTGCCGAGAAAATACGAGTGACCCAAAGAGCCATGTTAGGAATAAGCCTAAGAGACAGAGCCAGAAACGATACGGTGAGAGAAAAAAAACAAAGGTCACTGACATGATCCACCGGGTGGCGACTCTAAAATGGCAAAGGGCAGGTCACTTAGCCAGAAGCTCACACGAAAAGTGGACAAGAAGACTGCTGACTTGGAGACCGTGGACGGAAAAGAGAAATGCAGGGCGACCACAACTACGGTGGAAGGATGATCTGAACAGACACGTCGGAATAACCTGGATGCAGTCTGCACAGGACAGAGTGACATGGAAGCGAATGGAGGAGGCCTTTGTCCAGGAGTGGACGGGAATAGGCTGAGGAAGAACAAGAAGATATCGCCGAAGCTTTGTAAATATTCTTCTTCTTTGCTAGCCTTCTTCCCTCCACTGCTGGATATAGGCCTCTTCCAATTTCCTCCACTCGTATCTATCCTGCGCCTGGTATCCAAGATTTTCCAACCCTTTTGACAATATCATCGGTCCATCTCATCGGTGGCCTTCCGACACTTCGCCTATTTTCCCATGGTCTCCAACTGAATATCCTGGGTGCCCTTCTGTTGCCACCCTGTCTAGCCAAGTGTCCAGCCTATTGCCATTTCAATTTTGCCACTCGGTCCATGACGTCAGCAACCCTGGTGCGGCGTCTGATTTCTTCTTTCCTTATGCGGTCACGCAAGCTCACACCAAGTATCTGTCTTTCCGTGGACCTCTGTGTACACTTGAGCCTGTGGACACTTTGCTGTAAGAGTTGTCATCTCTAGTCCGTATGTCATCATGGACAGTATACACATGTCGTAGACCTTTCTTTTGAGACAAACCGGTATTTCATCATTTTCAAAGACATGTCTCAGTTAACCAAAGGCTGCCCAACCTAGTCTAACTCTTGGAGGTAGCTCTGCAGTTTGATTCTCTTTTCCGAGTCTGATTTTATGACCGAGATACACATACTCTTTCACACTTTCTACCTTATTTCCCTCTATAATAATGTTTTTATTTGTTGTAAATATAACTTACTAACTAACTAACCATCACGCCGTCTCCCCGAAGGGGTAGGCAGAAATAATGGACTGCCACACTTTTCTTTCCTGACATATTTCTCTAGCTTCCTCAACATTTATACATCGTGTCATGCACGCGCGTCGATTTCTCTGACTCCTCACATGGCCGATATTCAATATTTGATTTTTACCATTCTTTCTTCATTCATTCTTTCCGTATGTCCAAACCATCTTAATGATCCTTTCATTATTTTATTCATAACACCATCATTCGCACCGCATTTACTTCTTATATTTTCATACGACACTCCATCATACATATAGTATTCACACATTCGTCTAAGAGATCTTATTTCTACTGCATTTATTATACTTTCATCATTGTATTGCTAGTTCCATGCCTCGCTTCCATACATAAGGGTCGGTAGAAGAACACCATTGTGCACTGCCATTCTAGCTTTTTTTGATAGGTACCATTAACTTTGTTGCCTGCCCCAACCCTTCTTTCAATATCCCTCTCCACTCTCCCATCTCTTGTAAACATACTACCTAAATACACCAACTCAACTACAATATAATAATATGCTAACTTTTAAAGCGCCGTTTTTGTGATGTAATCACCTCAAGGGCGCATTAAGACGTGTTTTAAATCTAAAAATCTAAATGTGACCGCTTAAAAAGCGATCGGTTAAAAAGTGTAGTAGAAACTAACTAACTAACTAACTAACTAACCATCACGCCGTCTCCCCGAAGGGGTAGGCAGAGAATGGACTACCACACTTTTCTTTCCTGACATATTTCTCTCGCTTCCTCAACATTCATTCATCGTGTCATGCGCGCGCGTCGATTTCTCTGACTCCTCATATGGCCGACATTCAATATTTGATTTATTTGATCGTGCCACGTTTTCCTCGGTCTTCATCTATTTCTGGTTCCATTTACATCATTAACATATAATTTTTTACCATTCTTTCTTCATTCATTCTTTCAATATGTCCAAACCAAATGATCCTTTCATTATTTTGTTCATGACACCATCATTCGCATAGTAGAACAAAGTATAAATGTTTAAATTGGGTATGAAATATGAAAAATATGGGTTTTCAATTTAGATCTGAAGTCTGTCGGATCATTTTCCCCGAAATTTGTACCGGGGCAACGCTTCGGCTGAACTAATCTTCCTAAATATAATAAGCATAAAATATAAATATAATAAGCATAAAATATAATAAAACTGTTAGAAAACAGACGTTTTCATTCGTATTAATTATTCATTGAGTTGAAAAAAAAATCACGAACTGAAGGGTTAGAATATATTTTTATTGCCCGCATAAGCTCTGCGCGTGTTTGGCGAAATCTAAATATTGATATTGATGATGTTTCGTCCGAATTCCTCGCTCAGATTATGAAATTAGCAATCAATTTACATTATTTGACGTATGGCCGAAAGCTTTCTAGTTAATCGGCACATCTTGTTAGCTCGAGGACATAGCTGAGTGCTGTCGGGAATGTACAGGGTGGGACAAAATTACCTGAATGGTGTGAATTTGTTTAAATAATATTATTTTTAACCAAATAACCACTTAAAGCTGTCATCGCAAACTATAGCCTATCCAAAAATGCCGACCCTTATGTATGGAAGTGGAGCATGGAACTGGGAATAGAAGGATGAAAGAATAAATGCAGTAGAAATCAAATCAAATCAAATCAAATCAGTTTTTTAACTCAAAAGACATTACAAACAGAAAAATGTTTAAGGCATCTATTGAGTACAGGTAAAATATTATAAAAATACAACAAAGTACCAGGAACGCATTAGAGATGGTTAGACATTAGGAAGACAACATACTTTCTAAAGTCAAGAGTATTTGTCCCCTGAACGTACCTTCACTAATATAAAAGACTTCTGAAAACTCTTCCGGTCCGAATGATGAAGCCCAACATCTTCAGTGCAATGTCACAAATCCTCTCGATATGTGCACGATGAGAAATGAGATCTCTAAGATGAATGTGTGGTAAATCTGTATATGATAGAGTGTCAAATGCAAATATAAGAAGTGAATGCGGTGCGAATGATGGTGTCATGAACAAAATAATGAAAGGATCATTAAGATGGTTTGGACATATGGAAAGAATGAATAAATGGTAAAAAAGTATATGTTAATGATGTAAATGGAACCAGAAATAGAGGAAGACCGAGGAAAAAGTGACACGATCTAATAAATCAAATATTGAATGTCGGCCACGTGAGGAGTCAGAAAAATCGACGCGCTTGCATGACACGATGTATGAATGTTGAGGAAGCGAGAGAAATATGTCAGGAAAGAAAAGTGTGGCAGTTAATTCTTTCTGCCCGCCCCTTCAGGGAGACGGTGTGATGGTTAGTTAGTTAGTTAGTTTTAGTTAGAAAGTGTATGTTAACGATGTAAATGTCACAAGGCATAGAGGAAGACGTGGCACGCGTTATTGCTTCTTCTTCTCCTCCTTATAGACCTTTGGTCTGTTCTTGAAATCAGGCTGGCCTCTCTTGGGAGGTTGACTCCCAGCTATCTCTCCATCTCTTCGGCGGTCTTCCGGGGGGACGGCAGCCGGCAGGAATCTGATGCGCCACAGCGTGTGGGATTCTGGTGGGATCCATCCTCTGCACGTGCATTCCAGTATCTTCTGCGTTGTCTGCCCATCTCACGACATCCTCCACCTTGCAGATCTCGCGGATAGCCAAGTTCCTCACCCTACTTGAATAGTCCTTCCTGCTATCATCCCCAGTGTCCTCATCTCTGCCACCCGCACATTAACCTTCGTTCTTGTGGTATCCGCTCTGGTCTCAATGCTATATGTCAGTATAGGCCTTACGCAGTTTTTTTTATATTATCAGCGTTATTACCATAAAATAAAAGATGGCTTTTAGAAATCAGACATTTCATAAGTCGTATTACTTATGCGTTTTCTATTTTTTCATAATACTGTCTCCAATAATGGATATGTAGGCGAAATTTTACAGATATGGTATAAGCCACAGTTCTCTATTGTGACATTTTTACATAGTAACCTAACACAACATAAAGTAATATATGTTTGTATGGTTTACTAAGTTACAAAAATACTTTATTTACGAATTAGTATTTATATATAACGATATACGACAGAATCTCAAATGCTGATAAAAGAAAGGAATGTAGAGCGGAAGAAGGTATTGTGAACAAAATTCTTCTTCTTCACTTTTGATAGACTCAGGAGTCTGTTATTTCAGGCGGGTCTTCTTGAGACGCTGAACTCCAGCTTTCTCTCCATCGTTTCTGGGGTCTTCCTGGTCGGCGTTGTACGTTTGGCGTTCCATGGAGAGCTATGTATGGTATCCTATTTGAGCTCATCCTTTCTACATGTTGATGCCAGTATCGCCGTCTTTGACGTCCCCATCTGACCACATCTTCGACCTCGCAGATTTCTCGGATTGCTGTATTCCTAACTCGATCATGTAGGGTCTTGCCAGCTATAGCGCGGAGTGTTTTCATCTCGGTTGTCCTGAGCATGCTCTTTGTCTTGACAGTGTCTGCCCTCGATTCAGTGCCATATGTGAGGATTGGTCGCACACAGGTCTTATAAATGCGTACCTTGCAGTCAGTCTTCATGTCCTTTTTTCTCCATATGATATCTTTCAGGCAGCCTGCAGCCTTCTGTGACCTTACTTCTCTGGGGAGGTCATTAGAGGTGGTTACTTCGCTTCCAAGATATCTGAATCGGTCTACCTGTCCAATTTTCTTGGCGTACGGAGATTTCGCATCTTAGTTGGTTTCTAGAGAATGTCATACACTTCGTCTTTGAGATGGATTTGATCACGTTGAAATTAATATAATCAATTGTGATATTTTATAACAGTGTTTTAATTTAAATTGTTAATAATAATGAAATATCAAAGTGTTTCCGCTAAATCAATGAATTACCTAATACCAAATAACTAACCATCACGCCGTCTCCCTGAAAGAGTAGGCAGAAAGAATGGACTGTCACACTTTTACTGATGCGGCACTCCATCCTTCTCTTTTCGCTCCGCGGGAGACGCGGTGTGATGGGTTGCGAACCTCATCGCCACCAATAGGCATCTCCCGCGCACACTTCGATCGTCCAACACCCACAAAATAATTCTAAAACAAATAATATAAAATAAAATAACAAAGAAAAATAATTTAACATAAAATGTTCTTTTTAGATGGTGCACATATTGTTTATTTAATTTATGTTCCACGAATCCACCGTTTTTTAATTTAGCACATAATGTAATTACACATAATCTTTTTATCGATGTTGCACATGTTGACATGGACGATCCGGACTTTTGTGTTTATTTAATTTATGTTACAGGTATCCACCGTTTTTTAAATTAGCTGTAATTAGGCACTTAATCAGCAATACCAACTTTTAATACTAAATACGTATAATAAAGTAATTTTTTTATTAAAAAAAATAAAGATATATTTTATCAATGAAACCGAAAACGGCCGTTCACAATAAAGTTCTGGTTCCAACCCTAATGTATGGAAGCGAAGCATGGAACTGGCAGAAGAAGGATGTAAGCAAAATAAATGCGGTAGAGATGAGCTCTTTAAGACGTATGTATATTAGAACGATATACGACAGAATCTCAAATGCTGATATAAGAAAGGAATGTAGAGCGGAATAAGGTATTATGAACAAAATTATGAAAGGATCCCTGCGTTGGTTCGGACATATGGAGCGCATGAATGGAGAAAGAATGGTTAAGAAAGTATACGTTAATGATGTAAATGGAGTACGGTGTCGAGGCATACCGAGGAAAACATGGCATGACCATATTAATCAAATTTTAAAGGTTGGTCATGTTAGGAGTCGGAGGAATCGACGTGCGTGTATGACTCGCTGTATGAATGTGGAGGAAGCTAGAGGAGGTATGTCAAGATAGAGTAGTGTGACGGTCCATTCTTTCTGCTTATTGGAATATCGGTCTTGTGAGGAGTCAGAGAAATCGACGCGCGTGCTAGGCACGATTTATGAATGTTGAGGAATCGAGAGAAATATGTCAGGAAAGAAAAGTGTGGCAGTCCATTCTTTATGCCTACCCCTTCGGAGAGACGGCGTGATGATTAGTTAGTTAGTTATATTTTGTCAAAATAATGGTTAAAAAAGTATGCGTTAACGATGTAAATGGAGTACGGAGTCGAGGCATACCGAGGAAAACATGGCATGACCATATTAATTAAATTTTAAAGGTTGGTCATGTTAGAAGTCTGAAGAATCGACGTGCGTGTTTGACTAGCTGTATGAATGTGAAGAAAGCTAGAGAGGTATGTCAGGATAGAACAATGTGACGATCCATTCTCTCTGCCTGCCCCTACGGGGAAATGGCGTGATGGTTAGTTAGTTAGTTAGTAAGTAATTTTTTAATGGAGTTGTAATGTTTTTCTTATGCGCCCTACGGTAGTGCGTATTGAAATATTTGTCTAGTTTTGACACGTGGATACGTGACAGAATTGATAACCCTCGTACGTACGTATATGTGGTATAACGCCTATTGACACAGGAAGTCTGATTCACGCGTAACTGTTGAATCTCACCTCGCAGAAAGAACGATGCTAGCATAGTAATAAAAATATACGAAAAAGAAGAAATGTATGAACTTTTATACCAAAGATATAACTAACTACCTAACCATCACGCCGTTTCCCCGAAGGGGTAGGCAGAAAGAATGGACTGTCACACTTTTCTCTCGCTTCCTCAACATTCATACATCATATCATGCGCGCGCGTCGATTTCTCTGACTCCTCACAGGGCCGACATTCAATATTTGATTTATTTGATCATGCCACGTTTTCCTCGGTCTTCCGATTCTATTTCTGGTTCCATTTACATCGTTAACATATAATTTTTTACCATTCTCTCTTCATTCATTCTTTCCATATGTCCAAACCATCTTAATGATCCTTTCATTATTTTGTTCACAACACCATCATTCGCACCGCATTCACTTCTTATATTTTCATTCGACACTCTATCATACACAGAGTATCCACACATTCGTCTAAGAGATCTCATTTCTACTGCATTTATTCTACTTTCATCCATCTTTTGCCAGTTCCATGCTTCGCTTCCATACATAAGGGTCGGTAGAAGAACACCATTGTGCACTGCCATTCTAGCTTTTTGGATAGGTTTTTGTTTGCGATGACAACTTTAAGTGCACCATTCACTTTGTTGCCTGCCCCAACCCTTCTTTCAATATCCCTCTCCACTCTCCCATCTCTTGTAAACATACTACCTTAATACACAAACTCAACTACTTGCTCCAAATTTTCACCATTCACGCTAATGATACAGACTGTCATGGTTTCTTCCTTTTCAAAAATCATTACCTTGGACTTATTAACATTCATCATCAGATCATTTCGCATGCATGCCTCATACATACAATTCACCAGGACTTGTAGTTCATGCTCGTTGTCTGCAAGTAGGACAGCGTCATCCGCATACAAGAGACAGCTTACTGACACTCCGCTCATTTTGGCACCTAAATCCAACCCTTTCAGCTCTTCATACATTTGTCCATATACAGATTAAATAACCACGGGGATATTACGCAACCCTGTTTGATACCTTTATTCATATTTTATTTTAAAGTAATGATAAACCAATTTTTCATGGTCGGCCATGTTAGAAGTCAGAAGAATCGACGTACGTGTACGACGAAGCTAGAGAGATGAGTCAGGGATGAGTAGTATGGCGGTCCATCCATTCTGCCCACCTCTCCGGGAAACGGTGTGATGGTTAGTTAGTTAACTATCACAATATATCGAATGATTTTATTTCTGTAAATTTACATTGATCGTTATTCCAGTCCGCTTTTAATACTCTGTGTCAGGAATCCCACTCGGTGCTAGGTTCTTAGAATTAACTAAATTCTGTCTGTTGACCCGATGCTAAATTGAAGTATTAACTTAGCCTAAGACTTATATTCTAATTGTATTTCATTTGTTATCCAAACAAAAATTAATATATTTGTGAAATGTATACTTACATCTGTATACGAATCCTGGATTTTCACCTGTGGGTGGTTAATTTAAATTTTTAATTATATCTCAATAGAGACGAAGAAACAAACTGGAACTGAATATGGATGATCAAGGTGTTTACAGGACTTATGACCTGTCATTGGTTGGGTTAAGCGCACGCTTTATGTAATTACAACATTCCCCATTCCACCATTGTTATTATGATCATGTATGATAAATTTTTGGAAGTTGTATATATACTCCAAATCCATACATATCTTCACGTGGCAGTTCCAGTTAGCCATCTATGTAGATTTGATTGTACTAATTAATTTTTTAAGATTAATCTATACAATCCATCCACTAACGCCATCTATGAAGAATGATTGTTTAGCATTTAGCAAACTACTTTATTAACATAATGCGAAGAGGCTACCGCCTCCTAGCGCACTGTTAGAAGTCGCCTGGAGTATCCACTCCTATTTTTTACGCCAAATAATTGACCAGAATATTTACAAATATTTGTGAAATGTATACTTACATCTGTATACGAATCCTAATAAAGTAGTTTGCTAAATGCTAAACAATCATTCTTCATAGATGGCGTTAGTGGATGGATTGTATAGATTAATCTTAAAAAATTAATTAGTACAATCAAATCTACATAGATGGCTAACTGGAACTGCCACGTGAAGATATGTATGGATTTGGAGTATATATACAACTTCCAAAAAATTTATCATACATGATCATAATAACAATGGTGGAATGGGGAATGTTGTAATTACATAAAGCGTGCGCTTAACCCAACCAATGACAGGTCATAAGTCCTGTAAACACCTTGATCATCCATATTCAGTTCCAGTTTGTTTCTTCGTCTCTATTGAGATATAATTAAAAATTTAAAAATGAATATATTTGTTTTCTTTTGTTTCAGATTGCGGGACGGATCAAGAATAACAAAACAATAGATTGCGCAACAAAGATATTAATTATAGTCTTTTCGGAAGATTTATATGCTCTTTTGAAGTAAATTTTTTGTTTCGAATCCGTTTTTCCCGCCACTTCGACTTAAATTGGAATTTAGAATTCTTGAGACTTAAATTGGAATTAAAAATTCGTTATCTTTCTAACCGTTTCTACTATAATAGGATTAAAATATACGTGTATGCGGTTTAGAAGTAGATTTACAAAGGCGTTCATTATTTAGAAGCTTACTCACATGCGAATAATTTTGTTATAGTTTAGTAATTTGAAGTGACAATATTTAAATATATGCCAATTTGAGTAAGTTCACATGATTGTGGCATATCGTTTTAGATTCAATAAACTGGTAATTAACTAACCATCACGCCGTCTCCCCGAAGGGATAGGCAGAAAGAATGGACTGCCACACTTTTCTTTCCTGACATATTTCTCTAGCTTCCTCAACATTCATACATCGTGTCATGCACGCGCGTCGATTTCTCTGACTCCTCACATGGCCGACATTCAATATTTGATTTATTTTATCGTGCCACAATTTCCTCGGTCTTCTTCTATTTCTGGTTCCATTTACATCGTTAACATATAATTTTTTTACCATTCTTTCTTCATTCATTCTTTGCATATGTCCAAACCATCTTAATGATCCTTTCATTATTTTGTTTATAACACCATCATTCGCACCGCATTCACTTCTTATATTTTCATTCGACACTCTATCATACACAGAGTATTCACACATTAGTCTAAGAGATCTCATTTCATAAACTGGTAAAATCTGTTTTAAAGCTATTGACATTAGTTTTTATATAATTTCGATTACTGAATTAAGATAAATTCTAAATACTGCGCAAAACACTAACGCTTAAATATCGTCATATTTTTGTATGCCATTTTGAAGTAATTATAATCAAAATCAAACTATAAAATTGGTCGGATTGCTTTGTTTTTCTTTTACGCAGCTCTGTTATAAGATAATCGGTCATAAAATTGTGTATCAACTTTCAAATTGAATATAGCTTAGATTAGAAGTAGGCATATTTATTTTAAAATAGGATTTTTATAATTTCAAACACGTTTAACAAACAAATTTAATGTATTAGTAACTAGTTTTTGAGGTAATATTGGCAAATGTTATGTGGAATGATAACGTTCACAGTGGAGTTCTGGTCCCATCACTAATGTATGAAAGCGAAGCATGGAACTGGCAGAAGAAGGATAAAAGCAGAATAAATGCGGTAGAGATGAGGTCCCTAAGACGTATGTGTGGTAGAACGATATTCGACAGAATCTCAATTGCTGATATAAGAAAGGAATGTAGAGAGGAAGAATGTATTATGAACAAAATTATGAAAGGATCGCTGCGAAAGTATACGTTAATGATGTAAATGGGGTACAGAGTCAAGGCAGACCGAGGAAAACATGGCATGACCAAATTAATAAAATTTTAAAGGTTGGTCATGTTAGAAGTCGGAGGAATCGACGTGCGTGTATGATTCGTTGTTTGAATGTGGAGGAAGCTAGAGAGGTTTGCCAGGATAGAGTAGTGTGGCGGTCCATTCTCTGTGCCTACCCCTACGGGGAAACGGCGTGATGGTTTGTTTGTTTTGTTATGTGGAGAAGTTGAAGTAAATATTATGAAATATGTGGATTTGAAGTAACACAAAAGTGTTAATTTTTTACGACAGTTTTAATGTTGAACAACCTAGAATATAAACATTTAATAAATAAAAACAGTGATATTAGTGTATTTCATTTTGAAGTAGTGATCTTATGAAGTATATGTGGATTTGAAGTAACATAAAATCGTTTATTTTTACAGCAGTTTTAAAATCGAATAAACTAGAATATAAATATATTATTAAAAAACAGTGATATTAGTGTATGCCATTTTGAAGTAGTGATATTAGTGCGTATACCATTTTGAAGTGCAGGCGTGATGGTGCCGGAATGGTGCTAGAAGTGCCATGTCTGGGCTGGTGAGCCCCATGGATGATGAGGTCGCGGGAGTGGACGTGCAGGAACGCGGAAGCTCTCTGAGGTGGGTACAGTTTCAAATTATTCCAAATTATTTTTACTAACAATTAATGTACAAAAAAGTCTGTCTATTAGAAGTCAAGAAAATACGACATGCATGATTGACACTCTGTATATGGTAAATGTTGAGTAATTTTCAAGTTTGTCACTATTTTAAATCATATAATTGTACCAATATGGGGAATCAATGTTGATATTTTTCTCCGGTCTCAATCTAAAGATTGGTCTGCAGCAAGGCGACGCATCTCCTCTTCCACTCCGCTCGGTCCTCGGCAACTCTCTTCAACTCCGCATAAGAGGTGCAGCCCATATCTCGGCAAATCTGGTCTAGGTACTCCTGACGAGGTCGTCCTCTGCCAATCGATTCCTCGACCATTCCCTCCAATATAGCATGTAGGAAACATTCGTGTCGCAACACATGACCAATACATCTTGCGCGCCTCTCCGCTATGGTGTTCAACATGTGCCTATTCTCTTCAACTCTGCTGAGAACCTCCTCATTTGTAACGTGATCCCTCCATGAAACATGGGCAATTCGTCGGTAGGTCCACATCTCAAATGCCTCCAGCCTTTTGCGTTCTCTTTCGCCCAGGCACCAAGTCTCGCATCCGTACAGTAAAACACTCCACACCAATGTTTTTATAAGTTGTTTTCCGAGGTTTAGGTCTATTATGTTGGACTTTTAAATTAAACTAAAGAATCAAACCCAAACGATGGATGATCTGTGGACCAGACGCACCCTGGAGTGGCGACCGAAAACCGGCCACAGAAGCCCGGGCAGACGACAAGCAAGATGGTCTGATGACATCAAGAGAATGGCAGGAGGTCAATGGCACAGAGTGGCGAGGGTTACAGTTGTGGAAGTTGGGCAGGGAGGCCTATGTCCAACACTGAACGACTAATGGCTGATGATGATCATACAATAATAATAACCAACTAATTTACTTCCAAAATGTTGATGTCCATAAAAACATTTTTTTTTATAGTATTATATATATTTTGTTTTATTCCGCGTGTTCTTTTAGTTTCAATATGATTTTAATAATTCCACTTATTATTCTTTTTCAGAGTGGCTACCAACTCCCCTCATCTCGTCAGCTTGGGCTGCGGGCGGCTCAGCACAGCTGTTACAATTCACCCTATCAAACAAGGTTCGCTCTTTAATTGATTCAGCAAGGTTCATCATTATTTAATTGTTTCAGCGAGGTTCATCATTGATTTATTGTTTCAGCAAAGATAATCATTATTGAATTGTTTCAGCAAGGTTCATATTTATTTAATTGTTTCAGCGAGGTTCATCATTATTTAATTGTTTCAGCAAGGTTCATCATTATTTTATAGTTTCAGCAAGGTTTATCATTATTTAATTGTATCAGCGAGGTTCATAATTTTTTAATTGTTTCAGAAAGGTTCATCATTATTTAATTGTTTCAGCAATTATCATCATTATTTAATTGTTTCAGCAAGGTTCATCAGTTTTAAGTTGTTTCAGCAAGGTTCTTCATTATTTAATCGTTTCAGCAAGGTTCATCATTATTTATTTGTTTCAACAAGGTGTATCATTATTTAATTTTTTCAGTAAGGTTCATCATTATTTAATTGTTTCAACAAGGTTCATCATTATTTAATTGTATCAGCAAGATGATCGAGATTCTAATGCCAATGATATTTGAAGTGGATTAATAAATATATGATTATTTGTTTCCAGGTAGGGTGACGATAGGTTCAGAACCCAGTTCGGACATCTGCGTGCAGGGGACGGGAGTGCAGCCGTCCCACTGCCACATCGAGAACTCGCACGGCGTGGTCACCCTATACCCACTACAGGGTGACACCACGGTAGATGGGACGAGACACGAACAACCAATTAGACTGTCCCAAGGTTAATATTGTTCTTTTCATCACCATCATCATCAGCCATTAGTCGTCCAGTGTTGGACGTGGCAGAGTGGCAACAGCTATGACCGCCACACCGAAGGTCCCAGGTTCAAACCCTGCGATGACAGTGTGAAAAAAATCATGTCTTTGTTCTAATGGAATTCACGTGATTAAACAAATGGTGATAGATGAGCTACCTATCACATGTCATGAGAATCAATAGATACAATTTTGTATGCAGTAATTGGATTCAAATAACCTGCTGTATACAAAAAATGTAAAGCAACGGGAAACAACCACATTAAAGGTCCAAGTGGCATCTAAAGAATCAGCAAAAGTAATGGTAGTTTCCTGTTGTTTTCCACATTTTTATGCAGCAGGTTATTTAAACCCAATTATTCTATATAACTTTTTGGCTTATATTTTTTAGACATGTGATAGGTAGCTAATCTATCGCCATTTTAAAACTAGCTAACTAATCATCACGTCGTTTCTCCAGAAGGGTAGGCAGAGAGGATAGAATGCCACACTGCTTTGTCCTGACACATCGCTTTAAATTCCTCTACATTCATACACCATAACATGCACGCTCGTCGATTTATAGACTTTGAATGTGGTCGCCTTTTAGTATTTGATTAATTTGGTAATGTCATGCTTTCTTTGGGCTTCCATGGCTTATCTTTCCACTAGTTAACTAATTATTTGTTTATGGTTTGGTTTTGTATCCCAGGTTGCATGATCGGGATTGGCAGGTCCAATTACCTGAGATTCAACCACCCAGCAGAGGCCAATCTCATGAAGTCAGTCCTGCCAAACTCCAGAATCTCAATGGCCCCTATACACTTCCTCCCGAGCGAGGGGTACCAGTCCGGCCAAGATAACCGAAACCAAAACGAATTCAACCGTAGTTACCAAAACGAAAAAACCGAAGACTACAGAGCTAACGGAAGATCTGAATACGATATGCATGGAGGAGATAATGGATTCGTTAACGATAGAAACGTATTTTCTGACGCACAGAAGAACTTAGACAAAGAATTGGATATGACATATAAAGAGTTGAGCAAAAGAAAACCTCCGGTCGTCCCTAGGAAGATGTTTAGAGAATTCGATCAGATTTCGAACTCGAGCAATTCCGATCAAGAGACCGTGACGCATGCGACGAGCACGCCTTCAAAACCCGGTGGCATCATGTCTAAAGTATCGAAATTTGAATATTATGTGAGAAACTCGCAAAAGAACGGCAAACAAATTACCACAGCTCAACAGAACGCTGAAAACTGGTGTCCGAAGGTGTTTTCGTCAAACTCGTTGACAGTTAATACCCCGGCAAAAGACGTCTTGGTCAATAGGGACACTCCGACGAACTACGCTGTCAATAAGAACCAGGTGAGGATCGAAGGGAACAACTCGATTGGTGATGGAAAGGTGCCTAAAAGAATAGTACTCAATGAGAACAACGCAGTCGAAGCGAGGAATTGTTCCTATACCAATGTCGTCGTTAAAAATCAGGTCATCAAGATTGACCAAATGGCCAAGAGCTACCAGGGGGTGTTGAGCAAAACCCAGAATGTCGAGCGCAGTAGGAGTCGGAGTCCTGAAGACGATAGACGAGACGTGGGGGGAAGGCCGTTCCTCAAGCTTCAGACGCCTTCGGCCAGCTTCAACCGGAATCCAGTCTTCAGCAGTTCGCCGAAGCAGAGCGAGCACGCGTTTCATACAAACGCAGCGGAGATCCAAAGACATCAGGTATGCTAGTTTTTTTTTATGGGATACATTGTCAGATCGGAGTAAGACCTCTAGGAAGCCACACCAAAGTGTTTTAGTTTGTGACTCGCTTGCTGTCTGTCCAACCGGGTGGTGGTCTAGGGGATAGAACGCTTGGCTCCTGATCCAGAGGACATGGGTTCAAGCCTGGTCACGACCAGATTCCTTCTTCATAATAATGAGCTATTTTCTGATCACATTGAAGATTGTAAAATAAATTCTAATATCATTGATGTAGACAGACTGTTTTATATCATAAGACAGACTGTTTTATCAGGGTTTTCAAATGACTTTGTTTGTAAATGTCACGCTATTGATTAAGCTTTTATATTTACTTTAATTTAATAATATTAATGCATGTTTGGGATGTGCAAGGTGCCTTTATGAATGGCAGAGGATGTATGGATAAAATTTTTGGACTTCGTGCATTGACATTCTGGCCAAAAACCGCAAACTTTTCGGTGCGTTTGTCGACTTGCAAAAAGCATATGATTACGTTAATATAGTAAAGTTGTGGAAAATACTGTCTGAATATGGAATAAGTACAAAACTGATCACGGCAATTAAGTCGCTATACACGGAAAGCACTGCTAGTGTCAGAGTAAATGGAGATCTTACAGCCTGGTTTGATATCAATAAAGGTGTCAAACAGGGTTGCGTAATGTCCCCGTGGTTATTTAATCTATATATGGACAATCATTTTAGGAAAGCAGGGGTCCTACACAAAATAGAAGAAATCAGCAAGGGGTCTACGGGACAAAAAAGTTTGGGAACCTCCGGTCTAAAGGATTTCATTTGTGCTGCATTAATTTCATCCTTTATTTGTCAGTTCCATGCTTCTCTCCCATTCCTAAACAGGGTCCCTATAAGAACAAGTAGTTAGTTATGAATTGCATAATATATACAATAATATAATGCTGTTTGAAAAGCATTCCTTTGAAATTCTAAACGGGAACATTCCAAGAATATAGAGGCAGAATGACTCACCATGTATAAGGCAAAGCACTAAAGATAAAACACTCTGTATAAACATCTTACAGGCCTTATCTGGCTCCTTGTTATCTCGCAGATAAGCATGTTTGAGCAAACCGCCCCGGCAGCTCTTACTAAACACTGTTTTTGACACATTTTTTAAGATTTATATTTTTATTTATTTATGTAGAACGATATACGACAGAATCTCAAATGCTGATATAAGAAAGGAATGTAGAGCGGAAGAAGGTATTATGAACAAAATTATGAAAGGATCGCTGCATTGATTCGGACATATGGAACGCATGGATGGAGAAAGAATGGTTAAGAAAGTATACGTTAATGATGTAAATGGGGTACGAAGTCGAGGCAGACCGAGGAAAACATGGCATGACCAAATTCATCAAATTTTAAAGGTTGGTCATGTTAGAAGTCAGAGGAATTGACGTGCGTGTATGACTCGCATGAATGTGGAGGAAGCTAGAGAGGTTTGCCAGGATAGAGTAGTGTGGCGGTCCATTCTCTCTGCCTACACCTGTGGCGAAACGGCGTGATGGTTTGTTTTTGTTTGTTTGTTTTTATTTATAACTCTTGGTCCACAGCAAGCCAAATAAATTTTAAACCTGTTTGTTCATTATTAGCATTTATTAAACAAACTAACCATCAACCCGTCCATTCATATGTCCAAACCATCTAAATGAGCCCCTCTTAATTTTATTTTGGCATTTATCCATTCATTCGTCTATTTTACATTGCTTTCTTACTTTTTCGCTTGATATTCTATCATACATTGTTTTTCCACACATTCTTATTATTATTATTATTATTTTGTTGTGTTAAAATTATGAAAGGATCGCGGCGTTGGTTCGGATATATGGAGCGCTTGGATGGAGAAAGAATGGTTAAGAAAGTATATGTTAAGCATGGATGTAGAAAGAAGTAACGTTAAATTTAACAAACTTCTGAAGACTGCACTGTTCGGTCAGTCATTTCATAGTGCACCCTTGGAGTAATTGATTTAACAAAACGGCGCACTTAAAATACAAATCATCATAATAATTATAATAATATAATAATAATTAACGATGTAAATGGAGTACGGAGTCGAGGTAACAGTGTGGCGATCCATCCTCTCTGCCTACCCCTCTGGAGAAACGGCCTGATGGTTAGTTAGTTAGTTATCTTGTATATATTAAAATTATTTTAATTCTGATATGTTAGTTTGCTTGTCTATCCTCTTTGCCAACCTTGAATTCAAAACAAAATTATCAAAGGATTATATACCTGACTCATTACCCGACAATTCTCTTACCATATCGTATGTCTAGTTGTAAACAAAACACCGCCTAGCTAGACGTGTTTATGTGTATCAAAATTGTGTGAGAAATGTGACTATGTTTCTGCAAGAAAAAAATTTAAATAACCATAGATACTCGTAAACCTAAATAAATGGCGCACTCAAAGTCATTACTGCAAATAGAAATATATCCACAGAAGCAAAGATGGCAGTACACAATGGAGTTCTAGTGCCAACTCTCATGTATGGAAGTGAAGCTTGGAGCTGGCAAAAGAAGGATGAAAGCAGGATAAACGCCGTAGAAATGAGATCACTAAGAAGAATGTGCGGGAAAACGTTGTATGATAGAATACCGAACGATGAAATAAGAAAGAAATGTAAGACAGATGACTGCATCATGAATAAAATTAAGAAAGGATCCCTGAGATGGTTCGGACATATGGAACGAATGGATGAGAGTAGAATGGTTAAAAAGTTGTACACAAGCAGTGTGAGTGGGAAAAGAAGCCGAGGACGACCGAGGAAAACATGGCATGACCAAATTAACCAATTACTAAAAGGCGGCCAAATTCGAAGTCGGAATAATCGACGTGCGTGCATGGTGCGATGTATGAATGTGGAGGAAGCCCGAGAGGTGTGCCAGGACAGGCCAGTGTAGCGATCCATCCTCTCTGCCTACCCCTCCGGGGAAATGGCGTGATGGTTATTTAGTTAGTTAGTTAGATAAACCTTTTATAAAGTTTTGTTTTATAATAATGCTTTTATCTTTACAAGTCTTGGTGTCTAGAATGTATGAGGTATGCAAGTCAAATGATTTAATGATGAATGTCGGAAAGTCAAAGGTGTTAGTTTTTGAAAGGGAAGAGCAAATGACAGTTTGTAATATAAGTGTGAACGAAGAGAACTTGGAACAGGTGAGGGAATTTGTGTATTTAGGTAGCATGTTAAAAAAAAAACATGAAGAAAGAATGGTAAAAAAATTATATGTTAATGATGTAAATGGAACCAGAAATAGAGGAAGACCGAGGAAAACGTGGCACGTGAGGAGTCGGAGAAGTCGACGCGCGTGCATGACATGATGTATGAATGTTGAGGAAGCGAGAGAAATATGTCAGGAAAGAAAAGTGTGGCAGTCCATTCTTTCTGCCTACCCCTTCGGGGAGACGGCGATCTCATTTCTACTGCATTTATTCTACTTTCATCCTTCTTTTGCCAGTTCCATGCTTCGCTTCCATACATAAGCGGGTCGGTAGAAGAACACTATTGTGCATTGCCATTCTAGCTTTTTTGGATAGGTTTTTGTTTGCGATGACAACTTTAAGTGCACCATTCACTTTGTTGCCTGCCCCAACCCTTCTTTCAATATCCCTCTCCACTGTAAACATACTACCTAAATACACGAACTCAACTACTTGCTCCAAATTTTAAATACAAAGTATAATTATATTTATTCAAATATGAATCCACAACACAAAGTGAAGGCGAATATAGAAGAAATTAGATCTCTTTTTCTATAAAATGAACTGTACAACTTGTCCGGTGTGTCTATTGGCTCAAGACAGTAAAGAAAGGGTTAGTAATTGTGTTGATAATTTTATATTTAGATTAAGAATTACAGGGCATTGCGTTTTCTTACTGTGAACTGAGGGTTGATGTTGGTTTTGCTTTGTTTCCAGGCGCAGCTGGGCAGGATTGAAGACGAGAGCCAGAAGTTCCTGGAGCACGCGAGGCTGGAGGAGATCCTCAACATGTGTGCTGAATACGAGAAGCAGATCTCGCTAGGTAACTTGCAAATAATCATTATATACTTTAACTTTATTATGGAACGCACGGAGGAAGGAGGAATGGTTCAAAAAGTGTACATTAACCCTTCCTTCCCTATAATAATAATAAATTGGATAATTTATAGAGCGCCATTTTTATGAATTACTCATCTCAAGGGTTTCTTCTTCTTCTGTAGAAGATGCTCCATTTTATCAACTAGATAATAATAATAATAATAATAATAAACATATTTAGTATGAGAGCTGCACTTGACGAAGTCGATCAGCCCCTATGATGGGTATCTTCTACAAGTTGCTTCTAATAACCATCAATATCTCTAGTTAGTTAGAAAATTTCAATCCTGGGATTGGTTTGCAGCAATTTCTTCTATTCTTCTCTTCCATTCTTCCCTGTCTTGTGCGGCTCTTTTGAAATCTGCATATGATGAGCAGCGCACGTCCACCAACAGGTCCTCCAGGTACTCTCGGCGTGGGCGTCCCCTAGAGTTTGTCCCCTCGGTCATACCCTCCATTATGGCATGCAAGAGGTCTTCTTGTCGTATTACATGGCCGATCCATCTTGCACATCTTTCAGACAAGGTCCTGAGCAGGTGCCTTCTTCCTTTGATTCCTTGAAGAACCTCCTCATTCGTGATTGGTCTCTCCAGGAAATTTCTAATAGTCTTCTATAGGACCACATCTCAAAAGCCTCCAGTCTCCGCTTATCTCTTTCGGATAGGCATCATGTCTCGCAGCCGTACATCAAGATACTCCATACATAGGTCTTGATGAGGAGTATTCTCAGTTTTAGGTCTATATTATTTGATTATATTATTTTTGACCTTTTATTAAATGCAAGCAAAAATAATAATCAGAATTTATCGGATACATCGGAGGTATTTTGTGAACATCGGAAACAAATTCGCGTATAATGGTTTTATAAGGTTTTCAGCAAATAAATCTCAATTATTATAATTTTTGACTTCAATTATAATTAATTAAGGGGATTACCTATGAATGTTCTTATTTTTCCGATTTAATATCGCTAATTTTTGATTGGGTACTGACTACCCATCACAGGAACGCGCATTTTTATTTTAGTACCGTAAGGAAAGGTTAAGGTGAATGGATTGTTGATCAACGAAGACCGAGGAAAACATGGCATGACCAAATTAATGTTTAAGGTCAGCTATGTTAGAAGTTATGTATGGAAGCAAAGCATGAAACTGGCAAAAGGAGGATGAAAGTAGAATAAATGCAGTAGAAATGAGATCTCTTAGACTAATGTGTGGATACTCTGTGTATGATAGTGTCGAATGAAAATATAAGAAGTAAATTCGGTGCGAATAATGGTGTTGTGAACAAAATAATGAAAGGATCATTAAGATGGTTTGGACACATGGAAAGAATGGTAAAAAAAGTATATGTTAACAATGTAAATGGAACTAGAGGAATACTGAGGAAAACGTGGCACGATCAAATAAATCAAATAATGAATGTCGGCCACGTGAGGAGTGTGTGACACGATGTATGAATGTTGAGGAAGCGAGAGAAATATGTCTGGAAAGACAAGTGTGGCAGTCCATTCTTTCTGCCTACCCCTTCGGAAGACGGCATGATGGTTGGTTAGTTAGTTAGTTAGTTATGTTAGAAAACATACTTCTCTCACAAAACATACAGGAAAACAAAAATAACCATATACAAAACTATAATTAGAATGAACGAAGAAAGAATGGTAAAAAAAGTATATGTTAACAATGTGAATGGAACTAGAAATAGAGGAAGACCGAGGAAAACATGGCTAACTAACTAACTAACTAACCATCACAAGGTCTCTCCGGAGGGTTAGGCAGAAAGAATGGACCGCCACACTGTTCTGTCCTGACATCAGTGGCGTGCCTAGGGTCAACCAGTAAGGCAAGCCCGTCCGACTATTTTGTGTTATAGTATTAGTAGAGAGTTACGATAATGTATTTCCTCGATTAAAAGAGTTATATTTCTCTAAATAAATTTTGTGAATTTATTGATTTTAAATCCCATTTTAGGCGAATTTGAAATCTATACAATTTTTTTTTTTGCGTCACCAAACTCATGTTCTTGTATAATATAATAACGTTTTTACAAATACAAGAAAAATTATAAGAAATAAGCTGTAAATAGACAATATTAATAAATTTGTTAACACCGAAACACAAATTATAAATAAATGTTCGGAAAGAAATTACATAATCTTTCTTTTCATAACATTTCTGCACATAACGTAAATATCAGAAAACATTATAACAATAGAAATGAAGTTCGTGACACTTCGAATAGTAACATACTTCAGAGTGATAAAGCCCGGCTTCAAATCCATAGAAAAAGTTGTAGATATCTTCTGGTATATATGCACCTAGCTATATGATTACAAGCCAAAAATACATAAGTGCGACAAAGACCCTTTTAAATTTTGCAAGCCCAATATGAAGCCTATCGAAAACATGAAACAAAACATGTGGACGTAGGCGATTTCGCGGGCATCTCACCTACGGTACGTATGAGTGAAATAAAATACGGCGCGTATGAGTGGAACAAAACATACACTTAGGTCATTTCTGCACGCATGACAGCGGAGTCATTTGCAACGCAACGAATTAAATCACTTTAACTCGTGCGAAAATTCAAAATATTATTTTGTTTGTAGACGGCTCAAACGCCCAAAAAACATTGTTTTATTATAGATTTTTTTAAAGCAAGCCCGGCTTTTCGGCTTGTATGAAAGTACCGCCACTGCCTGACATACTTCTCTCCCTTTCTTTACATTGATACGACTTGTCATGCATGCACATCGATTTCTCCGACTCCTCACACGACCGACGTGTAATATTTGATTGATTTGATCGTGCCACGTTTTCCTCAGCCTTTCTCTATTTCTTGTTCTGTATACATCTTACTAACTATCTTAATGGCCCTAACATTTTTTAATTCAAATCTTTCTTTTATTTCCATCAAGACATCACTATCCCAGTTTGACACCTTAAACGAGGGATAGTTTATGAATTTTTGGTTAACACTTAATTAATAATATTTAAACCTTTTTGTACTTGGTATACGACCACTTTATTTGTAAGGATGAGGGCCTACCGGTTTCTCTCTATGCGAGCTTCTTCAGGGGTTGTATACCAAGTACGAAAACATTTAATTAAGTGTTAAATATGTCCAACCATAAATACAAGTAATGGCTTCTTATCAAAGTTTTTGTTTTTAATTACAGGAGTACCAACAACGCCGACAGAGAAGAAACCCCACAACAAGATCATTACGAACGGCTCCCTTCCGAGGACCAATAGTCCTAACATTGTTCAAACTAGCGATGGATTCTTCAGGTAATTCTTTCATCTTTATTAGCCATTTCTTCATGTTTAAATTACATGTATCTAATGTTATCCACGCGAGCCAATAGAATGCTTGATTTTGTTTTATGAAATGCAAGGTCAAAATGACTTGCAAAGAATATTGTACAAATTCCACAAGGCTAAAAATGGCTATCTTCATCAGCTTGTCTCCATCCACTGCTGGACGTAAGCCTCTCTACCCCCACGCCATCTCTCTTGGTCTCCCGCCAGTGTTTTCCAGGCCCTTCGGCACAATATCATCACCTGGTTGGCTGTCTCCCGACACTTCTCCGGCCTGACCTAGGCCTCCATTCAGTAACTCCTCCTCCCTGGGAACAGAATATGGTGGCCGAGGCGCTTACTGGACTGATGACCTGTCATTGTAGATGACGCTAGTGTAGAGTGAACTAAAAAATGTAAAGATAAGTGCAGCATTCTAGCATATATACATCTTTCAAAAATTTGTCAGACGTGGTGGTCGTAAGAAGTGCGGAATGGGGAATGTTGTTAAACATAAAGCGATCACTCAACCCAACCAATGGCAGGTCATAAGTCCTGTAAGCGCCACGGCCACCATATTCTGTTCCCAAAAAACAATTTACATCTTCGTCTCTATTGAGATTCAATTAATCCTTATAAAAAAATAATTTATCTGCAATGGGTAAAATCCAGTATTTGTCTACAAGAATTTGTATACGTTCAAAATGTTTCATATATTTTGTTTTTGAGGCATTTATTTGAAGGCCAAATTTCTTCGCTTCTCTTTTTAGAACTGTACCTTTATCTATCATCATTTGTTTGTCTCTGCTTGTGATGACCCTAACCTTATTATAATAATTGTTGTTTAATGTGTGATAATGATTTTCTAGATTCGACACCGGCCACTGCAGACCAGATTATTCTCCGCAGCGTGCGCAACCACCGTCGCCCAAATCTCCCCTCCCTCACGTACCTCGGTCCCACTCCAACCACAGCACCCACAAGCTGTCCAACTATGAAAACGTGCAAGTCTACACCCCGAACGGGACCCCATTACAAAACGGACAAAATCCAAATCAAATAAACATTAATTCGGAAGTAAAACATCCGACGTTTTCGTCCCAGCATTCCAGCTATGAAAATTTCAACGTGGATCACTTTGCCGTGCAAAGACAGGAGCATACGCGCCAGTTCCCGATCACGGAGTTATCTAGTCCTATTATGATCCGTAAGATAGCGAGAAACGCTCAAAATCTCGCAAACGAGAGTCGCAATCACGAGAAAACGTTCATGATACAATCCGATTCTCTGTCTCCGATAAACGACTATTTTAACCAGTACAAACAAATGGAAAACGTCTTGCATAAGAACGCTTCGAATCCGTACGAAAACGTAGTTTTGAAAAACAACGTTTCGTCGTTTAACTCTATTCCTAAATCTCCGAGCTCTCACAGTCCTCGGACACGGATTAAAACGACGTTTGCACATAAAAACGTGACTTCTCCGCAGCATTTTGTATTCCCGAACGTGCAGGAAACCGAATCTCATAACGTAAACACGAATCAAAATAGGGAACGTTGCCACGGTATAGAAAAACAGCTGAGTTTAATCGATGATATCCCGATGATCGATGATACTAACTTTGCAAACGAGCTAGAGATGCGCATTGCAAAGCTTAAGCCGGAAAATAGAAAAGCCGACGAGGATATAGACGACCGTTACAACTTGATCGATCCCGATAACGTGTTTAAAAATCGCCGTAATTTCGAAGAGATACGCAGGGATCTGATTGCGGATATTCCGGAATTAGACGCGATTCACCGTGACATCAACCGCGTTTTATCCGAGTCTCATTCTAAAAGCGACGAGGTAATCAAGGATAGTCTTAGCGAGGCTTTGAAGAATATTTCCGAAGAGATGAGCGGGGTGAAACTGGAAGACGACGTCTTCGAAGAGAATAGGTTTTCTACTGTCTTGGAGTCACCGAGTTGCGAGGGAAACGTGATTCGGCAAGTCGGTAAGAAAGATCTTGACGAGGATATACCTAAAGAAGGGTTTAATGATGTATCGGCGAAGCTGGAGGAATTGAGATGCAGGAGGAAGAAGGTGCTGTCTGAAATCCACAAAGTCAAGTGTATGATGGCCGATATACGATCGCAGGAGGATGACATCTTGGGAGAGGTGAGACGATATATTTATTTATTTGAATACACAGAAAACCCGCACTTTACTTATTTAACTAACTAACCATCACCCCTTTTCACTGAAGGGGTAGGCAGAATGAATTGACTGACGTACTGTTCTTTCTTGATATTCTCGATTTCTCAACATTCTGGATTTCTCAACATTCTGGTTTTCTCAACATTCTCCACTTCTCAATATTCTCCATATTCTCAATTTCTCAACATTCTCCAATTCTCAACATTCTCCATTTCTCAACATTCTCCATTTATCAACATTCTCGATGTCTCAACTTTCTCCATTTCTCAACATTCTCCATTTCTCAACATTCTCCATTTCTCAACATTCTCCATTTCTCAACATTCTCCATTTATCAACATTCTCCATTTCTCAACATTCTCCATTTATCAACATTCTCGATTTCTCAACATTCTCCATTTCTCAACATTCTATATTCCTCAACATTCTACATTTCTCAACATTCTCCATTTCTCAACATTCTCGATTTTCAGTACTCTGTTAATTTGGTCATGCTTTGTTTTCCTTGGCCTTCCTCGACTTCTGTTTTCATTCACACTACTTTTATATATCTTCTTAACCATTCTCGCGCATCTTCTACATTCACACTCTGTGACATGCACGCAAATCGATATTTCCTACTTCGAAGATGGCCACCTTTCCTTGTACTTGGTTAATTTGGTCACGCCATGTTTTCATTGCTATTCACACTACTTGTATATATCTTGACGACCTTCGTGGCAGAGTGGTAAAAGCTCTGACTTCCATTCCGAAGGTCCCGGGTTCGATTACCGGCGATGGCAGTGTGATTGTCACACTGTCTTTGGTCTGGTGTAGAATTCATGTACCAATAAAATGGCGATAGATTGGCTACCTATCACATGTCACGAGAATCAATATAATAGCTAAAAATAAATTGTATACAGTAATAGGGTTCAAACGACCTGTTGTATACATAAAAAAAATCTTTTTAACCGTTCTTCTCTTTTTTCTCTCAGTTGGAAATGGAGAAGGCCTTGATCCAGGGGGAATACGATTCCGAAATGGCCATCCTGAACCTGGAGCAGCGCAGGCTGGTGGATCTGCAGAAGAGGGTGGGCATGTCCGAAGGGGAGGCCCAGGCCAGGCGGGGCCAGCAGGAAGCCCGTCAGGGCGCACAGAGGAGCAAGGTGCAGGCGGCGACGGGAAACGTAGAAAGGTCATTATGCACATATAATATTATATATATTTTTAACCTTTTGAAAGCCGGGAGGTAGCCGGGAGGCGTCCATTTGGAGACTGATCTTTCATTGAAATCCCAAATCAATAAAACAGTCAGCAACAGCTTTTTTCATCTGAGGCAATTAAGATCTGTAAAAAGAAATATTCCCGTTGACAGTTTTAAAACGCTGATCAACTCCTTCGTCGTGTCACGACTAGATTACTGCAATGGAATCTACGCCAACATTCCAAAACAGCAAATCAATAAACTCCAGTCTGCATTTAACGTGGCAGCCAGATTGATTAAGGGTGTTCCGAAGTATTGTCACATAACGAAACACCTTAAGGAGCTCCATTGGCTGAAATGTCCGGAAAGAATACAATATAAGCTCTGCTGGACTGTATTTAAGGCGCTGCATGGAATGGCACCCGCCTACATATCTGAACTCTGCATCACCAAGAAACCGAATGCGAGGCAGTCTACATTGCGATCAGCAAGGTCTTCTGCGATGGGTAAATTGTACGTACCGAAGCGTTATCCTCGCACAAATTTCGGCGACCGGGCCTTTGCTGTAGCTGGCCCATCGGCCTGGAACGCTCTCCCTGCAGACTTAAAGTGCATTGATAACCCGTCAGAGTTTAGATCGAGGCTCAAAACGCACCTGTTCAAACTATCCTATCCTGATGCAAATGGTGATCGACTGCGTCAGGTGCATCCCCCATACTAAAATGTTTTATTTTTAGCAAAAATGTTTATTTTCAACTGTATGTTTATTTTTTACAAAAATGTTTATTCTTAACAAAACGTTCATTTAATTTAAAAAAAAAATATTTTTAACAAAATGTTTATTCTTAACTAAATGTTTATTTTGAACAAAATGTTTATTTTTAACAACATGTTTATTTTTAAGAAAATCTTTATTTTTAACAAAATGTTTATTTTTAACAAAATCTATATTCTGAACCAAAATTTTTCACACTAACTAAAATATGTATCTTCAACTAGTTCACAAAATGGAGCTACAGCGCCCTTGAGATGATTAATTCATAAAAATGGCGCTCTATAAATCATCCAATTTATTATTATATTATATTCATTTGGAGCTATTTTGTCTGGTCCTGATTCATCTCGGCGAAGTAATAGAGAAATAAAATTGTAGTTTAAATAATGCAGATGACACGGGTGCTTGTAGTGATTCGGCGAAACTAATATACGCACCGAAGGAAAATCACAATTTGACAAAATTGCTTTGACGGATTTTTATAAATTATATTTGGTGGAAGAAAAATATACAAATTTACATACATTTGCAAGAAAAATCATTTGTCTTTTTGGCAGCAAATAAACATGTGAACAGTTTTTTTCTAGGATGAAAACACACTAAATCAAAAATTTGAACGAGAATAACACATGAAAATCTCGAAAATTCTATGCGATTATCATGAAGCAATACCAACGCCAATATTGATAGTCTCGTAATTCAAGTACAAGGCCAATCTTCACACTAAATGTTGTAATCAGTATATAATATTATGTCGTTCAGAAGTAGCAACGTGTTTCATTTAATTTAATATTACCTTATTATGATTAATAATTTGGTCCGGCCCTTGACAGGGAGACAGAATGATAATTTGGCCCCAGACCTAGGAAAGGTTGCCCACGCCTGATATAAATGATTGATTAACCCTCCCTTCCCTATGATGGGTATCTTCTACACGTTGCTTATAATAACCATCAATATCTCTATACATATAATTAATACAAGGTTAAGATTTTAAGTATTCCTCCATAATATATTTATGCATTGATTAAAAAAATAATATTAATAATAATCAAAATTTATCGGGTACATCGCAGGTATTTTGTGAACATCGGAAACATATTCCTGTATAAACTGTGTGCACGAGTGCGCGACGCTATATTCGCATCTCATTCTTGCATACTTCACTGTGGAAGCTCAATGTTCTCACTGCCGCCGGCAGTAGCTCTCGGGCTTGCAACCAGAGTGGACCTATGCCCGTTCCGTGAGCGTTGCCAGATGGTTTTTTTAATGTTTTCAGCAAATAAATCTCAATTATTATAATTTTTGACTTCAATTATAATTAATTAAGGGGGATTAGCTATGAATGTTCTTATTTTTCCGATTTAAAATTGCTATTTTTTTATTGGGTACTGACTACCCAACACAGGAACGCGCGCTTTTATTTTAGCACCGTAAGGGAAAGGTTAACACAGTTTGCTGATGATTGACTATCTTTCCAGGATTGAAAAGGACTTTGCCAAGCACGAAGCCACCCTGGAAGAGCTGAGGAACGCACAGGAGGTTCTGGAAACCGAGAACAAGGCATTTGAGGACATGGAGTTCCAGGATCTGGAGGAAGAAGCCGATTGGTTGGTTATTATTCATTACTTGGATCAAAGATTGACATAGACTTATTAAGATGCTTTTTTCTTTTTGTCCTGTCACACCTCTGTGGTGCATAGATGCATGCCTGATGCCTAACATCATCCCAAATGAGACCCACTGCTTTGACCTCGTCCTGCAGGGCTCTTCTCCAGGTGGCTCTAGGTCTGCCTCACTTCCTCTTTCACCCCATAGGGGACCAGTCTAGTGCGCCCTGAGCGATGCAGGCTGGGTTCCGTTTCAGAGTGTGACCGATGCCATTTGCGTCTAGCGACTTGTTCTCTGATTGGCTTTTCGCCCGCCATGGTCCAGAGAACGGCATTTGACACTGTTTGGGGCCAATAGATCTTGAATATTGAGCGAAGGCATCTTTTTATAAACACCTGGAGTATTCCAATAACGTCCGCGGTAGATTTCCAAGTCTCACATCCGTACAGCAGTACGCTTTTAACGCTACTGCTGAATATTTGGAACTTGAGCTTTCTCGAAATGATACTGGAAAGCCATACAGGGCGAAGCATACCGAAAGCTCCCCATGCCTTGTTGAGTCTGCTGGCTACATCTTCCTCCGTACCTCCCGAGCCTGCTATCATACTACCGAGGTAGCAAAAGCTGGTCGTGGTCACAAGGAGGACACCGTGAAATAAGAGCAGTTATAGCAAATTAGTGAATTCCCTCATGATAAGAGCTACAAAGAGATAACTGTCATATTTCTACTCACATGTTTCTTTGTATATTACCCCACACGTTCCCTGTATCTATAGCAGAGCAAGGGGGTATAACTTATTTTATGCCCCAAATTGCCGCACAGAGGCTGTATCGAACGTATGCGAGTAGTTTATAATTTTATTAATTTTTTATTATATTATTAATTTATTATTATTTTTAACTATGCTAATTTTATTATTTAATTAATGTTTGTTATTTTATATTAATTTAAGTTTAATTTGTTTCTGTTTTGTTAAAATAAATAAGGCGATCGGTAGTCGGCGTGAAAGCACGTAGCAACGAGATTTTGCAGTAGCTCAATCGAGATTATTCTCGGAATTCATATGCTGTTCATCGCGCGATTTTAACAGCTAATCATAAACGCCGTAGTAACACAGCAGCTGCGACCGAAATTCTCCGAAGCAAAAATACGTTACTAACCGTTATCGCTAGTTTTGCGGAGGCTATATAAGCGGGTCTTGTAAGGACTCGGCTCTCACTCTTCCTTCAAATTCACACACGCGTAGACACGCTGCGCGTAAAGAGGCTTGGCGCTCTTAATTACGTGAAAACCAGTATTTGAGCTACTGTAAACTTCTCTTCGCTTCTACCCTGCACCGATTGCCGCATATAATAAAACTTTGTTTTATTACGCAATCATCATCACGCCGTATTCTCCGTTTTACCATCCACACCACATCGGAGACGAGCAGCAGTCAGCGGCCAAAATAAATATTAATAGTACGGGGGAGCAATCTGTCCCGTACAGAGGCGCTTCGAAGTTCTCCTGAGGTAGCAAAAGATATACAGTAGCGAGCACAGAAATCTTTTCACACTGAAAATATCGTTTTTTTGTAATTATATAATTTTTTTTTGTGATTCCTTGATAGCTTTTCACTCCAAATTATTAAGCAACACTGTTTAAAGATGATCTGCAAGAAAAGTGCCTTCTTAGGGATCAAAAAATATTTTTTTCTCTATTTTAGAGTTAATTTGTAGATTTTCGATTTTTTGTCACAAAAATTGAAAATGCTCACGTAATTTAAATAAACATATATTTATTTCAAATAAAATCAGTACTTTGTTGTTCCTCCTTTTTTTTTAATAACAGCTTCAATACGTTTAGGCATGGATTTCACCAAATTATGTATGTAGTCTTTGGAAAAATTTTATTCACACTTTTTCGATGATATTTTTAAGGTTTTCCTTTGATAGAGGCTTCAGTTTATTTATTTCAATTGCCATTTTATGCCACAAGTTTTCGATAGGGTTTAGGTCAGGGCTATTTCCGGGCCAATCCAGTGTTGGAAAATTATTTTAACAGTGTTATATTTTTTAAATATTGTTTTGTGAACATCCTTCCTTTGCCAATAAAATTATTAATTGATAATTTATGTTTTTCAGGTTGGCACACAGAGAAGAGCTTCAAAACGACATCTCGGCTCTAAAACAAAAGATAGACACTCAAAAATCTCGAATTCTCAATCTAAGATTTGAGACCTCTCACAATCTGGACGCCGCCGTAACAGAAACGAAATCGCTCCAAGCCGATTACGTCAATCTGTTAAATGGGATCGAGGAACTCACGGCCGAGTTGCAGGGCATCGAGAAAGAAATAAAAGACGCCGTCATGGACATTGGGTGTGACGTACGTGACCGCAGAAGCATGTCACTGGAAGAACGGAGATCCAGGATAAAATCCGGTGACTTTTCGCCGCCCAGTTCCGATGAGGAAGTGAACAACGTAGAAATATTCGAAAGCCGTAAAAAGAATCTCAAACAAAAGTTAGTTTCTATCGATCAGATGTCTAGAAGTATGATCGTGGATCTGGGCGAAAAGAGATCAATCGATGATCTAGTAGACGTGGATATTGATCAAGATCGCAGTCTCCAAAGTGCCGACGGTAGTCCAAATAAAGTCATCGACGGTAACGATTCGAGGTTCGAAAGATCGGTCAGTTCCGATAGAAGCAAATCTGACGACACAAGTCCAGAATGCAAAGATAAAAAACCAGGGTTTTGGGAACGAAACTTCGATTCTCTCAGTAGATTAAAGACAAAAGAAAAAAAGTCTAAAAAGAATCAAGACGTGATGTCGCAAAGCTTGAACGAAAATATGTTTTTTAATAACGAAAACATCGAATCGGAATACGGATCGTTTGAAAAGTGTAATAGTTTGCGAGGATCTAAACGAAATAAGAAAAATGATTCGTGTAGCAACAGCGAAAAGTCTTTAAAGCTGTTTCCGTCTCTCGGTAAGTTGATACGAAAGGATTCAACGGGCAAAAAGGCTAAAGACGACAAGCAATTGAGTCCTGAAATATCAAGTAATAAAGAAAATATTGATGTAAATCGCGAACTTGACGAGAAATTAGACGAATCCTTCGATAGCGATTCAAAGAACTTAAAACATAGATACGTTAAGAATTCAAAAGGTTGTACGTCTGAGAATAAGTATTTAAACAAATGCACGAAAACTGTTCAACAACCGATTTCGATTTCCCCTGCAAACGAAACGAAAGACAGCGAATATGATGAAGAGAATAGAGATAGTTTCGCAGATAGTTTAGACGAAGAGGTCAGAATTATAGATCCGAACTCCGGTAACACTCTAAAGCTTTTGGAACCGTTGAAGACTTCTGAAATTCCGAAAGGAACGTTCCGAAAGAGTGCCGGAGACGAGTTGAGAAGATTTTCCGGAGAATTCTTGTCGTGCCTCGGTGAAAACAAAAAGATTCCTTCGCAAGATGACATCGATAGAATTTCTAAAGTCACGCTGGACGCTCCGCTGTTGTCCAAAAACGGAGATATGAATTCTCTCGGCAGACGAACGTTGGACAGTTTGCGGGAGTTGGAAAGGAATCGCATGGCGATGTTGGAACAAAAAGGTAATTTTTTGATTGTATAACCATTCTTCTTCTTCAAGTGCCCTGTCGGGTCCCCCCAACGTTGGCGATCACCTCGGCGAACCTGTCCTTCTCCTGCGCCGCTCGGAACAGATCCTCCACACTTCGGATGCCGATCCACTCCCTCACGTTTCGCAGCCAGGACATTTGTCTCCTACCCGGACCTCGGCGTCCCTTAACTTTCCCCTCCAATATCAGTTGGAAAAGGTGGTACTTTTCCCCACGCAGTATATGACCCAGATGTGAGATCTTTCGAACCTTGATAGTTGATAACAGTTCCCTGTCAACTCTAGCTCGCCTCAGGACTTCGGTATTGGGAACCATGTCTGTCCAGGCAACTCTGAGCATTCGGCAATGGAGCCACATGCTTCCAGTCTGTTCTGTCTGTATAACCATTATCAAATCAAATCAAATCAGTTTATTATTTCAACATACATTGTAAACAATATTAATGTTTAAGGCATCTATTGAGAACAGATAAAATATAATATATAATACCAGGAATGCATGAGAGATGGTTCGACATTAGGAAGATAAGATACTATCTAAAGTCAAGAGTATTTGTCTTCTGAAAGTACTTTCACTTCACTAATAAGGAAGACATCGATCTCTGGGACCGCGTTCTCTTTGAAATTTGTTCTGATTATTTTTGTATGACAGTAGTGTAGAAAACAAAACGTGAACAATTTGGTGTTGTTAATTGTGAAAGAAAATGTTTATAGTAGAAGTATTTAAGAAAATATTTACTTTCGTGAATATTTCTTGGGGTAAAATTATTTTTTTATTGAAAATCGGAGATCATTTACTAATACGATCAAACAACAGTAAAGGAAAGGCTTTAGAAAAATATGTATTCTCTCCTGCTTGTTAATATAACACAACATCTCAAAGAACTTCACTGGCTTAAGAGTCCAGAAAGAATCCAGTATAAACTCTGCTGGACAGTCTTCAAAGAGGTACGTGAAATGGCTCTAAATTATATATTCGAACTCTGTATAACGGACAGCATAAATACAATTAAATCCACACTTCGCTCGGCGAACTCCTCGGCGATAGGAAGATTAGTTGAGCCAAAGCGTTGCCCTAGTACAAATTTTGGGGATCGAGCGTTTGCGGTAGCCGGTCCATCAGTTTGGAACAATCTCCCTTCACACCTCAGATGCATAAATTATCAGACAGACTTCAGATCTAATCTGAAAACCCATCTTTTTCATATTTCATACCCAATTTAAACTTCCATATTTTTTCTAATGGATCGCGAATATCAATCAGATGCAGCGTTCACATTTAGATTTAAAACACGTCTTAATGCGCCCTTGAGGTGATTACATCACAAAAAAGGCGCTTTAAAAGTTAGCATATTATTATTATTAAAAGTGTGTATTTATTAACCGATTAATGAGCTCTGGCTTATGCACCAGGTTGCCAAGTGATGGAAGACGAACGGGAGAAGATATCAGAGCTGAAGAAGAGGGTGCAGAACGAAGCTAAGCTGCAGTGGGAGGAGAACCAGCAGCAGCTGAGGAGTGCCCAGAGCCTCAGGGATGAGAAGGAAACGGAAGAGCGAAGGAGAGAGCAGGATGTGGAAGACAAGAAAGAAGAAGATACGCCGGAGGAGAAGAAAGAAGAAACAGTCGTGTCAGAACAGGATACAACGAAAGACGATAGGTAAGATTTTTGGAGCAAAATGTATTATTTTCTTTTAACTAAAAACTTATTAACCATCATGCTGTCTCTCCGAAGGGGTAGGCAGAAAGAATGGACCACCATACTATTCATTCCTGACATATGTACTTCTTCTCAACATTCATAAGTCTGATCCACCATTCGTGGCTGACATTCAATATTTGATAAATTTGATTGTGTCACATTTTCCTTGATCCTTCGCTATTCATTTTTACGTTGTTAAAATATATATTTTTTACCATTCTTTCGTCATTCATCCTTTCCAAACCATCTTAACGATCCTTTCATTATTTTGTTCATAACACTTTCATTTACACCGCATTCACTTCTTATATTTTCATTCGGCACTCTGTCATACACCAATTTTCCACACGAAAAAGCGATCAACAAAATAATAATAAAAATTGACATCATTGAACTGACGGACTGTTTTGACGATGCCAGCCAGCCTGACGAAACCGGTCGTTGTAAAAATATATCAATTATTTTTTTTATTTTTAAAGTTAATTAGAGCTCGATTTGTAACAAAAGTATTACCAGAACAACTGCCAGGGTACAATTAATAAATATTGAAAAATGGTGACAAAAGGTAAGAGCACACAATAACGCACATTACATTTTATTTCGAAAAAAAAAAAAAATCGTGTATTTAGGTGGTATGTTTACAAGAGATGGGCGAGTGGAGAGGGATATTGAAAGAAGGGTTGGGGCAGGCAACAAAGTGAATGGTGCACTTTAAGTTGTCATCGCAAACAAAAACTATCCAAAAAAGCTAGAATGGCAGTGCACAATGGTGTTCTTCTACCAACCCTTATGTATGGAAGCGAAGCATGGAACTGGTAAAAAATGAGATCTCTTAGACCAATGTGTGAATTCTCTGTGTATGAGTGTCGAATGAAAATATAAGAAGTGAATGTGGTGCGAATGATGGTGTTATGAACAAAATAATGAAAGGATCTTTAAGATGGTTTGGACACATGGAAAGAAAGAATGGTAAAAAAACATATATGTTAACGATGTTAATGGAACTAGAAATAGAGGAAAACGTGGCATGATCAAATAAATCAAATATTGAATGTCGGCCATGTGAGGAGTCAGAGAAATCAACGCACGTGCATGACACGATGTGTGAATGTTGAGGAAGCGAGAGAAATATGTCAGTAAAGAAAAGCGTGGCAGTCCATTCTTTCTGCCTACCCCTTCGGGGAGACGGCGTGATGGTTAGTTAGTTAGTTATTTTAGTTATCTCTGAGGGTTTTGCCTGCGATGGAGCGTAGGGTTCGCATTTCTGCTACTCTAAGAAGGTTCTTATTATTATTGGTATCGGTTCTTACCTCTATTCCATACGTCATGATGGGGCGAACGCATGCCTTGTATATCTTGACTTCACTTTGTCAGCCAGCCTGAAATACATCAATTAATTTATTAATTTTAAAGTTAATTAGAGCTCGATTCGTAAGTATTACCAGAACAACTGCCAGGGTACAATTAATAAATATTTAAAAATGGTGACAAAAGGTAAGAGCACACAATAACGCACATTACATTTTATTTATACAGATATGTGTTTTGATAAGAGTATTAATTATTCGAAATATATTAATTACCTTTAATCTTCTGATCGATCCAAAATATGGGTGTAAGCAGAATTTACGAGATAGCACACTTATCTGTGGTTTGCTATCTTCAGATAAGGCTTTGATTGGTTGCGGGAACTGAAAGTTTATTCATTATTGGACTAATCGTTGTTCTCTTTATGTCTGTGATCAGTGCGTGTGTCCTTATTTGAAATATTTGGTTGAAACGTAAGGTGGTTTGGTTATTTTAATCGTAAAGTACATATCTTAGACAAATGTGTTGTAAATATATATTACCATATATATTGGACACTCTATCATATTATGATAGAGTGTCAAATGCAAATGCACACCTGATATATGAAAGTGAAGCATAGAACTGGCAGAAGAAGAATGAGAGCAGGATAAATGCTCTAGAGATGTGATCCCTTAGACATATGTGTGGTTAAACAATCTTCTTCTTCTTCTTCTTCTTTTAATAGATCTGACGATCTGTGACACAGAAATCATATCTCGTCGGATGATGAGATCCAGCTGTCCTTCCATCTCTTAGGCGGTCTTCCAGGTGGGCGGTGTCCGGAGGGGATTTCATAAGCGGCTGTATATGCAAGTCTGTCACCATCCATTCGGGCTACATGGTCCCTCCAGTATCTTCTTCTGGATCTACTCCCCTGAACGATATCTTCTATTTCGCAAGTTTTTCTTATGTCTACGTTGCGGAAACGATCTCGGAGAGTTTTTCCAGTAATTGATCTTAGGACCTTCATCTCCGATGTTCTTAGTAGTCCCTCGGTTCGCACAGTGTCAGCCCGCGTCTCTACAGCGTACGTCATGATAGGTCGCACGCATGTTTTATAGATTCTGATCTTGCTGTCGATACGCATGTGCTTGTTCTTCCAGACCAGATTCTTCAGGCATCCTGACACGGCAGAGGCTTTACTGACTTGTTCACGTACTTCGGTATAAAGGTCACTTTGTACGACATAATTTCAAACCCCGATAAAAGGAAGGAATGTAAAGCGGAAGAAAGTAAGAAAGTATTATAAAATGATCACTGCGTTGGTTTTGACATATGGAATGCACGGATGAAGAAAGAAGCCGACCTTCGTGGCAGAGTGGGAAGAGCTCTGACTGGCATACCGAAGGTTCCGGGTTCGATTCCCAGCGATGGCATTGTGTTGTCACACTGTCTTTGGTCTGGTAAAGAATTCACGTGACAATAAAATGGTGATAGATTAGCTACCTATCACATGTCACGAGAATCACTATCAGATCAAATTGTATACAGTAATTAGGTCAAGAGAGTTGTGGAAGTCAGGAAGGGAGGCCTATGTCCAACACTGGACGACTAATGGCTGATGATGCATTCATACTCACTACCGCATACAAGGCTATGTTATTCATGGTTCAGGAATGAGTGTGTTTGTTAGTTTGTAACTGTTATTGCTGCCACGAATGTTATCAGAGCCCCATAATTGATATGTATAGCACAGCTCATAACACATTACTTCCTCTATACATCACTAGGTCATTGGCACATGTGCAGTGTAGTTCAAAAGCTTACGGCACCCGACTTTCATGACAGGACATTTAATGTTCCTTCAACACCCACAAATTTTTATTTAGGAAGCATGTTTACAAAATATGAGAGAGTGGAGAAGATATTGAAAGAAAGGTTGGGGCAGGCAACAGAGTAAATGGTGCACTTAAAGTTGTCATTGCAAACAAAAGCCTATCCAAATAAGCTAAGATGGCAGTGCATGTTCTTCTCCCAACCCTTATGTAGAATAAATGCAGTAGAAATGAGATCTCTATGGCGAATATGTGCTAAATCTGTATATGATGGAGTGTCAAATGCAAGTAAAAGAAGTGAATGCCGTGCGAACGAACAAAATAATGAAAGGTTTGTTAATTTGGTTGGACACATGGAAAGAATGAATAAAGAAAGAATGGTAAAAAAGTATATGTCAACGATGTTAATGGAACTAGAAATAGAGGAAAACGTGGCTTGATCAAATAAATCAAATGTCGGCCACGTGAGGAGTCAGAGAAATCAAAATATTATAAATAGAACGTCATGTCCAATCTTTTTTGTAAGTAATTATCTGAACCCCAATAAGAACTTTAAATTATTATTTTAAATTGATTCATAATATTTGTTATAACAAAAGCATAAACATTCCAAAATAAATCTTTATAACATCTGTCAAATCTGATCATATTTGTAAACAATTTTATAATATTTTAAATATCTGTATTTATAATATGTATCACTGAAGAAGGACCGGTTGTCCAAAACATGTCTGATATGTAACAAAAAACAAACCAAACCATCACGCCGTTTCTTCGCAGGGGTAGGCAGAGAGAATGGACCGCCACACTACTCTATCCTGGCACACCTCTCTAGCTTACTCCACATTCATACAGCGAGTTGTACACGCACGTCGATTCTTCCGGCTTCTGACATGACCAACCTTTATTGGATTAATTTGGTCATGCCATGTTTTCCTCGGTCTACCTGGACTCCGTACTCCATTCACATCGTTAACGTATACTTTTTAACCATATGTCCGAACCAACGCAGCGATCCTTTCATAATTTTGTTCATAATACCTTTTTGCGCTCTACATTCCTTTCTTATATCAGCATTTGAGATTCTGTCGTATATCGTTCTACCACACATCTCTAGGGACCTCTTAGGGACCTCATCTCTACCGCATTTAATCTGCTCTCATCTTTCTTCTACCAGTTCCATGCTTCGCTTCCATACATAAGGGTTGGGACCAGAACTCCTATAAAAAGAAAGTATATAAAAAAGAAACAGATAAATTGTTTACAAATATGATCAGTTTTGACAGATCTTGATTTGATTTGATTTGAAATATGGCACTTAGGAATAACTTCCTAGAAATTGAAGTGCGTGCATGACACGAAAGAACAGAGTGTGTCTGTCCATTCTTTCTGCCTACCCTTTCAGTGAGACGTCGAGTTGGTTTGCCAGTTAATTATTTCCTCTGTCCTCAAACTTTTGGGTCTGCATACAATGCAATCAACTTAGATTGACTGTTCCATAAACACATTTATAATAGTTTCTGTTTAGCACTGCTATAGAAAACCCACATTTCATTTTAATATAATTTTAGTTTGATATATTCGTTATTGTGGTATAGTATAACAAATTCCTTTATGAATTAAAACACTTTTTTCGCACTTAAAACAGTGTTAAAGTCATAAAAACAGTGTTATAATTAGATAATCCATTTTTTTTGGCGAAAACTAAACTAACTTACTAACTAACCATCACGCCGTCTCTCCGAAGGGGTAGGCAGAAAGAATGGACTGCCACACCTTTCTTTCCTGACATATTTCTCTCGCTTCCTCAACATTCATACATCGTGTCATGCACGCGCGTCGATTTCTCTGACTCCTCACATGGTCGACATTCAATATTTGATTTATTTGATCGTGCCACTTTTTCCTCGGTCTTCCTCTATTTCTGGTTCCATTTACATCGTTAACATATAAGTTTTTTTACCATTCTTTCTTCATTCATTTTGGCGGAAACATTTTTAATATTTCAACATTATTAACTGTTTAATTGCAATTGTGATATATAATATCCCAATTGATTTAATCACTATGAAATTGTCGCGATAGCTGTTTCGCTAAAAGATGTTAGCATTATCAGGTGTTACAATCAACATCCAATGATACTAACATTGGTTAGCGAAACAGCTGTGGCGACAATTTCATAATAATTAAATCAATTGGGATATTGAAGTTTTTTTATGAATTAAAACACTGTTTTTTCCGCTTTTGTGTTTATTTTTCTCATCGATATCATTCTCCCGAAGATGAAGGTGTAGTCAGCCTTCGAAACATGTCAAGAAAAATAAACTCCAAATGGAAAAAACAGTGTTTTCATTCATAAAAAATCTTCATTATGGAATTCCACAGTGTTGACGCCTTAAGTTTATCTAAGATTAATTGGGATATTATATATCAGTGTTTTAACAGTTAAATGTGTTTTAATTCATAATAAAAGTGTTTTAATTGTTGATAACTGGGTTTTAATTCATATAAAATACTAATTCATGAAAACAGTGTTATATTTAATAAAACAGTGTTTTTATTCATAAAACAGTGTTTTGATTCGAAAAACGGTCTGAACAGAGTGTTAAATATCGTTTTAAAGTGACGACTTAACATGAATACGGATAAAAAACAAAATAACTTTAATTGCTGGTAGGTACATTTAAAATTATTATATTGTAGGTATATTGTTTTCATGTAATGTTGTCATCGCAAAAAGCCTATCCAAAAAAGCTGAGATGATAGTGCACATTGGTATTCTTGTACCTACTCTTATGTATGAAAGTGAAGCATAGAACTGGCAAAAGTCCGATCCATCCATTAGTTAGTAAGTACAACATTTTGAATGTATACAAATTCTGTAGACAAATACTGGATTGTACCCATTGCGGATAAATTATATTTTTATAGGGATTAATTGTAAATTAATTGTATTAATTAATTGTAATTGTGTGTATTTAGGTAGTATGTTTACAAGAGATGGGAGAGTGGAGAGGGATATTGAAAGAAGGGTTGGGGCAGGCAACAAAGTGAATGGTGCACTTAAAGTTGTCATCGCAAACAAAAACCTATCCAAAAAAGCTAGAATGGCAGTGCACAATGGTGTTCTTCTACCGACCCTTATGTATGGAAGCGAAGCATGGAACCGGCAAAAGAAGGATGAAAGTAGAATAAATGCAGTAGAAATGAGATCTCTTAGACGAATGTGTGGATACTCTGTGTATGATAGAGTGTAGAATGAAAATATAAGAAGTGAATGCGGTGCGAATGATGGTGTCATGAACAAAATAATGAAAGGATCATTAAGATGGTTTGGACATATGGAAAGAATGAATGAAGAAAGAATGGTAAAAAAATTATATGTTAATGATGTAAATGGTACCAGAAATAGAGGAAGACCAAGGAAAACGTGGCACGATCAAATAAATCAAACATTGAATGTCGGCCATGTGAGGAGTCAGAGAAATCGACGCGCGTGCATGACACGATGTATGAATGTTGAGGAAGCGAGAGAAATATGTCAGGAAAGAAAGGTGTGGCAGTCCATTCTTTCTGCCTACCCCTTCGGGGAGACGGCGTGATGGTTAGTTAGTTGGTTAGTTAATTGTATCTCAATAGAGACGAAGATGTAAATTGTTTTCTGGGAACAGAATATGGTAGTCGAGGGGCTTATAGGACTTATGACCTGTCATTGGTTGGGTTGAGCGATCGCTTTATGTTTAACAACATTCCCTATTCCGCCCTTCTTACGACCACCACGTCTGACAAATTTTTTGGAAGTTGTATATATGCTAAATGCTGCGCCTATCTTCACATTTTATTTTAGTTCACTCTACACTAGCGTCATCTATTTTTACACAGTAAGTTAGTATTTTTTATATGACATGTATTTCTAGTCATGCACATTTTATATGTTTTAAAGTATCTTTTGTTTGTTTTTTTCAGTGTTAGCCCAGCTGATGAACAGGGCCCAGATTTCTCATTCATAGAGAAGGTAGGAATTTTTTCATTATTATTATTTAATTATTTTTCATTTATTATTATTTAAGATGATTTATATTTTATGTGTACCGTTTTGTATAATCAATTACTACATAGATACACAATGAACATAGTTGCTGGTTGTTCATTGTGTATCATAGATACACAATGAACAACCAGCAACTAACACATGTATCTACGATGAAGGATCTCGGAATTATCTATGAGAGTAGGCTGAGTTCTCGTGCACATATCGAGAGGATTTGTGACATTGCACTGAGGATGTTGGGCTTCATCATTCGGACCGGAAGAGTTTTCAGATATCTCAATGTGCTCAGAGTCCTATACAACGCGTTGGTTCGGAGCAGACTCGAAAGTGGTTCTGTGATATGGAGTCCTCACGAGGCGAGATATTCCGTTATGCTGGAGAGGGTTCAGAAAAAATTCTGAGATATATCTACATGAGGGAGTATGGAAGTTATCCGTGGCTCTATCCCACGGCATTTCTTTTAGGAATGCTCGGAACCAATTCTTTACAGCTTCGAAGAGATGGGCATCTCATTACCCATTTCTTTAAATTAATCAGGGGATATTTAGCTTCATCAATAGGTAAACATCTCCTTATATATTGTAGCTGTCTCAGTTGGAAGAAACCAGACTTAACAAGCCTCGATGTGTATGTATCTTAAGACAGTTATGTATTGTAATGTAAAATATATCCCACTGCATTCTTCTTAGGCAGATATGGACACGTTTCATATGAATAGTGCTTAACATGATTTTAATATGTTAGTTAGAAAGTTTCAATCCTGGGATTGGTTTGTAGCAATTTCTTCTATTCTTCTCTTCCATTCTTCCCTGTCTTGTGCGGCTCTTTTGAAATCTGCATATGATGAGCAGCGCACGTCCACCAACAGGTCCTCCAGGTACTCTCGGCGTGGGCGTCCCCTAGAGTTTGTCCCCTCGGTCATACCATCCATGATGGCATGCAAGAGGCCTTCTTGTCGTATTACATGGCCGATACATCTTGCACGCCTTTCGGACAAGGTCCTGAGCAGGTGCCTTCCTCCTTCGATTCTTTGAAGAACCTCCTCACTCGTGATGTGGTCTCTCCAGGAAATTCCTAATAGTCTTCTATAGGACCACATCTCAAAATCACATCTAGTCTCCGTTTATCTCTTTCGGATAGGCACCATGTCTCGCAGCCGTACATCAAGATACTCCATACAAAGGTCTTGATGAGGAGTATTCTCAGTTTTAGGTCTATATTATTCGATTCTATTATTTTCGACATTTTATTAAATGCAAGCCTAGCCTGATGTATACGGCTGTCGACCTCGCTCTTAGACCGACCGTCCCATGTTATTTTGGTTCCGAGGTAGACAAACTCCTTGGTGTTCTTTAGTGGAACTCCTGACATCACTACTCTCATCTGATGTTGCGTTCGGCCTACATTCAGCAGCTTTGTTTTGTCTTTATTTATCTTCATGTTGTAGTTATTTTGAAGAATGTTTTGCAAAGTTGTTAAGGCCTCTTGCAGTTCTTCTTCACTTTCAGCAACCATAGCAATATCGTCAGCAAACCTTATCATGTCCACATTTTCCGTATTCTGTATTCTGAATATGTATTCTGCTTTTTTAACTTCAGACCATTGCTCTTGTGGTCCTGATGTGTGTCCAAGTTTTTGCGTCTTAAGTATTAATGTATTTTTAGAAATATCATCTGAGTTAATTTTTTTTTTAATTGTATCTCAATAGAGACGAAGAAACAAACTGGAAACTGAATATGGATGATCAAGGTGTTTACAGGACTTATGACCTGTCATTGGTTGGGTAAAGCGCACGCTTTATGTAATTACAACATTCCCCATTCCACCATTGTTATTATGATCATGTATGATACATTTTTTGGAAGTTGTATATATACTCCAAATCCATACATATCTTCACGTGGCAGTTCCAGTTAGCCATCTATGTAGATTTGATTGTACTAATTAATTTTTTAAGATTAATCTATACAATCCATCCACTAACGCTATCTATGAAGAATGATTGTTTGGCATTTAGCAAACTACTTTATTAACACAATGCGAAGAGGCTACCGCCTCCTAGCGCACTGTTAGAAGTCGCCTGGAGTATCCACTCCTATTTTATACGCCAAATAATTGACCAGAATATTTACAAATATTTGTGAAATGTATACTTATATTAAATTAACCACCCACAGGTGAAAATCCAGGATTCGTATACAGATATAAGTATACATTTCACAAATATCATCTGAGTTGTTTAGAAATAGGTTTATTAATTTCTAAGAATGGATCAAAGAGCTCGGTGAAGTCTATCAAATGGATGTGGTTATGTTATGAATGAATCAACAAAGTTAATCTTTCTTCTCCGATTTCCCTCGCATTCTTAGATGATATCTCACTTTTCAAACATATCTTTAACGATTCATTGGAAAAATATCATATCTCTATTAGCGTTTTTAAGATATCCAAAAGTATTAAATCTACTGGGGACGTTATTGGAAAACTCCAGATGTTTATAAAGAGGTGCCTTCGCTCAATATTCAAGATCTATTGGCCCCAAACAGTATCAAATGCCGTTCTCTGGACCATGGCAGGCGAAAAGCCAATTAGAGAACAAGTCGCTAGACGCAAATGGCAGTGGATCGGTCACACTCTGCATCGCTCAGGGCGCACTAGACTGGTCCCCTATGGGGGGAAAGAGGAAGCGAGGCAGACCTAGAGCCACCTGGAGAAGAGCCCTGCAGGACAAGGTTAAGGTAGCAGGCCTCACTTGGGATGATGTTAGGCATCAGGCATGCGATAGAGTCGGGTGGAGAAGGTTCCTTGAGGCCCTATACACCACGGAGGTGTGACAGGACAAAAATAAGAAGATTAAATATTTTAAAAATCATACATCATCTGGAAGTTTTATTACATTTTAATGTAGTGACATATTTCACCTGCTAGGGGATTATTTAAAACCTAACTCATCATCACGCCGTCTCCAAAAGGGTAGGCAGAACTAATGGACCGCTGCACTGTTCTTTCTTTGTTCTTCTCTTGCTTCCTCCACATTTATACATTGTGTCATGCACGCATGACGATTTTTCTGACTTCTCAAGTGGCCGACATTTAATATTTGATTATGCGACGTTTTCCTCAATCTTCCTCTATTTCTTGTTCCGTTTAAATCATTCACGTATACTTTCTTTATCATTCAATCTTTTCACGTGTCCAAACCATCATAATAATCCTTTCATAATATTGTCAATAAAACATTCATTCCCACTGCATTTAAAAATGATATATAGTTCTCAATGCCATGACCAAGTATCAATATTAAAAAAAATCTAGATCCCTTTGGTTCTAAATTAATAAACTGGTTCCAAAATGATAAACTTGTTCTAAATTGATAGACTGGTTCCTAATTGATAAACTGGTTCCAAATTAATAAACTGATTCTAAATTCATAAACTGGTTCCAAATTAATAAACTGGTTCCTAATTGATAAACTGGTTACAAATCGATAAACTGGTTCCAAATTGATAAACTGGTTCTAAATTCATAAACTGGTTCCAAATTGATAAACTGGTTCTAAATTCATAAACTGGTTCCAAATTGATAAACTAGTTCTAAATTGATAAACTGGTTCCTATTTGATAAACTAGTTCCAAATTGATAAACTGGTTCCAAATTGATAAACTGGTTCCAAATTGATAAACTGGTTCCAAATTGATAAACTGGTTCCAACTTGATAAAAGTTGTAATAAGAAAATTTGCTATGCTGTAGTTAAGACGCTATTCTTCGAGATGTTAATTCATGTGATTATTTGGCAGCTTTTCAAATGCAGTCAAATAATTACGTTCATTGTGATTAAAATATCGATATCCAAAATAGCCTATACGCTATAATAATTCAAGCGAATCTAGCATTTATTATGCGTAGCCATACCTATTATTTTCACATATATTTTTACGTGATTGTACAGTTTACCCAAATTCCTCCCGCGCCATTTTTATTTTGTTTAATTATTTTCGTTCTCGGAACAAAGGAACGTCATTTTTCAAATATCGGAATTTGAAAACAGAATGTTTTGAGTCATTTTGACATCCGGACGGCTTTGAAGTTTTTTTTTTTATTTGAATTCGGAACGTGTGGTATTTATTTTCCTTGAAAGTGTAAAGAAAATAATTTGAATACGTTTATTAGTATACAGGCCGTTAAAAAAAAACCCTTATGGATAATACAATTTTGCGTGATCGAAACATGCTGTTAGCGTTGGTGACTATTTTAATATATCTGTTAATATTTTTATGAGATATTAATATACAAATAACATGCTACCACACTTTTACGTGTGAAGTTTAGACAACGAAGGAGGAACAGTCGTGTCCAAAGAATGGACACCACCAGACTCCCCTATATTGCACTACATAATCAGCCTCACTGGATTCGTCCTCGTGGAAGACCTCCTAAAAGATGGAAGGACAGCTGGGAATCCACAGCACATGAGGAACAACCCTCTGGAGAACGGACCTAGTCTAAAGCCAAAAAGACGATGAAGAAGCTCAAATAAGAATAAGAAGGTTGCAATATTTAGATATCTGGGAGTGAATCTGCTCAGTCGAAATGATCTTGTCAGTGAAATAATAGGACAAGTCAACAAGGCTTCGGCGGTATCAGGTTGTCTCAAGCATATAATATGGAAAAACAAGTATATGGGAACTGACAGTAAGGTCAGAATATATAAAACCTGCGTAAGGCCTATACTGACATATAGCATTGAGACCAGAGCGGATACCACAAGAACCAAGGCAGGGTGGCAGAGATGAGGACGCTGAGGATGATAGCAGGAAGGACTATTCGGGATAGGGTGAGGAACACGACTATCCGCGAGATCTGCAAGGTGGAGGATGTCGTGAGATGGGGCAGACAACGCAGAAGATACTGGAATGCGCACGTGCAGAGGATGGATCCCACCAGAATCCCACACGCTGTGGCGCATCAGATTCCTGCCCGCTGCCGTCCCCCCGGAAGACCGCCGAAGAGATGGAGAGATAGTTGGGAGTCAACCTCCCAAGAGAGGCCAGCCTAACAGACCAAAGGACTATAAGGAGAAGAAGAAGAGTTAATTCACTACGAATCTGACTCGTTATTCCGCCTGAATGGGTTAAAATTAACATAGATGGTTTAGGCATATGGTTATAATATTTTCAACATTTTGAATGTATACAGATACTTGTAGACTGGATTTTACCCATTGCGGGTTATCAATCAAGGATTAATTGTATCTCAATAGAGACGAAGATGCAAATTGGAAAGAGAATAGGTGATCGAGGTGTTAACAGGACTTATGACCTGTCATTGGTTGTGTTAAGCGCACGCTTTATGTAATACAACATTCCCCATTCCACCTTTTCTTACGACCACCATGTCTGACAGATTTTTGGAAGTTGTATATATGTTAATCTGTAACACCACACTTCACATGGTAGTTTCAATTTACACACTAGCGCCATCTATGAAGATTGTATTTTAAGCATTAAGCAGAAGATCTTTTTAACGCAGTGTGAAAGGCTACCGCCATTATCGTATTGCTAGATAATGCCTGGTCCAATTTGCATCTTCGTCTCTATTGAGATACAATTAATCCTTGATATAATATTTTCATATGATAGTTCATCGTCTAAAGCTATGCATACGAACAAACGGCGTGATGGTTAGTCTGTTAAAATAATTCATGTTATGATAACACAAATTCCAGTTGTTTCGACCTTGCGAGTCAAAATACGGAGTGTCCGCGCCACCTGTTGCGTCTATATCCGTCCCACACTCCTCTGAGTAACACGTATTTTGTATTTTCACTGTTATTTAAGAAACCTTCGGATAAGCGTGTGAAGTTTGCATCGAATAAATAAAAACGCAAGGACAGACACAAAATATAAAATTTATTATCAAGATATACAAGGCATACGTCCGTCCCATCATGACGTATGGAATAGAGGTCAGAACCGATACCAATAGAACTAAGAACCTTCTTAGATTAGTAGAAATGCGAACCCTACGATCGTACATTTTTCAAATAATAGTTATTTATTTATTTATCTTTAATTTATATATATATTTTCGTTTTTATAAAGAATTTTGACAGGTGTAAAAAATAAAATTTTCATTAGTTCCAACGACAATTTGAATAATTTCTTCAATATTATTTTTAAGTTCTTGCTGGTTAAGTGCCTAATTACAGCTAATTTAAAAAACGGTGGATACGTGTAAAATAAATTAAATAAACACAAAAGTCCGGATCGCCCATGTCAACATGTGCAACATCGAAAAAAACATTATGTGTTATTACATTATGTGCTAAATTTAAAAAACGGTGGATACGTGGAACATAAATTAAATAGTCAATATGTGCACCATCTAAAAAGAACATATTGTTTTAAAATATATCAATGTATTTTATATTATTTGTTTTAGATTTATTTTGTGGGTGTTGGTCAATCGAAGTGTGCGCGGGAGATGCCTATTGGTGGCGATGAGGTTCATAACCCATCACACCGCGTGTCCCGCGGGGCGAAAAGATAAGGATGGAGTGCCGCATCAGTAAAATCAAATCAAAACAAATCAGTTTATTAACTCAATAGACATTACAAACAGGAAAATGTTTAAGGCATCTATTAAGTACAGGTAAAATATCATAAAAATATTACAACAAAGTACCAGGAACGCATTAGAGATGGGTCGACATTAGGAAGACAAGATACTTTCTAAAGTCAATAGTATTTGCCCCCTGAACGTACTTTCACTAACATGAAAGACGTCGATCTCCGAGGAGACCGCGTTCAGCAGACTAATTGCTCTTCCCACCGGTGTCACCAGAGGCAGATTGGTTCTGGCGGCCGGTAGGTAAAACAATCTGTGCTGTCGCTGTCGGAGATATCTATCGGGGACAAAAAGCCGAACACCCTCCGGTACGGCCGAGTTCTGTGACAGTCCATTCTTTCTGCCTACCCTTTCGGGGAGACGGCGTGATGGTTAGTTAGTTAGTTAGTTATCTTTAATTTATTTTTATATAGCGGACATTCGGCTTTAACGGACACCCTCTCTCCCCAATTAGTCCATTATATCGAGGTTTTACTGTAATTCATTCAATTTTTGTGGGCATTTCTTCCGTATTGTTAATGCAGAGTATATTTCACACTTTTTATAGCACCCGCCCCCAATTAAAGCTATTAAAATTGTGCTTACAAGTGTTAATTTTTTTGTTTCTCTAGCCCGCTTATTCAGCAAATATACAAAACCGCCAAAAAGCTCGCAGTTTCGAGAAGGCGAGGGTTTCTTATTCGATTCCCGTCACGGAGAAGTTGATTTACATGAATTAATCTATATTTCTGAATCTTTTGAATTTGATTTAACCCTTATCACTCCATTATTTTTTGATATTGTTTGTCAGCCAACTCTAATTTAAATAATGTCAACATATTTTAATTGATAGGTAGTTACAAAAAAATCGTTAAAAATTCATTTGTAATGATTTATACTTCAAATAAAAAACAATTTACAAAAAACATTATGGACTACTTATAGTTTTGCATAGTATGGTACTTTTTAAAACAATCTCCAGGATGGAGACCAGGTTTTCTGGAACAGGTCTCACAAAACCACACTGTTTCCCGTCTTCCCCCTGGAATCTTTCTGTTACTGCACACAGTACAGTCTTTAGAACCTTTGTCCAGTTTCGCAATGAAGTGTGGCTTGTACTCTAATCGCTCCTCTGCATGAAGTATCACGCCATTTTAGGTTATGTGAATTTGCAAGGATTATTTTATAGTAAAATAAAAACGGAAAACAGTCAAAATCTGATTAAAATGTTAAATTAAATGTTTTTTTAAAGAGTAATCACAAGAAAGTCAAGTTTTGCGCTCGAAAATACACCGCGTGCGCAAGTCTTATCTTGTCGGCCGCCAGCCGACAACTGAGTTGTAGCGTACATATAGCGATGTCGGCTGGCATTCTAAAAAAGGAGTGGTAAGGGTTAAAGGAACATTAAGATGTTTTGGATACATGGAAAAAATTAGTATATTTTACGGACTATAAGACGCGCTTTAATATTTAAGCATTTTTTTAGATTGCGAAGCCAGCCTAAAAAAATTGCTTGTGAATCCCAGCACCTCATGTTCGTCGCATCGGTGCACTGCCGCTGCCAGTTGAATCTAATATTGCCAGATAGAAATAGGTTTCCCGCGGCATCGAATATATGGCAATTTTTTAGACTGGCGGGAATTTTAAATCAAACGCTGGACATTTTTATATTGATTTCGAGTATAAGACACACCTGTACATTGGAGCCACTTTTTTAAAGAATAAAGTGCGTTTAATTTTTTTTATTTAACCATTTGACCACTGATGCCATTTTTCTGAAAGCTGCCCAACTTAACGCCATTGGGTTCGTAATGACTCGATTTATTAAACTAACTAACAAAACATTACGCCGTCTCCTCGAAGGGGTAAGCAGAAATAATGGACTGCCACACTTTTCTTTCCTGACATATTTATCTCCCTTCCTCAACATTCATACGTCGTGTCATGCACGCGCTTCGATTTCTCTGACTCCTCACGTGGCCGACATTCAATATTTGATTTATTTGATCGTGCAATGTTTTAACTCAAGTCGTGCAATGTTTTAACTAAGTTAACTCAATGAACAGACTGGAAGCATATGAAATGTGGCTCCATCGCCGAATGCTCAGAGTTCATGGACAGACATGGTTACCAATACCGAAGTCCTGAGTCGAGCTAGAGTTGACAGGGAACTGTTATCAACTATCAAGGTTCAAAAGATCTCACATCTGGGTCATATACTGCGTGGGGAAAAGTATCACCTTCTCCAATTGATATTGGAGGGGAAAATTGAGGGACGCCGAGGGCCCGGAAGGAGACAAATGTCCTGGCTGCGAAACGTGAGGGAGTGGACCGGCATCCAAAGTGTGGAGGAGCTGTTCCGAGCGGCGCAGGACAAGGACAGGTTCGCCGAGGTGATCGCCAACGTTGGCGGGACCCGACAGGGCACTTGAAGAAGAAGAAGAAGTGCAATGTTTTCCTCGGTCTTCCTCTATTTACAGTTTCATTTACATCGTTAACATATATATACTCGTATTTTTACAATTATTTCTATATTAATTCTTTCCATGTGTCTAAACCATCGAAATGATCGATTTTCCAATGTTGGTATTTTAAAGTTTTTATTTAAGTCGACTTTTAAAAGAACGTTTCTTTTAGATATTTATGAATTGCAGGCAAACTATTTGAGCGATTGTCCGATGTATTAAAATTCCTGAAAATATTTGAAAAACACTGGGTCCTACTGTTCAGAGATGGTCGAGCCAAGGTTAAATGTCTTTTTCCGGTGTGAAAATTAGATAAAACAGATGTTCTCAAACTTTTAATAGTTACTTACTATTTAAAACTCTTCAAGATTGTGTCCGTAATGCAGAAATAAGAAAAACTTGCGAAATAGAGGATATCTTTCGGTGGAGTAGATCCAGAAGAAGATACTGGAGGGACCATGTAGCCAGAATGAATAGTGACTTACACTTACTTCCTATGGCCATACAACTCTTGAAGAGTTTTAGCCTCCTTGATGATTTTTCGCCAAGCTCCTCGATCCTGCATTTTGTTCCCAGCAGCCCGATTCGCCCAACCTAGCCAGGTCAGCCAGAACATTGTCCATTAGGCGCTGTCTAGGCCTTCCTAGAGGTCTTCCTCCAGTCGGTCTAGACGCGTACAGGGTCTGGATTGCTCTGGTCTCTTCGGCTCAGCATACGTGCCCAATCCATGCTAGGCGACCGGCTCTCACGGTGCTCTGAAAATGTTTAAGGCATATTTTAAGTACAGGTAAAATATTATAAAAATGAGAACTGTCGCTGTCGGAGAAATCTATCAGGGACAAAAAGACCAACACCCTCTAGCACGGCCGAGTTCTCGAAATATCCCCGGATTAATTTAAAGAAATGGGTTATGAGGTGCTCATCTCTTCGAAGCTGTAAAGAATTGGTTCCGAGCATTCCTAAAAGAAATGCCGTGGGATAGAGCCACGGATAACTACCATACTCCCTCATGTAGAGATACCTCAGAAATTTTTTCTGAACTCTCTCTAGCATAACGGAATATCTCGCCTCGTGAGGGCTCCATATCACAGAACCACTTATTTGATCATCATAGTTGCATCGCAGTTTGACATTATTACAGTTGAGAACCAGTGGCGTTCACTCTTCTATTATTACCGGAGACCAAAAGATACAATGTCATAATAATATATTACCCGTCACGTCCAATAGGATTGTTTCATTAAAATTGAATTTTTTCTTCACGTAACAGTACATAAATATAATATAAAGGATACAACAGATTTATTATGTGCAGAAATGCCGACACGTGAAAGAGCACGCATTGTCGTGCTAAAAAAAATAATAATCTATATTTACTTCCATCTCTTGTAAACATGCCGCCCATCGAAAACAAGTTCAAATTTCATTAATGAACTAATCATCACACAGTTTCACCGGAGGGGTAAGCAGATAAAATAGACCACCACACTGTTTAATCTGACATAACTCTCGCGCTTCCTCAACATTCATATATCGTACCATGCACGCACGCCGATTATTCCGACTTCGCCTGTGGCCGCCTTTTAGTAATTGATTAATTTGGTCATGCCATGTTTTCCTCTGTCGTCCTCACTTGTTTTTCCTCAACCTCACATATCTCTCTTATTCTGGTGTTCCTCACGCGATCTCTCAGTATCTTGCTATCGTCCTCAGTGTCTTCATCTCGAAAGTCCTCAAAACTTGTTTGGTCTTTACTGTGTCTGCCCTTGCTTCGACGCCATATGTCATATTGGTCTTACGCATGCTTTATAGATTCTCATCTTACTCTTAATGGCCATGTCTTTGTTTTTCCATATTGTGGATTTTAGAGCGCCAGAGATTGCAGCTGCCTTGTTTACTTGGGCTTGTATTTCTCCCTGCAGGTCAGCTTCTCTCACCAGGTCTATGCCTAGATACTTGAAGGTCCTGACCTGTTCTCCATAACTTAACTAACTAACTAACTAACCATCACGCCGTCTCCCCGAAGGGGTAGGCAGAAAGAATGGACTGCCACACTTTTCTTTCCTGACATATTTCTCTCGCTTCCTCAACGTTCATACATCGTGTCATGCACGCGCGTCGATTTCTCTGACTCCTCACATGGCCGACATTCAATATTTGATTTATTTGATCGTGTCACGTTTTCCTTGGTCTTCCTCTATTTCTGGTACCATTTACATCATTAACATATAAATTTTTTTACCATTCTTTCTTCATTCATTCTTTCCATATGTCAAAACCATCTTAATGATCCTTTCATTATTTTGTTCATGACACCATCATTCGCACCGCATTCACTTCTTATATTTTCATTCGACACTCTATCATACACAGAATATCCACACATTCGTCTAAGAGATCTCATTTCTACTGCATTTATTCTACTTTCATCCTTCTTTTGCCAGTTCCATGCTTCGCTTCCATACATAAGGGTCGGTAGAAGAACAACATTGTGCCCTGCCGCTCTTAGCTTAGCTTTTTTGGATAGGTTTTTGTTTACGATGACAACCGTCACGCCGTCTCACCGAAACGGTAGGCAGAAATAATGGACTCTCACACTTTTACTGATGCGGCACTTCATCCTTCTCTTTTCGCCCCGCGAGAGACGCGGTAGGCAATAGGCATCTCCCGCGCACACTTCGATCGTCCAACACCCATAAAATAAATCTAAAACAAATAATATAAAATACAATGATATAAAATAAAATAATAATTTAACACAAAATGTTCTTTTTAGATGGTGCATATATTGTCTATTTAATTTATGTTCCACGTATCCACCGTTTTTTTTTAATTTAGCACATAATGCAATAACACTTAATATTTTTTTTCGATGTTGCACATGTTGACATGGACGATCCGGACTTTTGTGATTATTTCATTTATGTTACACGTATCCACCGTTTTTAAAATTATCTGTGATTAAGCACTTAACCAGCAAGAACTTAAAAATAATATTGAAGAAATTATTCAAATTGTCATTGGAACAAATGAAAAAAATATTTTTACACCTGTCAAAATTCTTTATCAAAACGAAAAAACATATAATTTTAACAGCAAAACAGTACAAATGTATTACGTGTCACAATTAACTATTATAAAGTGCGGCAACAATTAAATTAACCAAAACAATTCACTTATACACGAAATATCTCCAAATTTACATGAGCATCACATGAACCAAACCAAATTTTCAAAATCTTTGTACCCAATAGATGCATTTATAAATAATATTGTTTGTAATGTCTGTTGAGATAATAAACCTATTTGATTTGATTGGTTTTCATGGAAAAGTAATTAGGTGTCCGTCAAAGAAAACACGGCGCGATCCTAAAATACCAATCGCCGTGATATTATATTGGGAGCAAAATGTCTAAGACTTTCCATAGAATTATCTCTTTTGATGCTATTACCAGATTAAATCGAGTTGAATTCGCCCAGTCGCCTAGTTGAAAAACGGCCATTGTCGGCTTTTACCAAGTTCAAAATGTTCTTCTTTGACGAATTTTTGATGAACACTAAAATAACAACAACAAACCATCACGCCGTTTCCCCGTAGGGGTAGGCAGAGAGAATGGACCGCCACACTTCTCTAACCTGGCACACCTCTCTAGCTTCCTCCACATTCATACAGCGAGTCATACATGTATGTATGACTCGCTGTATGAATGTGGAATGAATACCCGACTGATTGTGCGTTTAAAATCGAATACGACAGAAACGTGCTGTACGAGCTCGTACGTGATATATACAAACTTTAGTCAATTTCAATACAATGGTTAGCCATCTCAGAAAAAAATAGTATGTTTGGTGAAAGCTTGTTTGTGTTCATTGATACGTAATTTACACGTTCGTTCAGTTTTGTATATGTAAACAGCATCTCAATCCTTACATTTAATTTTATATTTTGCCAAATATCTGTTTTAATATAAATATTAAATTATTAACTGTTCAAAAACAATAACTTTGTTATAAATGTCACAACTGATTATATTTTCTCGCGACAGCAGCTTCGCTAACCGATGTAAGCATCGAGCATCGAGAGATATGTGAGGATGAGGATATTATAAGAAGAAGAAGACAGCGAAAAAAGGACTGTTACGGTTATGTCCAAAGAATGGACACCACCAGACTTCCCTATATTGCAATTCTATATAATCAGCCTCTTACGACTCGTCCCCGTGGAAGACCTCCTCCCATCATTCATATCACCATCATTCATATCACCATCTATCATACACAGAATATCCACACATTTGTCTAAGAGATCTCATTTCTACTGCATTTATTCTACTTTCATCCTTCCTTTGCCAGTTCTATGCTTCGCTTCCATACATAAGGGTCGGTAGAAGAACACCATTGTGCACTGCCATTCTAGCTTTTTTGGATACGAAACGCATCTGAAAATGACACTACTTAAGGCAAACCATCTTTTTCTTCTTCTTCCTCAGCCTATTCCCATCCACTCCTAGACAAGTCTTCTTCATTTGCTTACACGTCAATCTGTCATGTGCAGATTGCATCCAGTTTATTCCGACATGTCTGTTCAGGTCATCCTTCCACTGCAGTTGCGGTCGCCCTGCACATCTCTTTGCCGTCCACTGTCTCCATGTCAGCAGTATTCGTGTCCATTTTTTCCGAGCTTCTGGCTACGTGACCTGCCCATTGCCACATAAGAGTCGCTACCCGGTGGATGATGTCAGTGGCCTTTGTTTTTTCTCTCACCGTATCGCGTCTGACTCTGTCTCTTAGGCTTATTCCTAACTTGGCTCTTTGGGTCACTCGTAGTTTCTCAGCACTTCGTTTGGATAATGTTACAGTTTCTTAAACTTATAATAATACAATAAACACAAGGCTAACGCTTAAAACAAGCAAATTCAGTCGGTCCCATCTTCCTCGTAATAACCAAGTTCGAATTTATTTGGTATTTTCATACAACATTTTGAATGTATACAAATACTTGTAGACGAATACTGGATTTTATTTACCCATTGCGGGTTATCAATTCAAGGATTAATTGTATCTCAATAGAGACGAAGATGCAAACCGGAAACTGAATATGGTGATCGAGGTGTTTACAGGACTTATGACCTTATGACCTATTTCACATGGCGGTAACCTTTCACATTGCGTTATAAAGATCTTCTGCTTAATGCTTAAATCTTATCTTCATAGATGGCGCTGGTCTGTAAATTGAAACTAACATGTGAATTGTGGTGTTGGATATACAACTTATATGTACAACTTCCAAAAATTTGTCAGACATGGTGGTTATAAGAAAGGTGGAATGGGGAATGTTGTAATTACATAAAGCGTGCGCTTAACCCAACCAATGACAGGAAGTCCTGTAAACACCTAGATCACCATATTAAGTTTCCGGTTTGCATCTTCGTCTCTATTGAGATACAATTAATCCTGGTATTTTCATATTTGTGTACTCGTCTCGTTTGCGCGACTCACGCCTGATTCAAATTAGGATCATCCAATATGTGAACCTACGGGATGGAACCGGGTTCAGAATTAGATTGAGTTAGTCTTTCGTCCACCGTAAAAGCTGTTGGGTCACTCCTAATGCGTTATCCAAGATCGCGAACGCCGCATCGCTGATTATCCGTTAAAATAATACTGTGACCATAAGTGAAGTCGTGTTTGTGAATTTTTATAATATCTGTCGATGCCAGCTAGCGTGGCGAAACCGGTCGCTCTCGAAACACAGACAATAAGTGGAAGTAGTAAAAAATCGTTTTATTTAATTATTATTTTATAATGATACGAGTGTCGAATGAAAATATAAGAAGTGAATGCTATGCGAATGATGGTGTCATGAACAAAATAATAAAAGGATCATTAAGATGGTTTGGACACATGGAACGAATGGATGAGGGAAGCATGGTTAAAAATATATATACAAGTAGTGTGAATGGGAAAATTATTCGAGGAAGGCCAAGGGAGACGTGGCATGATCAAATTAATCAATTACTGAAAGGTGGCCAGCGAAAATGGCCGTTCACGATGGAGTTCTGGTCCCAACCATTATGTATGGAAGCGAAGCATGGAACTGGCAGAAGAAAGATGAGAGCAGAATAAATGCGGTAGAGATGAGGGCCCCAAGACATATGTGGTAGAACGATGTACGACAGAATCTCAAATGCTGATATTCGAAAGGAATGTAGAGCGAAAGAAGGCATTATGAATAAAATTATGAAAGGATCGCTGCGTTGGTTCAGACATATGGATATAGAAAGAATGGTTAAAAAAGTATACTTTAATGATGTAAATGGAGTACGGAGTCGAGGTGGACCGAGGAAAACATGGCATGACCAAATTAATAAAATTTTAAAGGTTGGTCATGTCAGAAGCCGGAAGAATCGACGTGCGTGTATGACTCGCTGTATGAATGTGGAGGAAGCTTGAGAGGTATGTCAGGATAGAGTAGTGTGGCGGTCCATTCTCTCTGCCTACCCCTGCGGGAAAACGGCGTGATGGTTTGTTGTTGTTGCGGCCATGTTCGAAGTAGGAACAAACGACGGGCGTGCATGTCACGATGTGTTAATGTAGAAGAGGGGCGAGAGTTATATCAGGATAGAACAATGTGGCGATCAATCCTCTCTGCCTACCCCTCCGGGTAAACGGCGTGATGGTTAGTTAGTTAGTTAGATTGTTACTCCAACGAACGATATCCTCTATTTCGCAAGTTTTCCTTATGTTAGCGTTATGGATACGATCTCAAAGAGTTCTATTCTCTCTCTCTCTCTCTCTCCCTCTCTCTCTCTCTCTCTCTCTCTCTCTCTCTCTCTCTCACTCTGGTTTCAATCCTGGGATTGGTTTGGAGCAATTTCCTCTATTCTTCACTTCCATTCTTCTGTCTTGTGCGGCTCTTTTGAAATGTGCATATGATGAGCAGCGCACGTCCACCAACAGGTCCTCCAGGTACTCTCGGCGTGGGCGTCCCCTAGAGTTTGTCCCCTCGGTCATACCCTCCATTATGGCATGCAAGAGACCTTCTTGACGTATTACATGGCCGATCCATCTTGCACGCCTTTCGGACAAGGTCCCGAGCAGGTGCTTTCCTCGTTTGATTCTTTGGAGAACCTCCTCATTTGTAATGTGGTCTCTCCAGGAAATTCTTAATAGTCTTCTATAGGACCACATCTCAAAAGCCTCTAGTCTCCGTTTATCTTTTTCGGATAGGCACCATGTCTCGCAGCCGCACATCAAGATACTCCATACATAGGTTTTGATGAGGAGTACTCTCAGTTTTAGGTCTATATTATTTGATTCAAGTTTTTATTAGATAATGTGTATTATCTACACAGTACCGGTGACGGAAGGTTTGGGATCCATTAGAAGCTGTCGTATGCCTTTCTGGTATTACAGCTGATATGTGTCACTCTAATATCTCTCACCCTTTGAAATAACACCATCTTCACACCCTCACGAAACGCGATATCTTCAAATCTATTACGTCACCCAGCTGCAGTTTGCATTTCAAATACAGGGTATCTCTAAAGAAAGTTTATATTTAGATCGATAAAAAAAACGAAGCCATATATCAATTATGAAAGTACACATTTTGGGAATATATTTCTTAACCCTCCCTTCCCTGTGATGGGTATCTTCTACACGTTGCTTCTAATAACCATCAATATCTCTATACATTTAATAAATACAAGGTTAAGATTTTAGGTATTCCTCCATAATATATTTACGCATTGATTAAAAAAATAATATTAATAATAATCAGAATTCATCGGGTACATCGCAGGTATTTTGTGAACATCGGAAACCAAATTCGTAGCGCTGAGTACGCGACACTATATTCGCATCTCACTCTTGCATATGTTCTAGCTCAATGTTCTCACTCTCGCCGTCCCGCCGCGCCGGCAGTTCCTTTCGGGCTTGCAACCAGAGCGGACCTATACCCGTTCCGTGAGCGTTGCTAGATGATTTTTTAATGTTTTTAGCAATTAACTCTCAATTATTATAATTTTTGACTTCAATTATAATTATATAAGGGGATTAGCTATGAATGTTCCTATTTTTCCGATTTAAAATCGCTATTTTTTTAACGCGTACTGACTACCCTTCACCGGAACGCACGTTTTTATTTTAGCACCTTAAGGGAAAGGTTAAGAATGTGACATTGTTTCTCTTTGTACGTAGATTATCAAATGACATTTGATAGTGCCTTAGCAATGCGAAACACAGCATTCGCTTGAATAGAATAAAACTTCTAGAAAGCGTACGTTTTCATCAATAAATATTTATATGGAGTTTTACTTCATTAAAGAAACATAAAAAATGACGTTTATTTTAAAAGTGAAATAATTATAAAATTACAGTGAAGTGATATTAGTGAATAATTTGATAAAGTGAATAATTCTTCAAAATGTCTGTTTGGTTTACGTATGCAAAGAAGAGACACAGTGCCGCTGTAAAGAGATCACACTCGCTCCCGAAAGTAAGAATAAAATATACATCTTCTTCTTCTTCCTTGTTGTAGACTTATATGGTCTGTTCTCCAGAGTGTTGCTCCTCCTGTGAGGTAGACTCCCAGCTGTTCTTCCATCTTTTAGGAGGTCTTCCACGAGGACGAGTCCCATGAGGCTGATTATGTAGTGCAATATAGGATATATCTATATATGGACAAGAGTATGAAAGAGCTGAAAGGGTTGGATGTAGGTGCCAAAATGAGTGTCATTAAGATTTCTCTTGTATGCGGATGACGCTGTCCTACTCGAAGACAACGAGCATGAACTACAAGTCCTGTATGCATGCGAAATGATCTGATGATGAATGTTAATAAATCCAAGGTAATGATTTTTGAAAAAGAAGAAATCATGACAGTCTGCAACATTAGCGTGAATGGTGAAAATTTGGAGCAAGTAGTTATGTATTTAGGTAGTATGTTTACAAGAGATGGGCGAATGTAGAGGGATACTGAAAGAAGGGTTGGGGCAGGCAACAAAGTGAATGGTGCACTTAAGGTTGCCATCGCAAATAAAAACCTATCCAAAAAGCTAGAATTGGAGTGCACAATGGTGTTCTTCTACCGACCCTTATGTATGGAAGCGAAGCATGGAACTGGCAAAAGAAGGATGAAAGTAGAATAAATGCAGCAGAAATGAGATCTCTTAGACGAATGTGTGGATAGTCTGTATATGATTGAGTGTCGAATTAAAAATTTAAGAAGTGAATGCAGTGCGAATGATGGTGTTATGAACAAAGTAATGAAAGGATCAATTAGATGGTTTGGACATATGGAAAGAATGAATGAAGATAGAATGGTAAAAAAAATATATGTTAACGATGTAAATGGAACCAGAAATAGAGGAAGACCGAGGAAAACGTGCCACGATCAAATAAATCAAATTTTGAATGTCGGCCATGTGAGGAGTCAGAGAAATCGACGCGCGTGCATGACACGATGTATGAATGTTGAGGAAGCAAGAGAAATACGTCAGGAAAGAAATGTGTGGCAGTCCATTCTTTCTGCCTACCCCTTCGGGGAGACGGCGTGCTGGTTAGTTAGTTAGTTTTTTTATATAGGAGATTCTGGTGGTGTCCATTCTTTGAACATGACCATACCAGTCCCTTCTCGCTGTTTGCTCCATCGTATAATATCCTCAACCTCACATATCTCTCTTATTACAGTGTTCCTCACGCGATCTCTCAGTGCCTTGCCTGCTATCGTCCTCAGTGTCTTCATCTCGGAAGTCCTCAAAACTTGTTTGGTCCTTACTGTGTCTGCCCTTGCTTCGAAGCCATATGTTATTTTTGGTCTTACGCATGCTTTATAGATTCTCATCTTACTCTTAATGGCCATGTCTTTGTTTTTCCATATTGTGGATTTTAGAGCGTCAGTATTGCAGCTGCCTTGTTCACTTGGGTTTGTATTTCTTCCCGCAGATCAGCTCCTCCCACCAGGTCTATGCCTAGATACTTGAAGGTCCTGACCTGTTCTATGGGTTGATTCTCTATAAACATGTACAATAATATTCGGGTGGTGGTCTAGGGGATAGAACGCTTGGCTCCTGATCCAGGGGACTTGGGTTCAAGCCTAGACACGACCAGATTCCTTCTTCATTATAATGAGCTATTTTATATTTATTTAATATTATGAAATGCTTCCTAAACCTCGTCCTTTGTCCTACATGCCAAAAACTGTACTCTACGTTATTATTATTATTTTTTTTCCCATCCCGCATTTGTCTCCTCTGCCTCTCCTGTTCTTCCCGCTGTATATTCCTGCGGTGTATATTTTATCTTTTATATAATGTTAATGTATTAAATATTATGCTTATTTATTTATTCAATAAAGTACAGCGGAGCATAGAAGTGAAATTGAGTAGATTAAATGTGGTCTGGCACCCCCTTGTTGTTGCCGTATTTAAATGTAAGTCCCGGATGGACCGGGCAACAGGCCCAGGGAGTGTACGAGCGAGGCTGATAAAAGGGCGCCGCTACGCCCTATAACAGCCTCGGGTATGTGGCGGGAACTTCTATGCTCCTTTAAAAAAAAAAAATGAGCTATTTTCTGCTCACATTGAAGATTGTAAAATAAATTCTAATATCATTGATATAAATCCTAGATGTTAGTCTTTAAAAAAAAAAGTGCTTTAATAACATCGATGTGTTCCATCTTAATGAAAGTGATTTAAAAAAAATGGTTGGAGCAACCCTTCGAGGCGAATGAAACTAGTCACTCTACTTTTTTTTTACATTTCAAAATTATATTTCATATTTAATTATTCATTATTACTAGTACTAATAGTTTTTTCTTTAACTTATCAAAGTGTTACTTTATTCTTCTCTTATATATTTAACTCGCTGTATGAATGTGGAGGAATCTAGAGCGGTGTGTCAGGATTGAGTAGTGTGGCGGTCTACTCTCTCTGCCTACGTTTTCGGAGAAACGGTGTGATGTTTAATTTTGTTTTTACGTATTTAATAATAACACTAGCTTTAAATAACGCATTATATGAGCTTTGACTCCGTTTTCGAAGCAAAGTGTCTGCGTCACATTTACGTTATGTTTGATACATAACGTATCAGGTACGCCATGATAGTTTACGACAGTGCGTCACGAAACAGCGTCACCAGCTCACATTACGCACAGTATGACGATTTTTTCAATTTTTCATCTCTTTCATAAAAGTTATATAGATTTCTTGTTTATGGAACAAGGTAACTAACTAATCACGTTTTACCGATATGAAGGACCACACATGTTTCAATTTTTTTACACTTCTTAAGGATCATGCATTTAATAAAATGAAATCACTCTTCTGCAATGATAACATAAATTTGAAACTCCGCCAGAGAACGATCAAATGCTATGTGTGGTCTGTTTTATTGTATGGATGTGAAATTTGGACCTTAAAAGTCAACTCAATGAACAGACTGGAAGTTCTAAGTCATTCTAAGTCGGAAGAATCGATGAACGTGCATGTTACGATGTATGAATGTGGAGGAATCAAGAGAGGTATGTCTCTCTGCCTGCTCTTCCGGGGAGACGGCGTGATGGTTAGTTAGTTTGATTAGTTAGTTAGTTTATATCTGTTGAGATAATGTAAGAAGTGAATGCGGTGCAAATGATGGTGTCATGAACAAAATAATTAAAGGATCATTAAGATGGTTTGGACATGTGGGAAGAATGAATGAAGAAAGAATGGTAAAAAAATATGTTAACGGTGTAAATGGAACCAGAAATAGAGGAAGACCGAGAAAAACGTGGCACGATCAAATACATCAAATATTGAATGTCGGCCATGTGAGGAGTCAGATAAATCGACGCGCGTGCATGACACGATGTATGAATGTTGAGGAATCGAGAGAAATATGTCAGAAAAGAAAAGAGTGTGGCAGTCCACGCTTTCTGCCTACCCCTTCGGGGAGACGGCGTGATGGTTAGTTAGTTTTAGTTTATTTTTTCTGTTATTCATCTCTTTCATGAAAGCTATACAGATTTCTTGTTTATTTAACAAAGTAACTAACTTTCCATGTTTTACTGAAGGGGTATGCAGATACGAAGGACCACACATACTTCTATTTTTTCACACTTGAGAATATTTAACATTCTTAGAGCTGTATTTTTTTGAACACTTAGCCGACATTTTAAATTCAATCGATTTAATCCTGCCAAGTTTTCCGATTCGAAACAAACAAACAAACTCTATCCTAGCAAACCTCTCTAGCTTCCTCCACATTCATACAACGAGTCATACACGCACGTCGATTCCTCCGACTTCTAACATGACCAATCTTTAAAATTTGATTAATTTGGTCATGCCATGTTTTCCTCGGTTTGCCTCGATTCCGTACCCCATTTACATCATTAACGTATACTTTCTTAACCATTCTTTCTCCATCCATGCGCTCCATATGTCTGAACCAACGCAGCGATCTTTTCATAATTTTGTTCATAATACCTTCTTCCGCTCTACATTCCTTTCTTATATCAGCATTTGAGATTCTGTCGTATATCGTTCTACCACACATACGTCTTAGGGACATCATCTCTACCGCATTTATTCTGCTCCCATCCTTCTTCTGCCAGTTCCATGCTTCGCTTTCATACATTAGAATGGTTAAGAAAGCATACGTTAATAATGTAAATAGAATACGGGGTCGAGGCAGGCCGAGGAAAACATGGCATGACCAAATTTATCAGATTTTAAAGGTTAGTCATGTTAGAAGTCGGAAGAATCGACGTGCGTGTATGACTCGCTGTATGAATGTGGGGGAAACTAGAGAGGTGTGTCAGGATAGAGTAGTGTGGTGGTCCATTCTCTCTGCAACGGCGTGATGGTTTGTTTTGTTTGTTTGGAATTTTTTTAAGTAAAAATATTAGTCGGAAAAATTGACGAGCTTGCGAGTCGCGATTTAAGAATGTAGGGGAGGGCGAGAGGTGACGCAGTGAAGCCGGCAGACGATTGAATGACGCGCCCCCTAAATACTGTGCATTTATAGATATCTATTAATATTTCAGCAAGAGATAATATCACTTGTCTGGAAGCATTTGCCCTCACGCTAAAAAAATAATTTGTTATATTTCTTTTCGAATATATTTTCAAATTAATTTGATTTATGAATAAATCACTTATTTGTAAAGTATTGCAGGGATATTTTCAAATTAATTTGATTTATGGATAAATCGTTTATTTGTATAGTATTGCAGGGATAACCAATCTTTATCGCTTTCATGCAAAATTTAACTTTATCTCACTAGAGACGAAGATGCAAACTGGAAACTGAATATGGTGATCGAGGTGTTTACAGGACTTATGACCTGTCATTGGTTGGGTTAAGCGCACGCTTTACGTAATTACAACATTCCCCATTCCACCTTTCTTATGACCACCATGGCTTTCATGCACGTAAAAAACATTTATATATTATATTTTTTATGTATATTAAAATGAACTAACTAACTAACCATCACGCCGTCTCCCCGGAGGGATAGTAAAAAATAATGGACTGCCACACTTTTCTTTCTTGATATACTTCTCGCTTCCTCAACATTCATACACTGTGTCATGCACGCGCGTCGGTTTCTCCGACTTCACGCGTGGCCGACATTCAATATTGGATTTATTTGATCATGCCACGTTTTCTTCGGTCTTTCTCTATTTCTAGTTCCATTAACATCGTGAACATAGATTATTTTTTACAATTATTTCTTCATTAATTCTTTCCATGTGTCCAAACCATCTTAATGATCCTTTCATTATTTTGTTCATAACACCATCATTCGCACCGCATTCACTTCTTATACTTACATTTGACACTTTATCATAAATTAATATCGTCTTACGCATGCTTTATAGATTCTCATCATACTCTTATTGGCCATGTCTTTGTCTTTCCATATTCTGAATTTCTTGAAGGTCCTGACCTGTTCTATGGGTGGATTTTCTATAACCAGGTTACATGTTTTGTGTGTTTTAGAAAAGGTCAAACATCTTGTTTTTTCTAAAGAGATCGTCATGTTGTATTTCTTACAGGCGTGATGTATGGAAGTGAAGCATGGAACTGGCAAAAGAAGGATGAAAGTAGAATAAATGCAGTAGAAATGAGATCTCTAAGACGAATGTGTGGCAAATCTGTATATGATAGAGTGACAAATGCAAGTATAATAAGTGAATGTGGTGCGAATGAAAGTGTTATGAACAAAATAAGGAAAGGGTCATTAAGATGGTTTGGACACATGGAAAGAATGAGTGAAGACAGAATGGTAAAGAAGGTATATGTAAACGGCGTGAACGGAGCTAGAAATAGAGGAAGGCCGAGGAAAACGTGGCACGATCAAATCAATCAAATATTGAATGTCGGTCACGTGAGGAGTCGGAAAAATCGACGTGCGTGCATGACAAGATGTATGAATGTAGAGGAAGCGAGAGGCGTATGTCAGGACAGAACAGTGTGGCGTTCCATTCTTTCTGCCTACCCCTCCGGGGAGACGGCGTGATGGTAAGTTAGTTAGTTAGTTAGTGATGTAGTCTGTCTAGCATTTTTTGTAAGTCATTATTGTTTTCAGCTATGATTATAGCATCGTCTGCATAACATACCACATTGATAATTTGCTCTCCCATCCTATATCCCAGTTGTCATCATCATCGGCTGTCCCTCGTGTCCTAGGAAGTCTGTCCTTCACGGTTGTGGGTCTGCATGTGACTGAAGAGCCCGATCCTGGACCCACAAATTCTGGGGCATCTGGGGCAGGGAAGGCGCTTGTATTGAAGCCGTCACCGTCTCCCAGTGGTCTCTCCTTTCTCCTCCTGCTCCTCTCTGCGACGTCGTCTCTGCGCTGTGCTTCAAAGTCTTGCGTGCCTTTATGTACTGCTGTTCTCCACCTAGGTCTGTCTTCTGCAGTCTTTTCCCAGCAATCACAGTCGATGCCAGTCTTTTGTAGGTTTCCTTTAAGGGAGTCCTTAACCCTCCCTTCCCTGTGATGGGTATCTTCTACACGTTGCTTCTAATAACCATCAATATCTCTATACATTTAATAAATACAAGCTTAAGATTTTAGGTATTCCTTCATAATATATTTACGCATTGATTAAAAAAATAATATTAATAATAATCACAATTCATCGGGTACATCGGAGGTATTTTGTGAACATCGGAAACAAAATTCGTAGCGCTGAATACGCGACACTATATTCGCATCTCACTCTTGCATATGTTCTAGCTCAATGTTCTCACTCTCGCCGTCCCGCCGCGCCGGCGGCACTCACTTTCGGGCTTGCAACCAGAGCGGGTCTATGCCCGTTCCGTGAGCGTTGCCAGATGTTTTTTCAATATGTTTTTAGCAATCAAATCTCAATTATTATAATTTTTTACTTCAATTATAATTATATAAGGGGATCAACTATGAATGTTCCTGTTTTTTCGATTTAAAATCGCTATTTTTTTAACGCGTACTGACTACCCTACACCGGAACGCACGTTTTTATTTTAGCACCGTAAGGGAAAGGTTAAAGCGTTTCCTCTGACCACCGTGTGAGCGTTTCCCTTGGGTAAGCAGAGAGTACATAATTTTCCTTGGGAGTCTTGTCTCAGGCATTCGGACGACGTGACCCAGTTGCAGCGAACGCGTAGCACACAAGTCTTATAAATTCTCCCTTTGCCGCTGATATTCATGTCAGGGTTTTTTTCCAAATGGAATTATTCAAACATCCTGATGTGACCGCAGCATTGTTTACTTGACCCATCAACAAAACAAAATTTAAATGATCTAATTTTAAAGACACCACGTACGCCACTGCGTGGGATAATTTTACACCGGAGTACGCGACAGTGGGCCGGCCTAACTTTAGCCGGGTGTGGTAACACCTCAAGCTAAATTGGTTCGTCCTGTTCCACGACACGCCATTATTAATTCTAATTAATTATACCCCATAAAACATTCGCCCAACCATTTTGTCTCTGATTTACAACTCTATCATATTAGAGTTTCTAAAATAGTGGCGTAGTTGGGAATCCGGTTTAGATCTCACCAGTTACGGCGCTGTGTAATCACTACACATTTCAAATCAAATCAAATCAGTTTATTAACTCAAAAGACATTACAAACAGGAAAAAGTTTAAGGCATCCGTTGAGTACAGGTAAAATTTTATAAAAATACAACATAGTACCAGGAACGCATTAGAGATGGTTCGGCATTAGGAAGACAAGATACTTTATAAAGTCGAGAGTACCTTCACTAATATGAAAGACGTCGATCTCCGAGGAGACCGCGTTCAGCAGACTAATTGCTCTTCCCACTAGTGTCACCAGAGGCAGATTGGTTCTGGTGGCCGGTAGATAAAACAATCTGTGCTGTCGCATGTGTACAAACCATCTTAACGTTCCTTTCATTATTTTGCACCGCATTCACTTATATATTTTCATTCCACACTCTATCATACACAGACTTTCCACATATTCGTCTAAGAGATGGATGATTTATTTATGAAATATTATTTTAAAAAAAAAACTACGAATGACTTTTCGTGGATGAATTTGAATAAATTGGCGAGATAGCGCAGAAATATACGCCATTTTAACTATAGGATGAATTCTTCGAAATGAGTTTTGGTTTTATTTCAACAGATGGCAGTTTTACCTTACCATAAACAAATTGTATATATTGCGCGAAGTTTAAACATATATTTTAAGATCGAAGTATTCCAATTTCGAATATTTTAATGAAAATAATATTCTGCTTGTTGCAGCAGCTCCGACACTCGCAGGCAGACTCCTTCAACTCCACGACCTTCATCGAAGACGGCGAAGAGAGCGGGGGCGGACAAGGAGGGCGCCCCATTTCACAGCTATCAGACATGAGCAGTGAGAATGGCGGTAAGTTTGCTAGATGGTCATTTATTTTTTATACTATAGGTATAATGTTTCATTGGCATAGAATTTTAATGGCATGGGAAGTGTTTTAATGGCATAGTTTTTTAATGAAATAGGAAGTGTTTTAATGGCGTAGTATTTTATTAACACATGTAAGTGTTTTAATAGTTTAGTTAGTATATTAATGGCGAAGATAGTATTTTAATGGTATTTGTAGTGTTTTAAGGGCATACTATTTAATAGCATGGGTAGTGTTTTAATGGCGTAGTATTTTATTAACACATGTAAGTGTTTTAATAGTTTAGTTAGTATATTAATGGCGAAGATAGTATTTTAATGGTATTTGTAGTGTTTTAAGGGCATACTATTTAATAGCATGGGTAGTGTTTTAATGGCGTAGTATTTTATTAACACATGTAAGTGTTTTAATAGTTTAGTTAGTATATTAATGGCGAAGATAGTATTTTAATGGTATTTGTAGTGTTTTAAGGGCATACTATTTAATAGCATGGGTAGTGTTTTAATGGCGTAGTATTTTATTAACGCATGTAAATGTTTTAATAGTTTAGTTAGTATATTAATGGCGAAGATAGTATTTTAATGGCATCTGTAGTGTTTTAAGGGCGTACTATTTAATAGCATGGATAGTGTTTTAAGGGCATAGTATTTTATTAGCATATATAGTGCTTTAATGACGAATTATTTTACTGGCATTTGTAGTGTTTTAATGCGAAATATTTAATGGCATGGGTAGTGTTATAAGGGCATAGTATTTTAATGGCGTAGGTAGTGTTTTAATGGTGTTTTTATTGACATGTGTAAGTGTTTTAATAGCATAGTTAGTACAGTAGAACGTCGTTTATCCGGAATAATTGGAACCGGAGGTGTTCCGGATACCGATATTTCCGGATAATCAAATAAGCGCTAATTATTTTTGCAAAATATGGTATGTGTCGATTTTTTTCCTCGGCTCATATATTGATTATGAAATTACAAATCTGACTGCAAAAACAAGTATGTATGTAGTACATGTACGAGGGTAATTCGTAAAGTAAGGTTCCCTATGCTGTCAATAAAGATAGCGGCGCGCTGGGAGAAATCTGGCAACACTGGCTGACTCATCAACTCCTCCGCTCTCTATCCCTGCCACTCCCGCCACGCTACACCCCTCAGTGTCGGCCTGGCAGCCATCGAAGATGGAGCTTCCTATAGCTGTTTCCGCCAGATGCGAAGTTGATAGCATAATGCTTGAGGATCGGAGGATTACCATTAACCCTTAACCTGTCCGGTAGTGAGCTTAAAAAAAAAAATCGGTCCCGCTGGAGTGAGGTTTTTTTTTTATTGAAAAAAAATCAAATAATAATGTCAATGTGTAGAATATGAAAAAAAAAATTGTATTTTCATAGAAACTAGCTCAAAAAAATCAGTAATAAGCAATTTAGAACAAAAAAACAAAAATTCTTTCCCAGAAATCCCAAACCATTGGTCAGTCAAAAGAGATAACATTTTTTCTTGTAAAAATAATTTTTCTTTCCGCGGTTTGAATTATTCCAAGATGAATGTATATTTCAACTTTTTTGCACCCACTTACACATAATATTACACTATTTACACTTAAACTTTTTACATTATTTTTATTATAAAATCTCAATATAGGTATCTTTTCACACATATCAATTACAAACAATATTCTGATTATTATATATACAATCGAAGCAATACAATCGTCTTCTCTAATTAATATTGTTTTTTTGTATGGTAGTCCTCAAAACACGGATACACACAAAGCGCAACATTGCAGTCGGTGCACATATTTTGTGTCACTTCTTTTTTGAGGCCGAACTGCTGTATGTGTACACACATGACATCGTCGTTGAGTTCGTCTTCCTTGGGCTGCAGTTTGTGGTACGGGGTGAATAAAATGTTTCCCTGAAAGGCGAGTTGGATGATCCACTACTTGCTTTCCACCAGATGATGTCGGCCTGTTTGTATGATATTTTTCGACCATCTGGACTATTAAATTTTCACGAAATTCGCTGAATGATTGAACCTTTTGCGTTTTTAAACGATACAAAAAGAAAGCATTTAGTGTTCCAATATCAATCAATCTGAAGAAAAAATTTGTGTACCATTTTAGAGACTTACGGGAACTATCCGCGAAGCCCAATATGCGATCCACTTTATCGACAGCTCCCATATGTTTTGAATACTCTAAAACTGCCTCTGGTTTTATTTTATTTTCTCCCGTAGAATAATCGATTTTATTAGTAACGACCATTGAATTTGTGTGAATATTAGTAAGCATTATTACATCCCTTTTATCATGCCATTTCAGCGCCATGAGATTGTCAGAATGCAAGAACTTTATTTCACCTTTTTTCAATTTGTCATTACCAAATTTAGGCATATTTTTTCGGTTTGCTCTAGCTGTTCCACATGCGTTAGTTTTATGTTTATGCAAAAAATCAAACAATGCTGGACTTGTATACCAGTTGTCTAAAAAAATTCTGTGACCTTTGTCTAAATAATCACTAAGCATAATGGTAACCACTGATCCTGAGATGCCAATGTCGGGATTCATTTCTATGTCTGAATCAGATCCAGTGTACACAATTAGATCCAAAACATAACCGGTGAGTGCATCACAGTCTACAAATAATTTTATCCCAAATCTGTGGCGTTTAGAGGGAATATATATTTTGAATGAAAGTCTTCCTTTCCATAACAAGAGACTCTCGTCTATACACAGATTTTGATAAGGATAAAATGTATATTTGAAAATGGTCTTCATCGGTACCAGAAGATTTCTTATTTTACACAATTTATCGGTTGTTCTAATGTCGTTATCAGAAAAATGCAGGGCTCGCAGCAAAAGTAAAAATCTGTCTTGGGAAAACAGTACATTGAAAAATGGTGTCTCAATTATTGGATTATTTGTCCAGTATTTCTTTAACGAGTTTTTTCCCACAAGACCCATCAGCATAATTGTGGCTAAAAACATATATATTTCAGCCTCCGTGGTGTCTTTCCACCTCTTCATTTTTGAACGTAGAGAAATGTCTAAAGAAATTTTTGCTGCATATTTATTTGTTTCCAAAACAATTATATTGATTATATGAAGCGAGAAAAATACTTCAAAAAAATCAATTTCCAAAGAATTTTCGGTAACAGGAATATTCGATTGTAAACCCGAGTTACTGGAATCGAATTCATGAATAATAGGCGTAAATTCACCATAATGCCATTTACGGTGATCAACTTTTTTCTGTTTAGCTGCCAAACAACTAGGGACAGTTTCTTCTTCATCGGATATATCGGATTCACCGGATGAGCTATCTGAATGTATTGGTAAATCGTCGATATTTTCGTATAGATCCTCATCTTCACTCTCGATCAAAATACTTGTAATGTCTTGTTCACTCATAGGGTTAACCATTTTCATAAATTTAAAATAAATGTAAAATAAATCAAATGTTCCAGAACCAAAAACACTGTCTAATTACGGTAAAACAGATGTACTCGTTACTTATAATATAAATAACTCACGTAACAAATACAGTTTAGTAATATTACACTTCGCAATACAAAAAAAAAACTATTGAATTTAGTTTCAACTTCAATTCAAGTTGTCAAAAAAACAAAGTCTAATCACTGTAAAACAGATGTCTATTTGTCTTATAACACAAAATAATAACTCACAGAATATATAAAGTCAAATAATATAACAGTATTTAGTTCGCAATACGTAAAATAAACTGTTGAATTTTGTTACGAAACTGTCAAAAATTGAATTCAAACCATACTAAATCACAGTCGGTACATTCAAATATAATGAATATACACAAAGCATAACGGATAAACAATTAAAAAAGCAAAACAAATAAGATATTTAATGTAAATGTCACTGAACAATCACTGTTTTATTTCGTCTGACACTGTGTTAAAACCGTTCGCGAAACAATAGTTGCGATTTACCGCGAATCGATCTGTGACGTCACGGAATATTTGACCAGGTCATAACTCTGTCGGTATCATAGATAGATCGCTAAAATCTTCGATAAGTTGTGTTAAACTGTCCATAGATGTCAATGACCTTCAGTTTTGAGAAATAAATTTAACAATATTTAATTTGTAGGCGCAATCGTACAGGTACGGCCATACTCCTTCTGGAAAAAAAAATTCTTGCCGTACAGTTACGGCCATACCACCGGACAGGTTAACGTACCGTGTTCAAAACAAAACGCTTGCTCCCATGTGGTAAGTTCAGTTTACCGCTAACTTTATCTAAATATCAAGCATATGACTAGATGAATCAAAATTTAATTTATGTCATCTTGTAGGGAATTTCATTAGGAATAGATCGATATCTATAACATACATGGATTATTTGAAAAACATATCATTATTAATTTTTTTCTGGAACCATGCGATTTCTGATATGTAATGCGTCACAGCATACGAGCGACTAAACATCAGGTATATACTTGTCTGCGCGCCGCGGCCGGCGGGGCGAGGATAAAGGCACCTAGGCAAAATGTATAGTACGTTCAAGACAACGAGTACGTATTAATATTTGTCCCTTTTGGTAAAGTGTTAATATTTTCACAGTTCTGATATTATTAAGTTGCGTGCTGCGTTTCCGTCCACAGTCGGTATTATTACGTACCTATGAAAAGGCCAAACATATAATTTATAATACGTTCAAAACAGCGAGTAAGTATTTGTCACTTTTGATAAAGTTGTAAATATTAGCAAAACAAATTCTACCTTAACACGAATGAAGGTGAGGGCAGTCTTAGAAAATATTTTTTTTTGGGATGAAGGAAGTAATTTTTTGCTTTTTTTTTTATTACGAAATATTGAGAACACTTCAATGGAGGATTACAATTTTTTTTATAATATTAGGGTCCATAGGTTTTAAGAAAATCAACTTTAAATTGGCAGTGGAAACTCAATTGACCACATGGCAACGCGACGGTTAACGAACTTGCTCCTCGTATTCCTGGGACTTCCAACACAACAATTCACAAAATTTTAACTGAAAAATTAGGCTATCGAAAGGTATGTGTATAATGCTCACAGAAAACCACAAGCAGAAACGTGTTGAGCGTTCGACCTCATGTCTCAAATCAAACTCAAGAACTGCTGACAGATTTTGGCTGGACTGTTTTGCCCCACCCACCCTACAGTCCGCACCTAGTTAAAGGAACACTTGGGTGGAATGCGCTTCCATACTGATGATGATGTCAAGGAAGAGGTTATTCGATTTCTCAGAGGAATGGCGGCAGAATTTTATGACTTGGGGATACAAAAGTTGGAGCATCGTCTGCAAAAGTGTTTAGACAGAAACGGCGATTATGTAGAAAAATAGAGTAAGTTTTAAGCTTTAAAATGATGTATAATGCTAAGGAAAACAATAAAACTGTATATTTAAAAAATATATGGGAACCTTATTTTATGAAAGACCCTAGTACATAAAAAGGATTACAATACTCTACAGTACTGGAAAAATAATTGGAGTTTTTTTATAACAAGATTTTCTCGTCTTTTTTACTTCATCATCTAGGCTTGTTCGGATAATTGACGTTCCGGTTAACTGACGTCCGGTTAAACGACGTTCTACTGTATTTAAATAGCATAGGTAGTGTTTTAATGACTTAGACTTTTAATGGCACAGATAGTATTTTAATGGCGAAGGCAATGTTTTAATGGCATAGTATATTATTAATATATATTTTTTTGTTTCACAAAAAAAAAAAAATGTAATCATACTGGTCAATTCTTTGGCATATAAGATAGGAATAATACTCCAGGCGACTTCTAAACAATACGCTAATAGGCTGATAACCTTCGCATTGTGTTAATAAAGTAGTTTGCTAAAATGCTAAAAATCATTCTCCATAGATGGCGTTAGTGGGTGGATTATATAGGTTCATCTTAAAAAGATTCACTAGTATAATCAAATCTACATAGAGGGCCAATTAAAACTGACACGTGAAGATAGGCATGGATTTGGAGTATACATAAAAATTATTTAAGTTGTTTATTGTATATATACAACTTCCAAAAAATTATCATGCATGACCAAAATAACAATGGTGGAATGGGGAATGTTGTAATTACATAAAGCGTGCGCTTAACCCAACCAATGACAGGTCATAAGTCCTGTAAACACCTTGATCATCCATATTCAGTTTCCAGTTTGCTTCTTCGTCTCTATTGAGATACAATTAAATTAGTATATTATTAATGGCATAGTACTGGCAAGCGTGGCGTTGTAATGCCAACCACCCCCCGTATGACATGTCATACATGGAGAAGTATGGGTGTGCCTATGTCCAGCAGTTGACGACAACGGCTGTTAAAGAAGAAGAAGAGAGTATATTATTGACATATATAAATGTTTTAATAAATTAGGTAGTAGGTATATTAATGGCGTAGTGTTTAAATGTCTTGTTATTGTTATTATGTGTATTATCAAAACTTGTAAGACGTGTTATTAACCTTTTATCAACTTCCCCAGGACTATCGTACGGGGTGGAGGCGCCTCGCAGGCAGCACAAGTCCGGAGCCCTGAGCCCCCGGGCCAGGGAGGACCTTCAGCGCCCCCTCACTAGATACCTCCCCATAGACCATGATGACCTCAACCTCAGAGCGCACATAGAATCAGCAGGTAACCATAACCTCTTCATTATCCAATTGATTTTAGATAAACTTAAGGCGTTAACACTGTGGAGTTCCATAAAGACAATTTTTTTTATGAATTAACCTTCCCACTCCTTTGTGGAATGCCAGCCGACATGGCTATATGTACGCTACAACTCAGTTGTCGGCTGGCGGCCGACAAGATACGACTAGCGCGCGCGGTGCATTTTCGCGCGCAAAACTTGACACGTGTCGTTGTTTCTTGTGATTATTCGTTAAAAAAAACATTTAATTTCACGTTTTAACAAGATTTTGACTGTTTTCCGTTTTTATTTTACTTCTCCATAGATGGCGTTAGTGGGTCGGTTGTATAGGTTAATTCTTGAAAAAATTCACAAGTGCAACCAAATCTACATAGATGGCTGACTGAAACTGACACGTGAAGATAAATATGGATTTTGAAGTATATATACATCTTCCAAAATTTGTCATGCATGATCACAAATAACAAAGGTGGAATGGGGAATGTTGTAATTACATAAAGCGTGCGCTTAACCCAACCAATGACAGGTCATAAGTCCTGTAAACACCTTGATCATCCATGTTCAGTTTCCAGTTTACGTCTTTGTCTCTATTGAGATACAATTAAAATTTATTTTACTTTAAAATAATCATTGCAAATTCGCATAACCTAAAATAGCGGGAACTTGGCGTGATACGTCATGCAGAGGAGCGATTAGAGTACAAGCCCCACTTCATTGCGAAACCGGACAAAGGTTCTAAAGACTGTACTGTGAGCAGTAAAAGAAAGATTCCAGGGGGAAGACGGGAAACAGTGTGGTTTTGTAAGACCTGTTCCAGAAAACCTGGTAACCATCCTGGAGATTGTTTTAAAAAGTACCATACTATGCAAAACTACAAGTAGTCCATAATTTTTTTTGTAAATTGTTTTTTATTTGAAGAATAAATCATTACAAATGCTTTTTTAACGTTTTTTTTGTAAGTACCTATCAATAAAAATATGAAATAAATCAAATTAGAGTTGGCTGACAAACAATATAAAAAAATAACGTAGTGGTAAGGGTTAAAACCTTGTTTTTTCTACTTTTTCGAAGGCTTTACATCTTCATCATCGGGAGAATGATATACTTAACAAAATTATTACACAATGAATGCAAGAACCTTCTTCTTCTTTTAATAGATCTGACAATCTTTGACACAGAAATCATGTCTCGTTGGATGATGAGATCCAGCTGTCCCTCCATCTCTTAGGCGGTCTTCCAGGTGGGCGGTGTCCGGAGGGGATTTCATAAGCGGCTGTATCTGCAAGTCTGTCACCATCCATTCGGGCTACATGGTCCCTCCAGTATCTTCTTCTGGATCTACTCCACTGAAAGATATCCTCTATTTCGCAAGTTTTTCTTATGTCTACGTTGCGGACACGATCTCGGAGCGTTTTTCCAGTGATTGACCTTCATATCCGATGTTCTTAGTAGTCCCTTGGTTCGCACAGTGTCGGCCCGCGTCTCTACAGCGTACGTCATGATAGGTCGCACGCATGTTTTATAGATTCTGATCTTGCTGTCGACACGTATGTGCTTGTTCTTCCAGACCAGATACTTCAGGCATCCTGACACGGTAGAGGCTTTACTGACTTGAACGAACCTAGAAGAAAGAATCTAGGAACATATATTATTATTTTTATGTTATTGGTTGTATCAGTTGAAAATAAATTAAATTTATTATAAGTAAAATGTGATTTTTCTTCATTTCAGGACACCAAGTGGACCTCTGTCCTCACATAATCATAGATTCAACATCGTGTCGGGGCTATCTTCATAAGCTGGGAGCCAAATTTCACGGCTGGTCAAAAAGGTAAACCTACTTCTTCTTCTTCGATGGCCCTACGGCCTTAGCCTCCATTATTCCTCGTCTCCAACTCCTGCTTCGAACCTCCAATTTGACACTCGTAACAATTTAGCTGCATTTTTCCCTATTTCATCCTCCCATCGTAGCCTTGGTCGTCCAAAAAATAGGCAAACCTAACAAAACAATATTCAATATTCGTGCACATATCGAGAGGATTTGTGACATTGCACTAAGGATGTTGGGCTTCATCATTCGGACTGGAAGAGTTTTCAGAAATCCCAATGTGCTCCGAGTCCTATACAACGCGTTGGTTCGGAGCAGACTCGAAAGTGGTTCTGTGATATGGAGTCCTCACGAGGCGAAATCTTCCGTTATGCTGGAGAGGGTTCAGAAAAAATTTCTGAGGTATCTCTACATGATCAAATCAGTTTATTAACTCAAAAGACATTACAAACAGCAAAATGTTTAAGGCATCTATTGAGTACAGGTAAAATATTATAAAAATACAACATAGTACCAGGAACGCATTAGAGATGGTCCGATATTAGGAAGACAAGATGCTTTCTAAAGTATTTGTCCCCTGAATGTACATTCACTGCACTGTTGGGTCAGTCATTTCCTAGTGCGCCCTTGGAGTAATTGATTTTACAAAACGGCGCACTTAAAATACAAATCATCATAATAATAAATAAATAAATCACTAATATGAAAGACGTCGATCTCCGAGAGACCGCGTTCAGCAGACTGATTGCTTTTCCCACCGGTGTCACCAGAGGCAGATTGGTTCTGGTGGCCAGTAGGTAAAACAATATGTGCTGTCACTGTCGGAGAAATCTATCAGGGACAAAAAGACCAACACCCTTCAGCACGGCCCAGTTCTCGAAATATTCCCTGATTAATTTAAAGAAATGGGTAATGAGATGTCCATCTCTTTGAAGCTGTAAAGAATTGGTTCCAAGCATTCCTAAAAGAAATGCCGTGGGGTAGAGTATAAAATAAATAATAAGTATAAAATGATTATTTTCGTTTCAGATGGTTTGTGTTTGACCGCTTCTCCAAGACCATGGTCTACTACTCGGACAAGAGTGAGAAAAAACCCAGAGGTGGCGCCTGCTTCCAGGTTAATATAATTCTTAATTCAAATTTAAAAAAAATTGCATTCCGACCAGTTCTTGGTTTAAATATCAAACGAATACCAAAGATGGCAGCACATAATGGTATTCTATTGCCTGGATTTATGTTCTGGATGGTCTTCGACAGCATCAGCGCATAATGTTTTATCTTTCATCTAGTGGATCCAACAGACATTGTCATTCCTGAACATTGGCTTGTTCGCTATTTCAATATGTTTTGTCAATGAATAATACACTTAATACGCACGCAATTGTGTCATGTCATACCGGATCTACACAACGCTACAACGCAAGTGATTTACGCATGCTTAAACACAGAGTTCAACATCAGCGCCATCTATATAAACAACCAAAAAAAAAGAAAAATTAACCATCCCACCGTCTCAGGGGTAGGCAGAAAGAATGGTCTGCCACACTTTAACCGATGCGGCACTCCATCCTTTTATTTTCGCCCCCGGGATGGGTTGCTAACCTCATCAATAGGCATCTCCAAACAAACATAACTATTATATATTGAACGCTAAGTCATTTGCACTTTGGAATTCCACAGTAATATACTTAGGAAATTGAAAATAACTTTGTTTAATCCACTATTTATTTAAAAAATATTTAAAAACACGACATGTTTTGGAGGATACCTCCATCTTCAGGTGTAAAAATATAATAAAAACATAACTCTAGCACACTAACTCTGTATAACGGACAGCCTAAATACAAGGAAATCCACACTAGGCGAACTCCTCAGCAATAGGAAGATTAGTTGAGCCGAAGCGTTGCCCCAGTACAAATTTCGGGGATCGAGCGTTCGCGGTAGCCGGTCCATCAGCTTGGAACAATCTCCCTTCACACCTCAGATGCATAAATGATCCGACAGATTTCAGATCTAAATTGAAAACCCATCTTTTTCATATTTCATACCCAATTTAAACATTTATACTTTGTTCTACTATACAATTAAATCAATCGCTTTTTAAGCGGTCACATTTAGACTTTTAGATTTAATACACGCCTTAATGCGCCCTTGAGGTGATTACATCACAAAAACGGCGCTTTAAAAGTTAGCATATTATTATTATTAATTATAAACTATTCTCAGAAAGTTAATTATTCATGAACTTCTCAGAAGGTTTAAGCTCACTTACCAGGTTCAATTGTGAATCTAAACCATCCAGGGACCCACTTAAATACAAATTTCATAAAAATCTGTCCAGCTGTTTGATTTGTATCTTTTATTTTTCAGGTTATCGAAGAAGTATACCTCGACCATTTGAACGTGTCCAAATCTCCATCCCCCCTGACCACGTTTGTCATCAAGACCCATCAACGACGATACTACCTCATGGCGCCATCAGGACAGGCAGCGAGGATATGGATCGACGTCGTTTTCACCGGCGCGCAGGGATACACTGAATACATGCGCTGACGCACCTCCGAAGTTGTATATTTGTGATTTAAAAATATTTACGAACAAACGTGAGGCGAGTCGTTCTAAACTTTGCAAATATTACAGCAATTAACTTATTATCTGCGTAAAGGGTATTAAAACCAGTTTACTGGACTCGTAGTGACTGCGGGAAGGGTATAAATAAATACCCCTTTCAAGGACTTGGCGTAAACTGTTGGAAGTGTATTTTTACACAATTTAAATGACGCATTATTAACCTTTTCCACGCGTTTATTTGCTCCGTTTTATCTATACCCCTTATTCTTCTCTTTGCTAGCCTTCTTCCCTCCACTGCTGAATGCCTCTTCCAATTTCTTCCACTCGTCTCTATCCTGCCCCCTTTGTATCCAAGATTTTCCAACCCTTTTGACAATATCATCGGTCCATCTCATCGGTGGCCTTCCGACACTTTGCCTATTTGCCCATGGTCTCCAACTGAGTATCCTGGGTGCCCATCTGTTGCCACCCTGTCTAGCCAAGTGTCCAGCCCATTGCCATTTCAATTTTGCCACTCGGTCCATGACGCCAGCAACCCTGGTGCGGCGTCTGATTTCTTCATTCCTTATGCGGTCACGCAAGCTCACACCAAGTATCTTTCCATGGACCTCTGTGTACACTTGAGCCTGTGGGCACTTTTTGCTGTAAGAGTTGTCGTCTCTAGTCAGTATGTCATCATGGGCAGTATACACATGTCGTAGACCTTTCTTTTGAGACAAACCGGTATTTCATCATTTTCAAAGACATGTCTCAGTTTACCAAATACCCCCCCTACGTGGTACATATTTTCAAATACCTATGTACGCAATTAAATGACAAATTATAGCATTATGGCATGATCTATTGGACTATATAGACAGAACAGACTATTCTCTACAATATGAAAACAGTGGGTCAACACTCTTAGATGTTTAGAATAACAAAAACATTAAATTTTATACAAAAACATACCGTATCTTTCGAATGTGGTCGCGCCATTCACTCAGCGTGTGTGTTCCAAATATTACATTGCAGTAATATAGGCACTAAGTACCAAAAGAATACACAAATAACTAACTAACTAACTAACCATCACGCCATTTCCCCGGAGGGGTAGGCAGAGAGGATGGATCGCCACAATGGCCTGTCCTGGCATACCTCTTGGGCTTCCTCTACATTCATACATCGATTATTCCGACTTCGAATGTGGCCACCTTTTAGTAATTGATTAATTTGGTCATGCCATGTTTTCCTCGGTCGTCCTCGGCTTCTTTTCCCACTCACGCTGCTTGTGTACAACTTTTTAACCATTCTACTCTCATCCATTCGTTCCATATGTCCAAACCATCTCAGGGATCCTTTTTTAATTTTATCCATGATGCAGTCATCTGCCTTACATTTCTTTCTTATTTCATCATTCGGTATTCTATCATACAACGTTTTCCCGCACATTCTTCTTAGTGATTTCATTTCTACGGCGTTCATCTTGCTTTCATCCTTCTTTTGCCAGCTCCAAGCTTCACTTCCATACATGAGGGTTGTTATCTGTGAATAAGACAAAACTAAGCTTGCAGTTTTATATTACATATGGAACTAATGTGCCTATTTTACTGCAACCTTTACTCGGCGTTCGCAAGCGCAGATAGCAAATTAGTACTAACGCCATCTGTTGACAGAATTGTAAACTATGGCACTCGAAGGCGCGAAGACGCGCACTCGATTATCAATGTTTTTTTTATGAAATACAATTTTATTTTTGAGATATTCTTGTAGATATCAGCATCGTGATAGTTTTACGAATGTCCAAGCGAGCGGGAAATACATTTATGACAAAAGAGCGCTGTAATATCGGCAGTCAAAGTTCCCGTATCATGTGTTGATACGGCCGCGTGTGAGTATGGACTTTTTGCCGTTTCAACAGTTGAAACGTTAGCGTGCAAAGAGTTAATATGAATTACATTTCTGTAGTGATCGTATCTTTGATTTTGGAATCCATTTTTGTACAGAAGAACAATTCACAATGGAGAGAAGTTATGTCTCTGTGTTAGAGATGGTAGTGTCTCATAAGATAGAAACATTGTATTTTTGAATTCAAGTGCTACCCTTGTATAAAGCATATTTAACCGCCCTACCTTTGGGTTATTTTCCGAGGAACGTGCAAAATACAAGCAGATTTTTTATTAATGAAATTTAATTATATACTTATTTTATATTTTTAAATTACGAAACGTCAAATACTCGGCCGCACACTTGGCCTGCCCCTTGTAAAACTATCATATTTATGAAGACTTGTGCTCAAGTTTTGATGGCACACGCGCGTATCCCTAAAACTTTGTACATTTTAGGTACATTACTTTTTCTCAAGCCCGTACGTGATACGGGATATCGTAGAATGGTACAGTCAAAGTGAACGTATCACGTACGTTCAAATAGGTAGGGTGGTTAAACCCGTAGGTAAAAATGATATTTGCTAAGAAGCTTGTGCAACAAACAATGTACGATAGAATTCCAAACGAAAAAGTAAAAAAGGAATATAAGGCGGATGAATGCGTCCAAAATAAAATTAAGAAAGGTTCACTAAGATGGCTTGGACATATGAAATGATTGTTTGATTGAAGAACGTTTAAAATATTAAATAAAACGATGATTTTTTTAACTACTTCCACTTTTGTCTTTATTTCGACAGTGACCGGTTTCGCCAGGCTCGCTGGCATCGACAGACTGATGACACTATTGTAAACTTAGTCCTTTATATACATACAGATCAGGGGTGGTAAACATGATTCTATACAAAAATAATCTTCAAAATGACTTGTATAGAATCATGTTTACCACCCCTGATCTGTATGTATATGAAGGACTTAGTTTACAATATTGTCATCAGTCTGTCGATGCCAGCGAGCCTGGCGAAACCGGTGGCTGTCGAAATAAAGACAAAAGTGGAAGTAGTTAAAAAAACATTGTTTTATTTAATTATTATTTAAAATGAACTTCCATCAAGAGATTTCAGTAAAATCATTTGATAAGTTTAAAATATTAATGGAAGTAGTGCAAATAAAAAAGATGTTGAAGAAGGCCCAGAAAGATATGGCACGATCAAATTAATCAATTACTAATACGCTGACATTTTCAATGTCAGAACAATAGACGAGCGTGTGTGTTGCAGTGTGTGAATGTAGAAAAAGTGCTAGAGTTGTCAGGATAGTATAATGACATAAAAAATCAATGCAGATATAGATAACGATATACAACGATCATACAGAGAAATCATCGTGTGTCCATGACACGATGTATGAATGTTGAGAAAGCGAGAGAAGTATGTCACGAAAGAACAGTGAGTTGGTCCATTCTTTATGCCTACCCTTTCAAACAGTCGTGATGGTTAGTTAGTTGTTTTTTTTATTTATTTAATATTTTATCCTTATGTATGGAAGCGAAGCATGGAACTGGCAAAAGAAGGATGAAAGTAGAATAAATGCAGTTGAAATGAGATCTCTTAGAAGAATGTGTGGATACTCTGTGTATGATAGAGTGCCGAATGAAAATATAAGAAGTGAATGCGGTGCGAATGATGGTGTCATGAACAAAATAATGAAAGGATCATTAAGATGGTTTGGACATATTGAAAGAATGAACGAAGAAAGAATGGTAAAAAAATTATATGTTAATGATGTAAATGGAACCAGAAATAGAGGAAGACCGAGGAAAACGTGGCACGATCAAATAAATCAAATATTGAATGTCGGCCATGTGAGGAGTCAGAGAAATGGACGCGCGTGCATGACACGATGTATGAATGTTGAGGAAGCGAGAGAAATATGTCAGGAAAGAAAGGTGTGGCAGTCCATTCTTTCTGCCTACCCCTTCGGAGAGACGGCGTGATGGTTAGTTAGTTAGTTTATGTTACATTATTTTATTTTTCATTCTTTTTATTTTCATTCTTTTATTTAATACTTAGGTTTTTTATTTTCTTTTCTTTTAATATTTCATTATATATTTTCGTTATTTTAATATTTCTTTCTTTCATTTCACAATTTTTTAATATATCTGTTTTTTTTTAAATTATTTTACTTCCTTTTAATATTTCATTCTTTAATTTTACATTATATTTGTTTTTCATTTTATTTTTATTTTCATTCTTTTTATTATCATTATTATTATTTTTTTTTTTTTTCTTTTTGTTTTCATTCTTTTTATTTACATTCTTTTTATTTACATTCTTTTTATTTACATTCTTTTTATTTTCTTTTATTTTATTTACATTCTTTTTATTTACATTCTTTTTATTTACATTCTTTTTATTTTCATTCTTTTTATTTTCATTCTTTTTATTTTCATTCTTTTTATTTTCATTCTTTTTATTTTCATTCTTTAAATATTTCATGATTTTATTAACCATTTTTTAAATATGCATTTCGTTTTTAATTTTTATTATGCCAAAGGCAACGATAGTATGCATCTAAACCATTTTAAATATATTAAAATATATCTATTAAACATTGCTTGGGTCACAACGATATCACAAGAATTTTTAGCACAATTCATAACTTTATAATTTAGAATAACTAAAATATATAAGTCATGTTTTGCAATCCTACTCTTATGCATATTTTTAGTGAATGAGGCATTTAATAATTTTATTGCATTTATTTTAAAAGGAACTAAGAGTTAGTTTGTATTGCACAGGGCCTCAAGGAACCTTCTCCACCCGACTCTATCGCATGCCTGATGCCTAACATCACCCCAAGTGACTGCTGCCTTAACCTCGTCCTGCAGGGCTCTTCTTCAGGTGGCTCTAGGTCTGCCTCGCTTTCTCTTTCCCCCCATAAGGGACCAGTCTAGTGCGCCCTGAGCGATGCAGGCTGGGTTCCGTCTCAGAGTGTGACCGATCCACTGCCATTTGCGTCTAGCGACTTGTTCTCTAATTGGCTTTTCGCCTGCCATGGTCCAGAGAACGGCATTTGATACTGGGGCCAATAGATCTTGAATATTGAGCGATGACACCTATTTATAAACACCTGGAGTTTTCCAATAACGTCCGTGGTAGATTTCCAAGTCTCACATCCGTACAGCAGTACGCTTTTAACGCTACTGCTGAATATTTGGAGCTTGAGCTTTCTCGAAATGATACTGGAACGCCATACAGGGCGAAGCATAGCGAATGTTCCCCTTGCCTTGTTGAGTCTGCTGGCTACATCTTTTCCCGTACCTCCTGAGCCTGCTATCATACTACCGAGGTAGCAAAAGCTGGTCGTGGTCACAAGGGGGACACCGTGGAGCAAGATTGGGGTGGAGTCATTTATGGACACTTGTAGGTCTACTGTCTTGGACATGTTAATTTTGAGACCTACTTTGCCGCATCCTCGTGAAGTCTACAAAGCTTCCACTCTGCATCCACCCGGTTTATCGAAAGCAAACCCAGGTCATCAGCATAATCCAGATCAATACAATATTACTTGTGAATAAATATTTATTTATTTATAAACTTAACATTGATTGAGTTCTAACGAAAGCAGTATTTTTTACGGCAGCTATACGTTGACAATATGAATTAAAAAAGGAGTCGGGGAAGACTGGGAAAAATATGGCATGACCAAATTAATAAAAGTTAGTAATTCTCAATAGATGGCGCTAGTGTAGATTGAACAAAAATATGTAAAGTGTTCCTCAACATATTAGCATATATACATCTTTCAAAAATTTGTCAGATGTGGTGGTCGTAAGAAGGGCGGAATGAGGAATGTTGTTAACATAAAGCAATCGCTTAACCCAACCAATGACAGGTCATAAGTCCTGTAAACGCCTCGACCACCATATTCTGTTTCCAAAAAACAATTTACATCTTCGTCTCTATTGAGATAAAATTAATCCTTAAAAAAATGACAAATCCGCAATGGGTTAAATCCAGTATTTGTCTACAAGTATTTGTATACATTCAAAATGTTGTATAAAAGTTAGTAGTCGGAAGAATTATTGAACGACTCACTGCATGAATGTGAAGGAAGCTAGAGAGGTGTGTCCATTCTCTCTGCCTATCCTTCCAGAGAAATGGCACGATGGTTTGTTAACTTGTTTGTTTCTTTCGAGTTCTCTGATTGGCTTACCCTTCAGCGAAATGGCTGCACAATTTTATCTCAAATATAACCTCAAAATAATATATCAACTCTAGATTTTAATTGTACACCCATTTTTATTTTTATTTTTCGATATTATTATTATTTTGTTGAAAAGCTCTTTACATCATTACAGCACGAACCAAATCCGCGTAGAAAAATATATCATCAAATGAAATAAGCATAGAACCGTTTTTTTTGCTATTATTTTTAGGGTGTTCATAAATTTGCTATAACTGCAGCTGAAGAGGTCTATCTCCGTTGCCGCCTCATTTAGAAAATAAATCACCCTCATTAAATGAAAAATTTGATACGCTTTCGTGCGGCAATTTGGGGCATAAAATAATATATGCCCCCATACCCTGCTATAGCTGTGGGGAACGTATAGATTTAGTTCTCTCAGTATTCTTGGACTGTAAATATCCTCATATGTATTATTAATGTTACCATGTATTTCATTATACATAATATATATTTTAAAAACATTTAGCCGCTATGAAGATTTTAAAATAATAAATCTAACAAGAAATGCTACCACAGTACAAGAGAAATGCTACCACCGTATAATAGAAATGCTATTGCAGTACAATAGAAATGCTACCACCGTATAATACAAATGCTACCACAGTACAATAGAAATGCTATCACAGTACAATAGAAATGCTATCACAGTACAATAGAAATGCTACCACCGTATAATAGAAATTTTATCGCAGTACAATAGAAATGCTACTGCAGTACAATAAAAATGCTATTGCAGTACAATAGAAATGCTACTGCAGTACAATAGAAATGCTACCACCGTATAATAGAAATGCTACCACCGTATAATAGAAATTCTATCGCAGTACAATAGAAATGCTACTGCAGTACAATAAAAATGCTATTACAGTACAATAGAAATGCTACTGCAGTACAATAGAAATGCTACCACCGTATAATAGAAATGCTATCGCAGTACAATAGAAATGCTACCACCGTATAATAGAAATGCTACCACTGTACAATAGAAATGCTATCCCAAACTTCATTACTTGTGCGTGAAAGAGTGAAGTGAGAAATGTGCACCATCTCTTTCTTTATTTCTCATTTGTATTAGCATGCCAGTGAGATGCATGATTCATATTTTGCAGTTAAAAACATATTTGTGATTGTGTCATACATAATTTTTTTTTACAAGAATTAATTAAAATAAACACACAAAAAAATTGTACCACTGATCTGAACTGTCTGCTGCACTCTCTCTTTCTCTCTTGCTTGTCTGTATGAGTGTGCGAGCGAGATGCACCATTTGTCACACAGAAAGTATTAAAATTGTAGCATTTATAAGTCGTATTAGCATCTTTCGATGGTTTTACACACAACGATATATCGTTAAACATTCTAAAGATGAAATTTATATCCTTTGATATCCTGGATTGGAATATCTATAACATGTTATATGTGGATTAGTTTGGAGGCTTCTGTTCTGACTTATACTGTCTGGAACCCAAAGACAGATATTAATTTTTTTTTAAATTCAACATAAAAAAAATTGCGGGTATAATTGTATTACTTATTAATTTTTTATATATGTATTAAATATATTTTAACCTATAAAAAAAATAATGGTATGAATGAAGGCATTGTTAATTTTTTACCATTTTATTTCATAAGAATAAACCAAAATAAATACCTTGTTTTAAGATTTATTTTTAGACAATTTTTTTTGATATAATAAAAAATATTTTACACTGCTTTTTAAATAGGGAATAATTTTAATATAATATATTAATGATTTGCTGTTTGACAATAAGTTTTTAAGGTTGATACGAAATGATATGTTAAGTTAAGTTCTCGAAACATGTATGTCAAAATTAATATGTTATTAATACATTGATTATTAAAAAACCAATCATTATTATAAAATAAAAATTTTAAACAAATAATTTGTTTTATTTCTTCTATTATTATTAAGAGTCGCACGGGATAGAGAAAAATGGAGAATGTTTGAAGAGGCCTAAATCCAGTGAAGAGAATGCTAAAGAAGAAGAAGATTATTTGAGAACACAACTAAGTAAGTAAGAGCGTGCGAGTGAGACGAGCTTCGTGGACGAGTGGCAAGTGCTACGACTGTCACACCGAAGGTCCCGGGTTCGATTAATTGGCAATGTCGTCTTGAAATACTTTACCAAGGTGTAAGCACCATAAACAATTTTTCCAAAATGGAGATTTATGAGGCCGCCATATCAGTATTTGAATTATAAATGTGAAATTAACCACTTCAATACCGTAAGGTCACTGGTGGCCGCTACGTAGGCGCACCATTAATACCGTAAGGCCACTTTGCATTAAAAAAAAAATCGTGTGGCTAGCGACATCTATACACTATCTCTGCAAGAAAAATAAACCTTCTGACGTTGGTCGATCTTATTGAAAAAGGGATTTTTGAAGAAGTCGAGCAGTAGGGTTACCACTTATGATGAGATTGATATAAAGGATCAAAAGGATATCACTTGAAAGAATTAAATTTCAAGTGATACTAGACTACTGATACAACCTACTTTGATTTTTTAATGTTTGCTTTCAATAAATATATATTTTTGTAAAAATTATATTTATTTATGCTTGTGACAACTCTGAAAGAAAAATCAAATATACGAAATTTCGATAATGCGACTTGAAAAATGTAAACTTGATGTATCATTTAATAGGTAAACTTTAAACTTAATGCATAAAATCCATTAGCCATATTTTTAAAAAATAACTTAAAACATGCGGTATGTGAGTGTTCCTAAGCTTAAATCATCACAGTACTAAAACGGTTAATGTAAAATACGACTACATTGTATTATTACTCCTAATATTCGTGTTACAAACATTTTTATATAATATATTTGTGTTTCCGCAGTGCTGGTCTATCAATTTGACTGCCTAACCTCTCTACACTGAAGATTCTACGTATCATTTTCAAATAATGTGATGTAGAATCTTCCTTTTTTGTGAAGTACCAACAATATGAACCAAACGACATTGTTAAAACATTTCATTAAATAGTCCATTGTTTTGACCTATATGGTCTGTTCTCCAGAGTGTTGCTCCTCTTGTGAGGTAGACTCCCAGCTGTCCTTCTATCTTTTAGAAGGTCCTCCACGAGGACGAGTCCTATGAGGGAGATTTCGCAATGCAATGTAAGATAGTCTTGTGGTGTTCATTCTTTGAACATGACCGTACCAGTCCCCTTTTCGCTGTCTGTTCCATCTTATAATATCCTCAACCTCACATATCTCTCTTATTCTGGTGTTCTTCACGCGATTTCTCATTGTCTTGCCTTCTATCGTCCTGAGTGCCTTCCTTTGGTCCTTACTGTGTCTGCCCTTGCTTCGACGCCATATGTTATTAAAATTTAAATTGTTCATGTTCATTAATTGCTTCGAAAAAGTTGCGATATTTAAAATAAAAATAAGAAATTGACAGCTGTCAGATCAAACCGGCCCCATATTTAATTCAACATTACGGCCTGGTGAAAAGAGATTTCGAGACGGCATTGTTTCTTGGATAGTTATTATCTATGGTTTTTATGTGCAGTTGAATAGAATTTCTATGAACTTTATTAAGTGATTTGACTGAGGCTGACATTGACGCCGCTGTTTCAAAGTGCCGAAAATTGTTTAAAAAATGTTGGCCTCAATTTGGAATTTCATCTCCTACTGGTACTTCAGATATACCGTCATCACGGAACTCTACATGGTGGAGAGATGGGAGCGATATACGATTAGTATCCTTTTAATAATCGCTATTCGAAACTTCATAACCTTTGAAATTATCAAAATTTATTACCAATCATTTCAGCGTAATACGTATTAATTTATTCACTTTTAAATCCCCAAATCACATGCATCTTAAATGTATTTAGCTAGAAACGGCACGTAGTTGTAAACATTTTACGATATTTAGTTCGGGAATTATTAGATTTTTACGTTTTGAATTTTAATTATTTATTTTTCTTATGCACAAATGAGACATTTGGACACAAAACGGTAAACAAAAATACAATATCGAGATCTTTAGAAGGATCCCAAATATGTTGAAGTCAGTGAGGCAGTTCTCTTTCCAGAATTTTTAATATATTTTTTATGAACACTGCCTCACTGATACCAAAAAATGTCCAAATCCGAGACGATTAAAGTTTACGTTCGAATTGCTCATCCTACTGGCATCACCAAAGTTTAATCGATGTAATAATGTGTAACTAACTAATTAACTAACCATCGCGCCATTTCTCCGACGGGATAGACAGAGAGGATGAACCGCTACACTGTTATATCCTGATATAACTGGCGCGTCTTCTACATTCACAAATCGTGACATGCACGCTCGTCAATTGTTCCCACTTCGAACATGGCCACCTTTCAGTTTTTGATTAATTTTGCCAAGACATGTATTCTTTGGCCTTCCTCAATTTCTTTTTCCATTCACTAACTAACTAACCATCATGCCAGTTTCCGGAGGGGTAGGCAGAGAGGATGGATCGCCATATTGCTCTGTTCTGACATACCTCTAGATCCCTCTACATTCATACATCGTAACATGCACGATTGTCAAATTATTCCGACTTCAAATGTGCCCGCCTTTTAGTCTTCTTCTTCACTTTTGGCAGACTCAGGAGTCTGTTATTTCAGGCGGGTGCTCTTGAGACGCTGAACTCCAGCTTTCTCTCCACCGTTTTGGGGGTCTTCCTGGTCGGCGTTGTCCGTTTGGCGTTCCATGAAGAGCTATGTATGGTATCCTATTTGAGCTCATTCTTTCTACACGTTGATGCCAGGTATCGCCGTCTTTGACGTCCCCATCTGACCACATCTTCGACCTCGCAGATTTCTCGGATTGCTGTATTCCTAACCGCCTTTTAGTATTTGATTATTTTGGTCTTGCCACGCTTTCCTTGTTCTTCCTCAGCTTCTCTTTCCACTCACACTGCTTGTATGCAACATTTTAACCATTCTTTTCTTGTCAATTCGTTCAAAATATGTCCAGAGAGCGCCAGCGTATATATCGGACCTCTGCGTGACACCCATGCCAACGGAAAGGCAACGTTCACTCCGATCAGTAGAAACAAGTGCAAACAACAGCAAATCCAGTCAGAGCAAATAAAGCATGTTTCTATGATCGTGCTTTCAGCGTTGCGGATCTGTTGGCGTGGAATAGCCTCCATGTTAGTATTAAGTATGAGGATAGTGGCATTAAATTTAAGAAACTTCTAAAGACTGCACTGTTCGGTCAGTCATTTCCTAGTGCGCCCTTGGAGTAATTGATTTTACAAAACAGTGCACTTAAAATATAAGTCATCAAAATAATATTAATAATAAAAACCATCTCAGGGATCCTTTTATAATTTTAGTTATGATGCAATCATCTGCCTTACATTTCTTCCTTATTTCGTCATTCGGTATTCTATCATATTTCTTGCAGTTATTATTTGACAATAATTTTTGTCTGAATTGAACTTTGAATTTTAAAGTTAATTTTCCTCTCTAACCCGACATAGCCTTCAGTTTTTTTAGTTTATATAATTAAGACAGCCTGTCATTCAAAGATATGTAAATTGATTTTAATTTTAATACTGAAAGTGGTTTCTTAATTTGTTTATGTTTTATGGCTTGTTATAAAAATAAAATGTATGATTGTTTATTACGTTCTATTTATTAAGTTTTAACAAAACTATGAAGTCTTATAATTTAATAAAGTAAAAAAAAAAATAGTCTATTTTCAAAACACTTTTATTGTTTTTTATAACAGGTCGTTTGAACCCAATTCTTCTTCTTTTTGTCCTGTCACACCTCCGTGGTGCATAGGGCCTCAAGGAATCTTCTCCACCCGACTCTATCGCGTGCCTGATGCCTAACATCATCCCAAGTGAGACCTGCTGCTTTAACCTTGTCCTGCAGGGCTCTTCTCCAGGCGGCTCTAGGTCTGCCTCGCTTTCTCTTTCCCCCCATAGATGACCAGTCTAGTGCGCCCTGAGCGATGCAGGCTGGGTTCCGTCTCAGGATGTGACCGATTCACTGCCATTTGCGTCTAGCGACTTGTTCTCTGATTGGCTTTTCGCCTGCCATGGTCCGAAGAACGGCATTTGACACTGTTTGGGGCCAATAGATCTTGAATACTGAGTGAAGGCACCTATTTATAAATACTTGGAGTTTTCCAATAACGTCTGCGGTAGATTTCCAAGTCTCGCATCCGTACAGCAGTACGCTTTTAACGCTACTGCTGAATATTTGGAGCTTGAGCTTTCTCGAAATAATACTGGAATGCAAAACAGGGTGAAGCATTGTTAAAGCTCCCCTTGCCTTGTTGAGTCTGCTGGCAATATCCTCTTCTGTTTGAACCTAATCAATGTATGCAATTTGTTTTTAGTTATTCTATTGATTCTTATGACATGTGATAGGTAGCTAATCTATTGCCATTTTATTGTCATGTGATTTCTACACCAGACCAAAGACAGTGTTATAATCACACAGTCATTGCCAGGTATTGAAGCCGGGACCTTCGGTGTGGCAGTTATTGCATTATTCACAAACAATTTAACGTGACACGAAAAAGGAAAACTTGTCATGATCACATCAATCATATTTTAAATGCCGGTCATGTGAGTCTACGAATAAAATAATATTTTGAATTTTAGCGCGAGTTAAAGCAATTTAATTTGTTGCGTTGCAAATGACTCCGCTGACATGCGCAGAAATGACCTTAGTGTATGTTTTGTTCCACTCATATGCGCCGTATTTTATTTCACTCAAACGTACCGTAGGTGAGATGCCCGCGAAATCGCCTACGTCCACATGTTTTCGATGGGCTTTATATTGAGCTTGCAAAATGTAAAAGGGTCTTTGTCACACTTATGTATTTTTGGCTTGTAATCATTTAGCTAGGTGCATATATACCAGAAGATATCTAAAAAAATTGTATGGATTTGAAGCCGGGCTGTATCACTCTGAAGTAAGTTACTATTCAATGTGTCACGAACTTCATTTCTATTGTCAGAATGTTATCTGTCATTTACGTTTTGTGCAGAATTGTTATGAAAAGAAAGATTACCAACATTTATTTATAATTCGTGTTTCAGTGTTAACAAATTTATTATTATTGTCTATTTACAGCTTATTTCTTGTTAATGTATGGAAGTGAAGTTTGGAGCTGGCAAAAGAAGGATGAAAGCAGGATACACGCCGTAGGAATGAGATGAAAATGTTGTATGATAGAATACCGAACGATGAAATAAGAAAGAAATGTAAGGCAGATGACTGCATCATGAATAAAATTAAAAAAGGATCCCTGAGATGGTTTGGACATATGGAACGAATGGATGAGAGTAGCATGGTTAAAAAGTTGTACACAAGCAGCGTGAGTGGGAAAAGAAGCCGAGGACGACCGAGGAAAACATGGCATGACCAAATTAATCAATTACTAAAAGGCGGTCACATTCGAAGTCGGAATAATCGACGTGCGTGCATGGTACGATGTGTGAATGTAAAGAAAGCCCGAGAGGTATGCCAGGACAGAGCATTGTGGCGATCCATCCTCTCTGCCTACCCCTCCGGAGAAATGAAGTGATGGTTAGTTAGTTAGTTAGTTTTCTTGTTAATTATATTTCTTCTTGTATTTGTAAATAAATTATTAAATTATACACGACAACACGAGTTTGATGACGCAGAAAAGAATTTTTTGTATAGATTTAAAATGTGCCTAAAATGGGATTTAAAATCAATAAATTCACGAAATTAATTTAGAAATATAAAACTCTTTTAATCCGGAAAAATACATTATCGTGACCCTCTACTAAAATTATAACACAAAAAAGTCGGATGGGCTTGGCTTACTGGTTGACCCTAGGCACGCCACTGCCCATCCAGAGAAATGGTGAAGAGTTTGGTTGGTTTGGGAAGAGTTTATTCATCTCTGCTTGTTGAGAAAACCTATAAAAATCTAGATACGATATTTTGAATGTTAATCTGTGACCAGTGGAGCAAAACACATAGTTATGCTTGAAGTAATAAAGCATAGATCACGGAATTGATTCAATTATTGTTTATTATATTGTAAAATATTGGGACATTGTATCCGATCAGATAAAGAAAATCAGACGGCAGAACTAAAACGAAGAATCGGACTAAGTTGGACTGCCTTTGGGAAACTGGGATACATATTAAAAAATATAAAAACACCTATCAACTTGAAGAGGAAAGCATATGTAGCTTGTGTTCTGCCAGTAAGTACATATGGTCTTGAAACTGCCACTCTGACAAAGCACAGTGCAGAGAGACTAAGAGTCATGCAGCGAGCGATGGAGAGAGCCATGCTAGGCCTGTCCCTTAGAGATAGAGTCAGGAACGAAACGGTGAGGGATAAAACAAGAGTCACAGACGTGATCCACCGGGTAACGACTTTAAAATAGAAATGGGCAGGGCATGTCGCTAGAGCTGCAGACGAAAGATGGACCAAAATACTGTTGAATTGGAGACCGAGAGACACGAGAAGAAGAGTAGGAAGACCACAAATGAGGTGGAGGGATGACCTGGAACGATACGCTGGGGTGTTATGGATAAACATGGAGGGACATGGAGGAGGCTTTCGTCCAAGAGTGGACGGTGATAAGCTGAAGAAGAAGAAGATATTGTAAAATACGGAGATGTTTACCTGTTGGTGAAGCTAGGACCCTCGTAAATTCTTTTGTAGTGTCACGGTTAGATTATTGCAACGGAATATACGCTGGATTGCCATGCCATCAATTAAGCAGAATACAAAGGGTATTCAATGCTGCTGCCCGATTGATTATGGGGCAACACTTTCATATCACGCCGCTCCTGAAGGAACTTCACTGGCTTAAAATCCGAGAGCGAGTAAAATATAAATTGTGTTAGACAGTGTTTAAGGCTCGACACCAGAGAGCGCCAGCGTATATATCGGACCTCTGCGTGACACCCACGCCAACGGAAAGGCAAAGTTCACTTCGATCAGTAGAAACAAGTGCAAACAACATAACAATTCCAGTCAGAGCTAATAAAGCATGTTTCTATGATCGTGCTTTCAGCGTTGCGGGTTCGTTGGCGTGGAATAGCCTCCATTAAGTATGAGGATAGTGACGTTAAATTTAAGAAACTTCTGAAGACTGCACTGTTTGGTCAGTCATTTCCTAGTGCGCCCTTGGAGTAATTGATTTTACAAAACGGCGCACTTAAAATGCAAATCATAATAATAATAATAATAAAAACCTAATTCAAGTCCGTCCATAGATACCTTAAAAATTTTTTTCACGCACTTTTTATTCAAATTACGACATATTTCATATTAATGCTTTGATTATTACCTCTATCATAATAATTGGACTTGGATCTTACTGGAAAAACTATCCGAGATCGTGTCCGCAATGCGGACATAAGAAAAACTTGCGAAATAGATGATATCGTTCGGTGGAGTAGATCCAGAAGAAGATACTGCAGGGACCATGTAGCCCGAAAGGACGGTGACAGACTTGCATATACAGCCGCTTATGAAATCCCCTCCGAACACCGCCCACCTGGAAGACCGCCTAAGAGATGGAAGGACAACTGGACCTCATGATTGTCAGATCTATTAAAAGAAGAAGGATTTTCTGGAATAAAGAAGTTCAGCTCTGATGGCTGAGTTGACTAGAATGGTGTTTGTGTGCCGACCCTTATGTATGGTAGCGAAGCATGCAACTGGCAAAAGAAAGATGATAGAATAAATGCAGTAGAAATGAGATCTCTAAGAGGAATGTGTATAAATCTGTATATAACAAATATAAGAAGTGAATGCGGTGCGAATGAAAGTGTTATGAACAAAATAATGAAAGGGTCATTAAGATGGTTTGAATACATGGAAAGAATGGTAAAAAAAAAAATATGTTAACGATGTAAATGGAACTAGAAATTGAGTAAGACCGAGGAAAACGTGGCACAATCAAATTAATCAAATATTAAATATCGGCCACTTAGCATGTATGGAAGTGAAGCTTGTAGTTGGCAGAAGAAAGATGAAAGCAGGATTGCCGTAGAAATGAGGTCACTTAGAAGAATGTGCAGAAAAACAATGTATGATAGAATATCTAATGATGATGGAAGAAAGGAATGTAAGGCGGATGAATGCGTGATAAATAAAATTATGAAAGGGTCATTAAGATGGTTTGGACATATGGAAGCATGGTTAAAAGATATATACAAGTAGTGTGAATGGGAAAAGAAGTCGAGGAAGTTCAAGGAGGACATGGCATGACCAAATTAATCAATTACTGAAAGGTGGCCAATTTTGAAGTAGGAACAATCTACGAGCGTGCATGTCACGATGTGTGAATGTTGAAGAGGCGCGAGAGTTTTTTATTTATTATATTATTTAAAATAAAAACCAATTGGGTTATATGGGTACATTTTTAGATCTTATTATTAATTATGTATTGTTTCAGATAGATTTTATATTGAGTTGTAGTGAGACTCCTTGTGTCTTTTGGTAGTTCATTGTAAAGTTTCAGTCCATTGTTCAATATCCTTGATTGTCCTGTCTTAGTTCGTGCAATCGGTAAGTGATATCTGTCACAGTTCTTGGTCCAGTGTCTGTGTATGTCTGAATTTTTAGTTAGTTTGTAGCTGCTGTCTGTTGTCTCTTCCATGGTCACTCTGCGTACAATTTTTAAGGTCTCAAATTTGGTCAGGTCTGATATGTCCATAGCACAGTGGCGATCCATCCTCTGCCTACCTCTCCGGGGAAACGGCGTGATGGTTAGTTAGTTAGATAGAGTTTTACATCATTGATTCGAGAAATGATAAATAATTTAGATTGATTTGACATTTCAGTCGTAGTTTTTGTGTCAAAAGTGATTAATTTTTTTTTCATAGTTTTATTTCATGCTTGCAAAACTTTGTACTTTGATTTTTCCTTAATAATTATTCTTCAGATACCTTATTCACCGTGATGTTTATACTCTGCTGGTTCTTCAACTATTCCGTCGTGCTGGGTCTCATCGCTAAGATGATTTCTCTCTTCAGGACAGTCGACATCCAGAGCATCCGAAGCGTCACGATGACGAGCTGATGATACAAAATTGAAACACGCACAATATTATTTTGAACAGCACATCAAATGGGATAGGGGTGGATTTCAAAATGGGTTATTTCTTTTAAAAACAGTATATTTACTGTTTAATTCAAACAATGTTATATAATATTACAATTGATTCAATTTCTCATGACGACCTTCGTGGCCGAGTGGTAAGTGCATTGACTGCCACGCCGAGGGTTCTGAAATCGACCCTTTCCTGTTTTGACATGCTGTCGAAAAAATGTTTATTAATAATGAATGCCTTTTGAAAATGGCCTTAATTGTTTTTAGCAAGAGTATTTTTTTATATTATTTTGCATTTTATAATATAGTCACATTTTTAAAAATAATTATAAGAAGTTAATTATGATTTTTTTGTGTATTTTGTATGTTGGTCTACAGGGAAAAGGGTATGGTTGTTATCCATGGGACTTTGGTTAAATCTGATTACGTTTTTTAGTAATATTTTAATTGTATTAAATTTCGAATATTTTGATTTAATCTTAACCCTTTGGTTGCCGAAATCCGATATATCGGCTTTCTGTTTAAATCCTCTTAAATATGAGGGTTTTAAGAAAGCTCTCAAATGTGGGACAGTCTTTCATATCCAGAAACAAACAAATAAACTTCAAAATGGATGGCACTAATGTAGATTGAACTGAAAAATGTGAAGTGTTCCTCAACATTGTAGCATATCTTTAAAAAAATTGTCAAACGTGGTGGTCGTAAGAAGGGCGGAATGGGGAATGTTGTTAAACATAAAGCGATCGCTTAACCCAACCAACGACAGGTCATAAGTCCTGTAAGCGCCTCGACCACCATATTCTGTTCCCAGAAAACAATTTACATCTTCGTCTCTATTGAGATACAATTAATCCTTATAAAAAAATTACCCTCAATGGGTGAAATCCAGTATTTGTCTACAAGTATTTGTCTTCTTCTTCTTCGAAATCAGGCTGGCCTCTCTTGGGAAGTTGACTCCCAGCTATCTCTCCATCTCTTCGGCGGTCTTCCAAGGGGATGGCAGCCGGCTGGAATCTGATGCGCCACAGCGTGTGGGATTCTGGTGGGATCCATCCTCTGCACGTGCGCATTCCAGTATCTTCTGCGTTGTCTGCCCTATCTTACGACATCCTCCACCTTGCAGATCTCGCGGATGGCCGTGTTCCTCACCCTATCGCGAATAGTCCTTCCTGCTATCATCCTCAGCGTCCTCATCTCTGCCACCCGTACTTAAGCCTTCGTTCTTGTGGTATCCGCTCTGGTCTCAATGCTATATGTCATTATAGGCCTTACGCAGGTTTTATATATTCTGACCTTACTGTCAGTTCTCATATACTTGTTTTTCCATATTATATCCTTGAGACAACCTGATACCGCCGAAGCCTTGTTGACTTGTCCTATTGTTTCACTGACAAGATTATTTTGACAGCAGATCCACTCCCAGATATATAAGTATTTATATACATTTAAAATGTTAAATAAACTTCAATCTGTTTTCAATGCGACAGCACAACTTATAAAAGGTTTTCCTGCACGCCTCAGATGCATTGACAATCCGACAGATTTTAAATCTCACCTAAAAACCCACCTTTTCAAAATATCGCATAAAATGTAAAGAACGGTTATCTGATTGCTGGTGTCACATGCAGCTCTCATGACTAAAAACATTGTCAAAGCGCCCTTGAGGTGAGCTATTCCCGAAAACGGAGCTATACAAATTAGCCTTCTTCTTTCTGTGTCCTGTCAGGTCTCCCTAACGTTGACTATCACCCTTGAGAGTGATGACCCGGGGAAAAATATCCAGAGTGGTATCCCCTTGCCTTCTCTGGAGGATTTTCTATCGGGGTTACCTTCCCTTAGGTGAGTGTATCCAGTTTTATGGCGCTGGAAGCTCGCCATTCGTCCTCTCTCTATCTGCTATGGCACTAAGTAATATGTGGCACATTGCCCGGGGTTCGCGGGGTCTTTAAAAGACCTCTCGTGGACGCTAGAGAGTTGGACTTGATAGTAGTGTTGCTGTTGTAAATGCAACATGGCGCCTTACGACATTTTGTAGAGGCATATTTTCCAGCAAAACAAATTAATCTAATTATTATTTTTTTAACAGATCTATCTTTGAAATCTGCAAACAGATTATTTGTCAAACTTCTCTTGCATATCAGGTTCTGCTTTATAGTATTTATTAGTTTTGATAATATTTTATTATGTATAAAATACGCGGGTTTTATGTATTTTCTAATTGTTTATGTTTGTATTTATTGTCTATGCATTCCAAATATGAAATAGTTGTAAGAAATAATATACAAACTAAGTTGTATTCTCATATGTTAGCTAGCTTGTGAAGCCAAATAAATAATTGAAATGAAATATGTGTCTTTTATTTACTATTTTATGTCATGACATTATGACTAAGAAGCTATTGAATGCTAGAAAACAAGTCTGTACTAAGTACAGCTAGTGCGTTCTTGATAAGTAAAACTGCACTCCAATCCAACCGAGAAAATGAAGAAATCATGAAATGTCACTTTGAGAAAGTTATAGATCTCGTTTTCCTGATACCAGATAATGGAATAACTCCATTTCGACCATAGTTGATGCGTTTATCGTAAGCGCTGCAGTATTAAAGTATTGAGATGGATTATTACATTTTCAGGAAGCCAATATTTTGGAGACATTAAATTGGATCCACTCTCGTGGATCCCAATTTATATCTCATGGACCCCAAATTTTGTTATTAATTGACGTGGACCCCTCGCAAGTTGGAATTGACCACTGGGGGTAGAAATAGACCACTTTGGGAATCACTGTGTGGTCATTTAATTATCACGGTTGCTATTTGACCAAGAATGATGGAGCCAGCTCCTGGACCTTCATCTCAACCATGGGATTCTCCGGGCGTCTACCAAATTACGTCTACTTCTTCTTCTTTCTAGCCTTCCCTCCACTGCTGGATGTAGGCCTCTTCCATCTGTCTCCATTTTTCTCTATCCTGTGCCGCTTCAATCCATTTTTTCCCGGCGACCATAACAATATCGTCGGCCCATCTCTTCTGTGGCCGACCGACACCCTTTTTGTTTTCCCATGGCCTCCACTTTAAGACTTTGGGAGTCCATCTTGAACTTGGCTGTCTGGCTACGTGTCCTGCCCATTGCCATTTCAATTTTGCGATCCGATCCATGATATCGGCGACTTTTGTTCGGCGTCTGATTTCTGTATTTGTAATTCTATCACTCAGACTTATGCCAAACATTTGCCGCTCCATGGATCGTTGCGCGCATTTCAATATGTGGACAGTATTTATGGTCAGGGACATTGTTTCCAAACCATATGTCACCACAGGCAAGATGCATGCTTCGTAGGTTTTCCTTTTTAAATTAATGGGGATATCCTTATCCGATATCTCGGAAGCGAAGTAACTAGCTCTAATGACCTCCCCAGAGAAGTAAGGTCACAGGTAGATAAGGCTGCAGCGGTTGGACAACGGCAACAAGGACATGAGGACTGACAGCAAGGTACGCATTTATAAGACCTGTGTGCGACCAATCCTCACATATGGCATTGAATCGAGGGCAGACACTGTCAAGACAAAGAGCATGCTCAGGACAACCGAGATGAAAACACTCATAGCTGGCAAAACCCTACGTGATCGTGTTAGGAATACAGCAATCTGCGAGGTCGAAGATGTGGTCAGATGGGGACGTCAAAGACGGCGATACTGGCATCAACATGTAGAAAGGATAAGCTCAAATAGGATACCACACATAGCTCTCCATGGAACGCCAAACGGACAACGCCCACCAGGAAGCCCCCTGAAACGGTGGAGAGAAAGCTGGAGTTCAGCGTCTCAAGAGAACCCGCCTGAAATAACAGACTCCTGAGTCTATCAAAAGTAAAGAAGAAGAAGAAGGATATCCTTGTTTCTCATTATATGACTGAGCTTTCCGAAGGCTGCCCAACCATGTCCAATTCTTCGGGGCATTTCTGCCACCTGGTTTTCTTTTCCCATTTACTGCCTACCAAATAAATAAACAAAAATATGTATCTAAGTTTTTATTTGATAAATACAATAACACTATAACAAAATATAAATTATATAAAAAACACGTACTTAGAATAGTTAATTTAATTGATGTATAATGTCTAATGCAATTATTTATAAAACTATAAATATTAAACTCAATACACTCAATTTATACAGAATTATTGCTGAAGCCACAATAAGCAGAAGGTGGCTAATCCAGTTGCTAAAAAACATGTTTAATTTACAAACAATTAACTCATTCAGTGCGGGAAAGGTGTTAAACTGAACTTGTACAGTTTAAAACGGCAAGACCCCCCTGACATAATGAGACCACTCCCAGGTTCCTACACCCACCACACGGATGTACCGGCCTTTCAAAACTGCACTGTCTGTTTTGCCGCACCCTGTATACAGATTTAAATCAAATCAGTTTATAAACTCAAAAGACATTACAAACCGCAAAATATTTAAGGCGTCTATTGAGTACAGGTAAAATATAAAAATACAACATAATACCATTAGAGATGGTTCGACATTAGGAAGACAAGATACTTTCTAAAGTCGAGAGTATTTGTCCCCTGAACGTACCTTCACTAACATGAAAGACGTCGATCTCCGAAGAGACCGCGTTCAGCAGCCTAATTGCTCTTCCCACCGGTGTTACCAGATTTAGCACTCATTCATCTAAGAGATCTTATTTCTACTGCATTTATTCTACTTTCTTTTGCCAATTCCATGCTTCACTTCCATACATAAGGGTCGGCAGAAGCACAACATTGTGTACAGCCATTATGATGATGATATATATATTTTCACCAGTGCGGTCATATTTGACGACCTCGTGTGCGAATGGTAAATGCTTTGACTGCCACGCCAAAGGTCATGGATTTGATTCCCGGCGATGGCAGTGTGATTGTCACACTGTCATTGGTCTGGTTTAGAATCTAGGCATAGATCTGGTGGGAGGAGCTGATCTGCGGGAAGAAATACAAGCCCAAGTAAACAAGGCAGCTGCAATCTCTGGGGCTCTAAAATCCACAATATGGAAAAACAAAGACATGGACATTAAGAGTAAGATGAGAATCTATAAAGCATGCGTAAGACCAATAATAACATATGGCGTCGAAGCAAGGGCAGACACAGTAAGGACCAAACAAGTTTTGAGGACTTCCGAGATGAAGACACTGAGGACGATAGTAGGCAAGACACTGAGAGATCGCGTGAGGAACACAAAAATAAGAGAGATATGTGAGGTTGAGGTTATTGTAAGATGGAGCAGACAGCGAAAAAGGGACTGGTACGGTCATGTTAAAAAAATGGACACCACCAGACTCCCTTATATATTGCATTGCATAATCAGCCTCATGGGACTCGTCCTCGTGGAAGACCTCCTTAAAGATGGAAGGACAGCTGGGAGTCTACCTCACAGGAGGAGTAACACTCTGGAGAACGGACCACATAGCTCTACAAGGAAGAAGAAGATAATTTGGTTATGCAATGTTTTCCTCGATTCCGTAATTCATTCACATCATTAATGTAAACATTCTTCATACGTTCCATACGTCCAAACAAACGCAGTGATCCTTTCATAACACTATTTTCTGCTCTACATGCCTTCCTTATATAGATTTTTTTTAGAGGTTTGGTTTTTAAACTGGCAACATTGTTTCTACTGACTGTCAATTTGACAGTTGACAGTTGATTTGTAGTCAGTACGTTTTGCCATTTCACCACGAATAGACTGTGCAAATTTATTTTGAAAATCATGGTTCGGTTCGCCAAACATATCGTGCACTATGTCCATTTTAAGGGCGACATAATCGTCCATCCGAGCAAGTTATCCGGAAGACCATGGATCGCTTTCGCACCACGTACACTCTAGTGGATAATACGCATCCACAAGAAAATTGAACTTCACGATTGCGCTTCATTCGAGCTAGCCGTGGCGCTCATATGCCCGAAATCATATTTAAACAATAATGGCATAAAATTATCTATTAAATAAAGCCAATATCATAGACTTTAACAATTAAAACAAAAAAAACGCATTAAAATAATGTTGATGTAGGGTAAGCAGTACAATGATTGGCACTCTAAGAAAAACTTTTCATGTTTCATGTCTATGCGTCTCACTTTTTATGTTTATGATTTTTTTCTTTAAATTCATATTTTATGAACTATTTAGATAATAAAAAACACACACAGCAATCCTTCTGAAATAACCATTAGTCGTAGATTTTTTTGCAAAAAAAATATCCTAAAAACACAATCATTGGCACCTCGAGTATAATGATTGGCATAACGTAAATGTATAATTATTGGCACAGTAAATATATTTATTCAGAGGGATCATTCTCATTATCTACTTCTAAATTGGTTGTTTCTCTACTAATCCAAGTAGGTTTAAGTTTTTTTGTAAATATTAAATAATGCATTGAAATCAGGTGACTTCTTAACGTTTTTTTTCCATTTCCAATTCTCAATTAGTTTTACCAGGCATGAAAAAATAAATTCCTCAAATGCAAAATATATTAATTAAAGATTTTAAAACAGTGCAAAAATTTATTATTTCGACAATTTTACAGTTTCTACGTGCTATTGAAACGAAGAGTGCCAATCATTGGGGGGGTGCCAACATTAGTACTTCTTACCCTATATGATATTGGCTTTATTTAATAGATAATTTTATGCCATTATTGTTTAAATATGATTTCGGGCATATGAGCGCCACGGCTAGCTCGAATGAAGCGCAATCGTGAAGTCCAATTTTCGACATCTTTATCAAGTAACTGGGTGAAATGGCAAAACGTACTGACTACAAATCAACTGTCAACTGTCAAATTGACAGTCTGTAGAAACAATGTTGCCAGTTTAAAAACCAAACCTTAAAAAAAAACAGCCTATTCTGCATTTGTTATTTAAACTAACTAACCATCACTTCGTTTCTCCAGAGGGGTAGGCAGAGAGGATTGACCCCCCCGCATTCCTTCTACATTCATACATTGTAACATGCACACTCGTCAATTTTTCGGACTTTGAATGTAGCCGTCTTTTAATAATTTATTAATTTGGTCATGCCACATTTTCCTCCGTCTTCCTCGACTTCTTAATCCATTCACATTGTCAATGAAAACTTTCTTAACCATTCATTTTTAATCCATGCGCTCCATATGTCGATATCAACGCAGTGACCCTTTCATAGTTTTGTTCATAATACTTTCTTCCGCTCTATATTCCTTCCTGATATCTGTATTTGAAAAGGGCAAATGGGTATTTCAGAATTTGCATTCTGCCAGTTGGTACTTATGGTCTTGAAACTGTTACATTGTCCAAACAAAGTGCCGAGAAACTGCGAGTGACCCAAAGAGCCATGTTAGGAATAATCCTAAGAGACAGAGTCAGACACGATACAGTGAGAGAGAAAACAAAGGTCAGTGACATCATCCACCGGGTGGCGACTCTTAAATGGCAATGGGCAGGTCACGTAGCCAGAAGCTCAGATGAAAAGTGGACAAGAAGACTGCTGACTTGGAGGCAAAGAGAAGTGCGGGGAGACCGCAACTACGGTGGAAGGATGATCTGAACAGGCACTTCGGAATAACCTGGATGCAGTCTGCACAGGACAGAGTGACATGGAAGCGAATGGAGGAGGCCTTTGTCCAGGAGTGGACGGGAATAGGCTGAGGAAGAAGAAGAAGAAATGGGTCTTAACACCTCCCAAACGGAATGAGTTAACAGCTGTTTCACTCTACAGATAGACTGCGCATAATAAAATTGTATTACTACCAATAATTAGATTATTTCTTTAAATAAATAAAAAATCTAATACCACAATCTTAAATACACATAATTTAGATGTTTTGGCATAGCAATACAATATTTTTCTCCCTAATTTTTACAAATATGCTGAACTAATACTATCACAATGAAATACAAATGAATACATCAGTTTTATACTAGTTTTATTACATTGTATATGAATGATGCGTTTCTCACTCACAGGAGGAGCAACACTCTGGAGAACAGACCACATGGGTCTACAACAAGGAAGAAGAGAATTTATCTATCTGGGAAGCGTGTTTACAAGAGACGGAAAAATGGAGAAAGATATCGAAAGAAGGGTAGGTGCTGGGAACAAAATTAATGGCGCTCTCAGAGTCATCACTGCAAATAGAAATATTTCAACTGAAGCAAAGATGGCAGTACATAATGGAAATATTATATGTTAACAACGTAAATGGAACTAGAAATAGAATCGGAAGACCGAGGAAAACGTGGCACGATCAAATAAATCAAATATTGAATGTCAGCCACTTGAGGAGTCAGAGAAATCGACGCGCGTGCATGACAGTATGTATGAATGTTGAGGAAGGGAGAGAAATGCCAGGAAATAAAAATGTGGCAGTCCATTCATTCTGCCTACCCCTTCGGAGATAACGCGTGATGGTAAGTTAGTTAGTTAGTTATTATATACAGATTATCCACACATTCATTAACTGTGGTTCAAAGCAGTAGAAAACATCAATTTTCTAGAAATTGTATTACTTTTCATAAGAGTGACATGCATTGCATTAGGGCATTATTAGAGAGTCAAGCATATATCCGTTTATACACCACAGATGTCTTCCATGTCTTCCAGATGTCTTCCAGTGATAATAACACCCGAGAAGAAATTGACAGAAGGATAATGGCAGCAAACCGATGTTCCTACGCTCTCCAAAAACAGTTAAGATCCAAATTACTGCGAAGAACCACAAAAACAGTATTGTACAAGACCCTGATCAAACCAGTCCTCACATATGCCTCTGAAACCTGGGTGATGACAAAACACACTGAAAGGTCCATCGCAGCATTTGAAAGAAGGGTTCTTAGGACAATATATGGCCCAGTGAGAGACCACAATGGTTGTGATATAACCGAGAGCTATATGATATCTATAAAGAGCCCGATGTGATCAGATCCATCAAAGTAGGGCGCCTGAGATGGGCTGGTCACATAATCAGAATGGACGACGACAACCCTACAAAACGCCTCACGCTCTCAGTACCACAGGGACGTAGAAGACCAGGAAGGCCCAAAATGCGATGGATGGACAGTGTCAACACGGATGCATCGGTGTTGCAAGTGAGAAATTGGAGAATGGGGGCATCAAACAGACAAGAATGGAGGAAGCTCCTGGATTCAGCCAAGGCCCACCCAGGGCTGTCGAGCTTAGGATGATGATGATGATGATGATGATGTCTTCCATGTTCAATGGTAGTAATTTCTTTTATGATTTACATAAATACCATAAATACAAACCATCTAAACAACCATTAAATTTAAATGAGAACGGATTCATCTGCTTTATATTCCATCCTTATATTAGTTCAGTATTCCATCACATATTGCGATTCCGCACATTTTTGAAGTTACACTTCTATTGGTGCGCTCAGTAAAGGATAAAATCGAGACTTGCGTACACAACCTTGTTACGAAAGAGCAACATGACGAAGTTAGCCATTAACGATAAATAAAGTCCGGACATTTCACACGTGCCAACTCACGAATTGCGAAAACATGTCACAAAACGAGAGATGAATGTAGTTACCAAACGAATTTTTACATTTTAGTGGGGTAATTTCAGTCATTGTATGACGGTTAGATCTAGATTATGCTGATGACTTCTGTTTGCTTTCGATAAACCGGGTGGATGCAGAGCAGAAGCTGTGTAGACTTCACGAGGAAGCGGCAAAAGTAGGTCTCAAAATCAACATGTCCAAGACAGTAGACCTACGAGTGTCCACAAATGACTCCACCACAATCTTGATCCATGATGTCCCCCTTGTGACCATGACCAGCTTCTGCTACCTTGGTAGTATGATAGCAGGCTCGGGAGGTACGGAGGAAGATGTAGCCAGCAGACTCAACAAGGCAAGGGGAGCTTTCGCTATGCTTCGCCTTGTATGGCGTTCCAGTATCATTTCGAGAAAGCTCAAGCTCCAAATATTCAGCAGTAGCGTTAAAAGCGTACCGCTGTACGGATGTGAGACTTGGATCTACCGCGGACGTTTTTGGAAAACTCCAGGTGTTTATAAATAGGTGCCTTCGCTCAATATTCAAGATCTATTGGCCCCAAACAGTGTCAAATGCCGTTCTCTGGACCATGGCAGGCGAAAGGCCAATTAGAGAAAAAGTCGCTAGACGCAAATGGCAGTGGATCGGTCACACTCTGAGACGGAACCCAGCCTGCACCGCTCAGGGCGCACTAGACTGGTCCCCTGTGGGTGGAAAGAAGAGAGGCAGACCTAGAGCCACCTGGAGAAGAGCCCTGCAGGACGAGGTTAAAGCAGCAGTCACTTGGGATGATGTTAGGCATTAGGTGTGCGATGGAGTCGGGTGGAGAGGGTTCCTTGAGACTCTATGCACCGCGGAAGTGTGACTGAAGAATAATTTTGAATATTTTGCAGAATATTATTTGTAAAAACTTTTTAACAAGAAGAAAGAACATGTACCAAATATATTAGTACAATAATTCATATATTAGTAATACAAATCACAGTTTTTTATAGTTACATGATGAAGTTAGCTATCAATGATAAATAATTAACCGCCCTAAGCATACCAACGTACGTGATATGCACACTTTGACCGTATCATTCTGCACTATCCCGTATCACGTACGCAGTTGAGAAAAAATAATGTACCTAAAATGTCCCTTTAGGGATACGTGCGTGTGCCAACAACACTTGAGTACAAGTCTTCACAAGTATGATAGTCTTACAAGGGCAGGCGAAGTATGCGGTAGAGTCTTCGACGTTGTGTAATTTAAAAAAATATAATAAATACAGTGAAACCCTGATTTTACGTTCCCATATTTAACATTTTACCGCCAATTGCGTTTTAATTAACCATCACGCTGTTTCTCCGGAGGGGTAGGCAGAGAGGATGGATCGCCACATTGTTCTATCCTGGCATAATTCTCACGCCTCTTCTGACACACATCGAGACATGCACGCTCATTGATTGTTCCTACTTCGAACGTGGCCGCCTTTCAGTAATTGATTAATTTGGTCATGCCATGTCTTCCTTGGCCTTCCTCGACTTCTTTTCCCATTCGCACTACTAGTATATATATATCTTTATTCATTCTTCCATCATTCATTCATTCCATATGTTCAAACCATCTTAGTGACCCAAACTCTCGCATGGCTCTACGTTTATTTTCCCCGCAATTTACGTCGAAAATATGAGAGTTATGCGTGTTTGACAATGAGTCGGCGCAGTAGGCACGTGATTGGTCAATGAGCAACGTTGTGATTGGTCGGCATACGATGCGCAACGTGGTGATTGGGCGACATTCGGTCTTTTAATGACATTATTCGCGATCATCATTTTGATACAATTTTTATTCGTTAAGTTAATTACAATATTTTCTTCCATTTTTCATTGGATTCATTTGGTTTTTTGGCACGCATTTCGCGAACTAATCTTCTTCTTTCGGTGCCGTGTCAGGTCCCCCCAACGTTGGCGATCACTACAGCAAAGGCATCTCTGTCCTGCGCCACTTGGAACAGGTTCTGAACTCTTGTTATTCCTGTCCACTCTTTGATGTTCCGCAGCCAGGACAGCTGCCTTCTACCAACTCCCCAACGTCCCTCCACTTTACCCATTAATATCAGTCGAAGGAGGTGGTATTTTTCTCCCCTTAGCACATGACCCAAATATGAGACCTTTATAATTTTCACACTTGACAACGGCTCTCTATTGGGTCTGGCTCTCTGCAGTACGTTTGCATTACTGACCCTGTCGGTCCATGGTATACGGAGCATTCTGCGGTATATCCACATCTCAAACGCTTTCAACCGGTTCATTATATTCACTTTATAGTATCAGTCGAAGTAGGTGGTATTTTTCTCCCCTTAACAACTAATATACGTGATTTAAAAAAAAAATTTAAATGTTTTTTCTCATTAACATTTTCCCTCCATTTATGTTTTATTTTCTTACTAACTAACTAACTAACTAACCATCACGCCGTCTCCCCAAAGGGGTAGGCAGAAAGAATGGACTGCCACACTTTTCTTTCCTGACATATTTCTGTCGCTTCCTCAATATTCATACATCGTGTCATGCACGCGCGTCGATTTCTCTGACTCCTCACATGGCCGACATTCAATATTTGATTTATTTGATCGTGCTACGTTTTCCTCGGTCATCCTCTATTTCTGGTTCCATTTACATCGTGAACATATAATTTTTTTACCATTCTTTCTTCATTCATTCTTTCCATATGTCCAAACCATCTTAATGATCCTTTCATTATTTTGTTCATGACACCATCATTCGCACCGCATTCACTTCTTATATTTTCATTCGACACTCTATCATACACAGAGTATCCACACATTCGTATAAGAGATCTCATTTCTACTGCATTTATTCTACTTTCATCCTTCTTTTGCCAGTTCCATGCTTCGCTTCCATACATAAGGGTCGGTAGAATAACACCATTTTCTTAGTCCTTTAAAAAACATAAAATAAGAGTTTCACTGTATGTAAATAAATTTAATTAATAAAATAAGATTAATTTTTTTTGCACATTTCTCTAATATATGAAAAATACCTGAAGTTAGAGCGGTTAATTAATTTTTCTCACATTGCTTAGTGAAAAATATATCAGTAACAAAACTCACATTTAAATATTTATAAAGTATTTTTGTTTCGTTACGTCAAAGAAGTATAACTTCTTACGTGCGTACATAAGTACGCAAAAATTAAAAAAAAAATTGATATCAGTTCAACGGCATTCATCCTGTTTTAATCATCATTTTGCCGGCTTCAAGCTAAACATACATTCATAAGCGTTATCACTATCCATTACGTAACGTACCTTTTGTTTCCCGCTGCAATTTCTAAACGCACTCTAATACAGTGAAACCCGGATTTTACGTCCCCGTATTTAATATTTTCCCGCTAATTGCGTTTTATTATTTCAGTTCCGATATATTTTAGAACATTTTTACCCGCTTTTACGTCGAAAATATTCAAAATATGCGAGTTACGCGCGCTAGACAATGAGTCGGCGCATCGTTTCGGCCGTGATTGGTCGGCGAGCAACGTGGTGATTAGCCGACATTTTTAAATTTTCGCCGGTTAACATCTGTCCTGTCATTCAGTTTTCGAGTTGATTTGTAACGTTTTGTTCTTTTTGACATTAATCGCGATTGGCATTTCCAAACAGTTTTTAGGTTTTTTCACGTCATTTACAAAACAGTTTTTAGGTTTTTTGTTTTGGATTTTACATTTATCGTTATTTTTTTAAAAGTTAATTACTATATCGCACGCTTAATAGAACACTGGCTTAACTAAAAAAAGGAAGTTTTGCTCAATCTGACATGAGTCGGTGTTTTAACAAAAACAGTCGAAAAACACGTATGAATGGATAGCGTTAACATTGTGAAAAATAGATGGATAGCGTTAACACAAGCCTCTGTCTAATGTTAACTCAATTATGACCTAAACCATAATCGGTCAGTTTACTATTAAGCGTGCAATATATTCTTTCTTTTTACATCGGTTACATTTTGGTTCACGCATATTGCAAACTAATCAACGTGATTTAAAAAAAATTACATGTTTTTTTTTCAATACGCCCCATTTACGTTTTCCCTCCATTTACGTCTTTTTTTCTCAGTCCCTTAAAAAATGCAAAATAGGGGTTTCACTGTATATCATTTGGAACAACCCTGTAGATGTTAAAACGGTCGTTTCTTTTACGTCCATTGCTATATAATGCGGGATTTCTCGTTTCCGTCTAAGACGTCTTCCACCATTTTGATAGCGTCGTTCAGATCTATGCGGTTAGACTTATCGGCGTCGTTTAACAACTTCTCTTCGGAATCTGACGAAGGCGGTTCTTCATCCATTGGAAACTCGTCTTCGACTATAACGAGATTGCCTTCCGAGGAATCATTGCTCGTGTCATCACCGTGCACGATTTCATCTTCTATATTATTCTCCAGCAACGACTTTTTGATCGTGTCGAATTTATTTTGAATCGTGGCATAAACGAGTTTCTGTTCGTCGCGTAGCCCGAATTTGGACGGAGGATTGAATGACGTGGAAGTGGAAGGCGCGTCGATCCTATTCTCCGTCTTCCTCGCCGGTTTTCTCTTGCCGTCGTTGCCGAGCAGGTCGGACAGAACTGATGAGATGTTCTTGAAGACGTTCTGCGTGATGCTGCTCTGGATGTGCGAGAGGTTCTCGTTTTTGGCCGGATCGTGCAGGATCTTTCTGCGCTTGGGCCGCGTTAAGCTCAGCTGCGAAGTCAGGAGTTGGGACGAGATCTCTCTCGTTGGCGGCTCGAGGGTGGACTTACGGGGTTTGATATTCGGGCTCGCTGGAAAATAAATAATAAAAAACAAAATTAGCTGGCAACACTGTGAAATATAAGAAGTGAATGCAGTGCGAACAAAATAATTAAAGGGTAATTTAAGATGATATGGAAGTGGTAAAAGAAGGATGAAAGTAGAATAAATGCAGTAGAAATGAAATCTCTTAGAAGAATGTGTGTAAATAGTTATATGACTAACTAACTAACTAACCATCACGCCGTCTCTCCGAAGGGGTGGGCAGAAATAATGGACTGCTACACTTTTCTTTCCGGACATATTTCTCTCGCTTCCTCAACATTCATACATCATGTCGTGCACGCGCGTCGATTTCTCTGACTCCTCACATGGGCGACATTCAATAATTGATTTATTTGATTGTGACACGTTTTCCTCGGTCTTCCTCTATTTCTGGTTCCATTTACATCGTTAAAATATACTTTTTTTACCATTCTTTCTTCATTCATTCATTCCATATGTCCAAACCATCTTAATGATCCTTTCATTATTTTGTTCATAACACCATCACTCGCACTGCATTCACTTCTTATATTTTAATTTGACACTCTATCATACAGAGTATCCACACATTCGTCTAAGAGATCTCATCTATAAGAGTCTCTCCGAAGGGGTAGGCAGAAAGAATGGACTGCCACACTTTTCTTTCCTGACAAATTTCTCTCGCTTCCTCAACATTCATACATCGTATCATGCACGCGCGTCGATTTCTCTGACTCCTCACATGGCCGACATTCAATATTCGATTTATTTGATCGTGACACGTTTTCCTCGGTCTTCCTCTATTTCTGGTTCTATTTACATTATTAACATATAATTTTTTTACCATTCTTTCCAAATGTCCAAACCATCTTAATGATCCTTTCATTATTTTGTTTATAGCACCATCATTTGCGCCGCATTTATTTCTTATATTTTCATTCGACACTCTATCATACACAGAGAATCCACACATTCGTCTAAGAGATCTCATTTCTACTGCATTTATTCTGCTTTCATCCTTCTTTTGCCAGTTCCATGCTTCGCTTCCATACTACTTAGGTATATGATAGAGTGTCAATTGCAAATATAAGAAGTGAATGCAGTGCAAATGAAAGTGTTATGAACAAAATAATGAAAGGGTTAAATTAGGTAATAGATCCACTGTATCCAAAAAAGGTACAATGAGAAATCTTGTAAAATAAAACATTACATGTACTATTTGATCTAAATTGAAAATGGTCTCAATATTCAAGATCTATTGGTCCCAAACAGTGTCAAATGCCGTTCTCTGGACCATGGCAGGCGAAAAGCCAATTAGAGAACAAGTCGCTAGACGCAAATGGCAGTGGATCGGTCACACTCTGAGACGGAACCCAGCCTGCATCGCTCAGGGCGCACTAGACTGGTCCCCTATGGGGGGAAGGAGGAAGCGAGGAAGACCTAGAGCCACCTGGAGAAGAGCCCTGCAGGACGAGGTTAAGGCAGCAGTCACTTGGGATGATGTTAGGCATCAGGCATGCGATAAGAGTCGGGTGGAGAAGATTCCTTGAGGCCCTATGCATCACAGAGGTGTGACAGGACAAAAAGAAGTAGAAGAAGATGTGAATGACACGTTTGTCTGTCTGAATCAAAATGTGTAATAAAAATATCATAAAATATAATAAAACTAGTATAAAACAGACATAAAGCGTGCGCTTAACCCAACCAATGACAGGTCATAAGTCCTGTAAACACCTTGATCATCCATGTTCAGTTTCCAGTTTGCGTCTTCGTCTCTATTGAGATACAATTAAAATTTGAATTAACCACCCTTTGGTGTAAATCCAGGATTTCGTATACAGGTAAGTATACATTCACAAATATTTGTTCTTCAAATATTCTGGTCAAATTCTTTGGCATATAGAATGGAATAATACTCCTAGTGGCTTCTAACAATATGTTAGGCGACAGCCTTCGCATTGTGTTAATAAGGTAGTTTGCTAAATGCCGAAAATCATTCTCCATAGATGGCGTTAGTGGGTCGGTTGTATAGGTTAATCTTGAAAAATTCACAAGTGCAACCAAATCTACATAGATGGCTGACTGAAACTGACACGTGAAGATAGATATGGATTTTGAAGTATATATACATCTTCCAAAAAATTTGTCATGTATGATCACAATAACAAAGGTGGAATGGGGAATGTTGTAATTACATAAAGCGTGCACTTAACCCAACCAATGACAGGTCATAAGTCCTGTAAACACCTTGATCATCCATGTTCAGTTTCCAGTTTGCGTCTTCGTCTCTATTGAGATACAATTAAAATCAGTTTCATTAGTATTACTTATTTAAGAAACAATATAAATTAGTTTTTTATGTGTTTACCTCGTCCTTTCCTCTTGGCTCCGATGGGCAGCAAGGATGGATCGAGGCGTATCTGACTTCCAAAGTGCTTCAGTCCGACGGAGGCGCTGTCCAGTTTAGCCGGGGCACAGAGAACGGCTGAAGAAGCCATATCTGTTGACAATACAATAACATAGAAGAAAGAAAAAAACAACAATAAAAAACCATCACACCGTTTCTCCGCAAAGGTAGGCAGAGAGAATGGACACCACACTATTTTTTCCTGACACATCTCTATTGCTTCCTCCACATTCAAACAGCGACTCATACACGCACATCGATTCTTTCGACTTTTAACATGGCCGACCTTTACAATTTTATTAATTTGGTCATACCATGTTTTCTTCCATCTTCTTTGACGTATACTGTCTTGACCGTTCTTTCTCCATCCGTGCGTTCCAAATGTTGGTAATATTCAACTGACAAAATAACTATGCGCAGATTCCACAAGCAACAATATTCAACATGATTCATCGTGTCACCTCACATGATCATATCCATGATCTCTCTAGCTCTAAATACAACATGATCATATCCATTCCAAAAATGAAGTGAATGACATTCTCAAGAAATCAACTAAGATGCGAAATCTCTGTACGCCAAGATAAAAATTAACAGGTAGACCAATTCAGATATCTCGGAAGCGAAGTAACCAGCTCTGATGATCTCCCCAGAGAAGTAAGGTCACAGGTAGATAAGGCTGCAGCGGTTGCAGGCTGCCTGAAAGATGTCATATGGAGAAACAAGGACATGAGGACTGACGGCGAGGTACGCATCTATAAGACCTGTGTGCGACCAATCCTCACATATGGCATTGAATCGAGGGCAGACACTGTCAAGACAAAGAGCATGCTCAGGACAACCGAGATGAAAACACTCCGCGCTATACCTGGCAAAATCCTACGTGTCCGAGTTAGGAATACAGCAATCCGAAAAATGTGCGAGGTCGAAGATATGGTCAGATGGGGACGTCAAAGACGGCGATACTGGCATCAACATGTAGAAAGAATGAGCTCAAATAGGATACCATACATAGCTCTCTATGGAACGCTAAACGGACAACGCCGACCAGGAAGCCCCCGAAACGGTGGAGAGAAAGCTGGAGTTCAGCATCTCAAGAGGACCCGCCTGAAATAACAGACTCCTGAGTCTACCAAAAGTGAAGAAGAAGAAGAAGAATTTGTCATGTATCTTATGTTTCTCACTCTTTTTATTAATCTATTATGTATTACTTATTATTGTGTATCTCTAACTTGTATCTTTAGTGTATTGGAAAAAAAAAATCTGTAATGCTTTAGATACCTATGTTTAAAATAAATAAATGAAAATGAAATTAAATAAATCTTCGAAAACCTTATCTCTTCCACCGCCATGCCGACCTTCGATGTCAAAATCACCGCTCTTGAAGCGTTTAAACCACTCTCGGCACGTTCTTTCACTAAAAGCGTCCTCACCATAGCTATTAGAGAGCATTCGATGAGCCTCAGCCGCAGATTTCTTCATATTAAAGTAGAAAATTAAAACCACCCACAAATGACGAGAATTTGGCTTGTAATCTGACATTTTTAATTAAGAATAACTTTATGATGCAGCCACAAATCGACTAATATTTCGTTTATAAATGTCAAAGTCTATTTATTTATTATTATGATGATTTGTATTTTAAGTGCGCCGTTTTGTAAAATCAATTACTCCAAGGGCGCACTAGGAAATGACTGACCCAACAGTGCAGTCTTCAGATGTTTCTTAAATTTAACGTCACTATCCTCATACTTAATACTAACATGGAGGCTATTCCACGCCAACAAACCCGCAACGCTGAAAGCACGATCATAGAAACATGCTTTATTGGCTCTGACTGGAATCGCTATGTTGTTTACACTTGTTTCTACTGATCGGTGTGAATGTTGCCTTTCCGTTGGCATGGGTGTCACGCAGAGGTCCGATATATACGCTGGCGCTCTCTGGTGTCGAGCCTTAAACACTGTCAAACACAATTTATATTTTACTCGCTCTCGGATTTTAAGCCAATGAAGTTCCTTCAGGAGCGGCGTGATATGACAGTGTTGCCCCATAATCAATCGGGCAGCAGCATTGAATACGCTTTGTATTCTGCTAAATTGATTATTTGGCAATCCAGCGTACATTCCGTTGCAATAATCTAACCGTGACACTACAAAAGAATTTACGAGGGTCCTAGCTTCACCAACAGGTAAACATCTCCGTATGTGCTTTAGCTGTCTCAGTTGGAAGAAACCAGACTTAACAAGCCCTGATATGTGCGTATTGTAAGACAGATTGCCATCTAAATGAACACCTAGAAACTTTATTGTATGACATCTACACCACTTACTGCTACAACCATCTATTGAAATCTATCATAATTTAATTTTAAAAAGGCACTGTGTATGTTAATCGCTCGGTTGGTAATATTTAACTGACAATGTAATTATGCGCAGATTCAACATGATTCATCGTGTCACCTAACATGTGCCATACCATCGCAGCGACAAAGTTCTGTTGTCACGTCAGAGGTGACTTACGTCCGTTAAGGGTTAAATTACATAAAATAGGGAAACAATGATCCCACCTTTGATTCCTTTCCCGCCCTGACTGTTCAGCTCCTGATATTTCACGTCACACTCCTCGATACGCCTTTTCAGTTCGGCTGAAAACAATAACAAAAATATTATCAGCCTGATTAAATTTATGGAAACATTGTAGTATCACTTTTCACAAACATGTTTCAGTACACAAACTTCCCTTCTTTGGTGTATGAATTTGAACATATTAAATGAAAGAGTGTCATTACTTATATACTAAATGACGAGTGAAAAGTGTATGGGGGAAAAAATTAACTTTAAGTTTGAATTATGAGACAGGGGAAACAAATAAATTATGGAACTAGAAGTTAAGTTTAGTTGGTTGTTTATACATCAAAAGTCCGTTAAATCGAACAACGAACAACTGAAGACTGTTATAAACTTACCCATATTGCTTTCTTGTTCCGCCTGCTTCTTCGAGATCTGCTTTATGACTCTGTTCTGAAGATTCACTTGGCATTTGTACCATCTTAGCTGTAATCAAATGCAAAGAATAATGATTTATTTTGAGAATTAGGTAAGGGCTAACAAACAAACTAACTAACCATCGTGCCGTTTCTCCGGAGGGGTAGGCAGAGAGGATGGATCGCCACAATGTTTTATCCTTAAATAACTCTCGCGCATCTTCTACATTCACACATCGTTCGATTGTTCTTACTTCGAATATGGCCACCTTTTCAGTAATTGAATTATTTGGTAATGCCATGTCTTCCTTGGCCTTCCTCGACTTCTTTTTCCATTCACACTACTTGTATACAGGGAGTCCCAGAAGTCGAAGTCAAGCCGGAAACAGATGATAGGGCAAGTCATGCTGGTTATGAGAAAAATGTAAAAAAAAATCTGTTTTGTATTTTTTAAATTACAGGCATTTAAAAAATTTAAAAAAATCAACACCCTGCGATGGTCTTTTAACTCCCGTTACTATGAATCTTTACTTTTTATCAATTTTATTTTTATTTTTTGTGAATGTATACTTATACTTGTATACGAAATTCTGGATTTTCACCAAAGGGTGGTCAATTCAAATTTAATTGTATCTCAATAGAGACGAAGACGCAAACTGAATATGGATGATCAAGGTGTTTACAGGACTTATGACCTGTCATTGGTTGGGTTAAGCGCACGCTTTATGTAATTACAACATTCCCCATTCCACCTTTGTTATTATGATCATGCATGTCTCCATAGATGGCGTTAGTGGGTCAGTTGTATAAGTTAATCTTGAATAGATTCACAAGTGCAACCAAATCTACATAGATGGACAATTGAAACTGACACGTGAATATAGGTATGGATTTTGAAGTATATATACATCTTCCAAAAAAAAATTTGTCATGCATGATCATAATAACAAAGGTGGAATGGGGAATGTTGTAATTACATAAAGCGTGCGCTTAACCCAACCAATGACAGGTCATAAGTCCTGTAAACACCTTGATCATCCATATTCAGTTTGCGTCTTCGTCTCTATTGAGATACAATTATATTTTATTTTTATTATGTAATCCTGAATAATGCATCTGTAAATTGTTGCCTAAAATTTTTCGAAGTGTGAGCGAGACAGATAGTGACGCCACTGTTACCAATGTGGGAAACGGATAGATGCACATCTGTTGTATACAAGAAAAAAAAAATGGTTCCAGCATGACGGATGACCGTCAATTTTTTTGGGCACGCCACTGGTTAGGTTAGGTTGGGTTAGAAAAATCGAAGAGCGTGAATGATACAATGTACGAATGTAGAGGAAGCACAAGAGGTATGTCAAGACAGAGCAGGGTGGCGGTTCATCCTCGCTGTCTACCAGTGGCGGTACTTCCATACAAGCCGAAAAGCCGGGCTTGCCTTAAAAAATCTATAATAAAACAATGTTTTTTGCGCGTTTGAGCCGTCTACGAATTAAATAATATTTTAAATTTTCGCGTGAGTTAAAGCGATTTAATTCGTTGCGTAAATGACTCCGCTGACATGCGCAGAAATGACCTGCGTGTATGTTTTGTTCCACTCATACGCACCGTATTTTATTTCACTCATACGTACCGTAGGTGAGATGCCCGCGAAATCGCCTACGTCCACATGTTTTGTTTCATGTTTTTCGATGGGCTTCATATTGGGCTTGCAAAATGTAAAAGGGTCTCTGTCGCACTTACGTATTTTTGGCTTGTAATCATATAGCTAGGTGCATTCATATCAGAAGATATCTGCAATTTTTTGTACGGATTTGAAGCCGGGCTTTATCACTCTGAAGTATGTTACTATTCGATGTGTCACGAACTTCATTTCTATTGTCAGAATGTTATCTGTCATTTACGTTATGCGCAGAAATGTTATGAAAAGAAAGATTATGTAATTTCTTTACGAATATTTATTTATAATTCGTGTTTCGGTGTTAACAAATTTATTATTATTGCGTATTTACAGCTTATTTCTTCTTGTATTTGTAAATACATGATTATTTTATGCAAGTACATGAGTTTGGCGACGCAGAAATTTATTTTTTGTATAGATTTAAAATGCTCCTAAAATGGGATTTAAAATTAACTAATTTAGAAAGATAAAACTATTTTAATCGGGAAAAATACATTATCGTGACCCTCTTCTAATATTATGACACATAAAAGTCGGACGGGCTTGCCTTACTGGTTGACACTAGGCACGCGACTGCTGTCTACCCTTCCGGGGGAACGGCGTGATGTTTAGTTAGTTTTTGTTACGTTTCATGTTAAATAAAAATAAATAAAGTAGCAATCTGAAGGTACGCTACCTTGTTCTGTATCCTCCTCATTCTGCGCGCAACCTGGAGGGCGCTCCTCTGGTTGCGGATGCAGCGCAGCTTCAGCTCCTGAATCACCTGCGCCGGGGTGGGGGTGAGTGAGCCCGCTTCGTTCGGAGGGGGAACGGTTGGACAGAGAAGAACAATTAGAAGTGACGTAATGTTATCTTTAAAACTTAACAAATAATAAAAACTAACTAATTAACACAAAAAAGTGCCAACAAGCTAAGAGTCACTCAGAGAGCAACGGAGAGAGCCATGTTGGGTATCAGTTTACGGGACAGACTCAGAAATGAGGACATAAGAGTCAGGACAAAGGTTTCCGATGTTATCAAGATGGCCGCAACCCTCAAGTGGTGATGGGCGGGACATGTCGCTCGTGATCCAGATGAAAAGTGGACAAGGCGACTGCTGTGCTGGTGACCAAGGACGGCAAAGCGTGGAGTTGGGCGCCCGCAGTTGCGTTGGCGCGACGATGTCCGGAGAAGTGCGGGAAGTGCCTGGATGCGGATCGCTCAGGATAGAAGAGAATGGAAAATGCGAGAGGAGGCCTACGTCCAGGAGTGGACGGTCAATACAGGCTGAAGAAGAAGAACTAATTAACTAACCATCACACCGTTTCCTGACGCTGCACTGTCCTGACATACCCTTTCTAGCTTCCTCTACATTCATACATGGTAACATACACGCTAATCTATTTTTCCGACTTCGAGTGTAGCAGCCTTTTAGTATTTTTGATTAATTTGGTCATACCATGCTTTTCTCGGTCGTCCACGGCATTTCTTTCCACTCACACTGCTTGTATGCAACATTTTAACCATTCTTCTCTTGTCCATTCGTTCCATATGTCCAAAACATCTCAGGGATACTTTTTAAATTTTATTTATGATGCACTTATTATGACTACATAACTAACTAACTAACTAACTTACAATCACGACGTCTCTCCGAAGGGGTAGGCAGAAAAAATAGAACGCCACACTGTTCTGTCCTGACATACTTCTTTCGCTTCCTCAACATTCATACATCGTGTCATGCACGTGCGTTGATTTGCCAGACTCCTCACGTGGCCGACATTCAGTATTTGATTACTCTGATCGTTGCCTCGGTCTTCCTCTATTTCTGGTTCCATTGACATCGTTGTATATATTTTTAGACAAGATACTCACTAGCAAAGCCATTGTTGGGAATGGCCCCCTTGCACGAGGCCTGCATCTTGGCTCGGAGCGCGGGCGAGACCTGGTCATCAAAGTGCTCGATGGCCATGCTGGAGATGTCCCTCAGCTCCTGCAGGACCTCGTGAGCTCGAGGGAGTGTTTCCGACTTCTCGACTATCGAGAGGACGCGGCGAACTTCGTCGATGACCTGAAACATGTCTGATGCATCATGAAATATTCCTCCACTTTACACAAGAAAGATTGTAGATAAAGCGTTTATACTGTGGAATCACATAATGACAAATTTTTTATGAATTAAAACAGTTTTGAATTTATTTATCCTTTTCAAAATTGAATCAATTGATCTTTGTAATGTTATGTCCCTGGTACTCTGCCTAAGTTAAAAATAGTAAATTATTATTTATTTTACGTATACATAGATTTATAAAAAAACTAACTAACCATCACGCCATTTCACCGGAGGGGTAGGTAGAGAGGATAGATCGCCACAATGCTCTGTCCTGGCATACCTCTCGGGCTTCCTCTACATTCATACATCGTATCATGCACGCACGTCGATTATTCCGACTTCGAATGTGGCCGCCTTTTAGTAATTGATTAATTTGGTCATGCCATGTTTTCCTCGGTCGTCCTCGGCTTCTTTTCCCACTGACGCTGCTTGTGTACAACTTTTTAGCCATTCTACTCTCATCCATTCGTTCCATATGTCCAAACCATTTCAGGGATCCTTTTTTAATTTTATCCGTGATGCAGTCATCTGCCTTACATTTCTTTCTTATTTCATCGTTCGGTATTCTATCATACAACGTTTTCCCGCACATTCTTCTTAGTGATCTCATTTCTACGGCGATTATCCTGCTTTCATCCTTCTTTTACCAGCTCCATATTTCACTTCCATACTCTTTTAATCCGGAAAAATACATTATTGTGACCCTCTACTAATATTTTAACACAAAAACGTCGGACGGGCTTGCCTTACTGGTTGACTCTAGGCACACCACTGCTCTCAAGCTATCTTTAGGATCCTATTCTCTTAAATACGGGGACATGCTTGTTCCAGTATCTTCTCCCATTTGACACGTTTTTTTTAAATATTGAAATTGTAATTACCTTCCCAGGTATGAAGCAGCAGATGTTGTGGTCGATGAACTTGGTGTAAGTCATGCTGAGCATGGACAGGCGCGTCTCCATGGAGGTCAGGATGTCACAGTGTCGGGAGAAGGTGTGAGATCTGGAATATGATTAAAATACACAAATTTAAAAAAACACAACAATCCATGGAAAGGCAAATGCTCAACGTTCCCACTACAGATGCAGATGAGATGAAAACACCGATTAATTCATAATACCAGGAACGCACTAGAGATGGTTCGACATTAGGAAGACAAGATACTTTCTAAAGTCAAGAGTATTTGTCCCCTGAACGTACCTTCACTAATATAATATAAGACTTCGATCTCCGAGGAGACCGCGTTCAGCAGACTAATTGCTCTTCCCACCGGTGTCACCAGAGGCAAATTGGTTCTGGCGGCCGGTAGGTAAAACAATCTGTGTTGTCGCTGTCGGACATATCTAACTAACCAACTAACTTACCATCACGCCGTCTCTCCGGAGGGGTAGGCAGAAAGAATGGAACGCCACACTGTTCTGTCCTGACATACTTCTCTCGCTTCCTCTACATTCATACATCTTGTCATGCACGCACGTCGATTTCTCCGACTTCTCACGTGACCGACATTCAATATTTGATTGATTTGATCGTGCCACGTTTTCCTCGGCCTTCCTCTATTTCTAGCTCCGTTCACGCCGTTTACATATACCTTCTTACCATTCTGTCTTCACTCATTCTTTCCATGTGTCCAAACCATCTTAATGACCCTTTCCTTATTTTGTTCATAACACTTTCATTCGCACCACATTCACTTCTTATACTTGCATTTGTCACTCTATCATAAACAGATTTGCCACACATTCGTCTTAGAGATCTCATTTCTACTGTATTTATTCTACTTTCATCCTTCTTTTGCCAGTTCCATGCTTCACTTCCATACATAAGGGTCGGCACAAGAACACCATTGTGCACTGCCATCTTAGCTTTTTTAATCTAAAGAAATGGGTAATGAAATACCCATCTCTTCGAAGCTGTAAAGAATTGGTTCCGAGCATTCCCAAAAGAAATTCTGTGGGATAGAGCCTTGTATAACTACCATACTCCCTTATGTAGAGATACCTCAGAAATTTTTTTTGAACCCTCTCCAGCATAATGGAATATCTCGCCTCGTGAGGACTCCATATCACCAAACCACTTTCGAGTCTGCTCCGAACCAACGCGTTGTATAGGACTCTGGGCACATTGGGATCTTTGAAAACTCCGGTTCGAATGATGAAACCCAACATTCTCAATGCAATGTCACAAATCCTCTCGATATGTGCACGAAAAGTCAGCCTACTCTCATGGATGAGTCCGAGATCTTTCATCGTAGATACAAGGGCTAGTTGCTGGCTGTTCATTGTGTATCTATGATACACAGTTCTCAATGCTCTAGTAAAAGATAGCATAACGCACTTAGAGACATTGAATAGAATTTTATTACTCCAGTTAACAATATTATCAATGTCCGAATGGAGGCGAAGACAGTCTAACGGCTGCCGCAGCCAGGAATTCGTGGCTGCCTAGTGCGTGGACTCCCATATGCCGTCATATGTCGGACTGGCTACCGCAGCTAGGTTGCCTAGGCCTTATGTATGTCATAAACCTTGGGGTATCTATAATGAGAGACCTGTCACGATTATGTCATACTGAATCAATAAAAAAAGAATATTTTTTCTTGCTCCATTTAACTGTACATAATAATTACCTCCTTTCACTCTCTCTCCTCGGCAGGAGGGCCTTGATGGCCTTCAGGCTGAGGGAATGCCTCCGTTCTATCATCAGGAACCCTCGATTCAAGATCCTCTGACAGACGGCATCGAAGTCTTTACAGATCTGGAAGAATATTTTATTTTATTATTTATTTTTTTATTATTGAGGGTAACAAACAGCGTTTACAGTCAATGAATATAAACACACAGAGACAACAAAACAAGGCCAATTACATGCTACCACAAATATTATATAACAACTGACATAAGGTTAAATATATAAGAATAATACAGTAACACTTTGATAAGTTAAAGAGAAAACTAGTAGTATTAGTAATAATGATTTATTAAAGATGAAATATAATTAAAAATGTAAAAAAAAAGAAAGAAAAATACAAGAAAAGAAAAAGTAGAGTAACTATTAGGTGTATAACTTTGCTTCCGCCGTTTTGCAATAGATGGCAGTAGCGGTAAGTGGTAGTTGGAATAAATAGATCATAGATGTCATACAATAAGCTTAAGTATTTGTAAACATAACGCCATCGAAATATTAGTCGATTTGTGTCTGCATCATAAAGTTATTCCCGATTAAACATGTCAGCTTACGAGCCAAATTCTCGTCATTTGCGGGAGGTTTTAATTTTATGCTTTAATATGAAGAAATCTGCGGCTGAGGCTCATCGAATGCTCTCAAATACCTATGGTGAGGCCGCTATTAGTGAAAGAACGTGCCGAGAGTGGTTTCAACGCTTCAAGAACGGTGATTTTAACGTCGAAGACCAGCATGGCGGTGGAAGAGAGAAGGTTTTCGAAGATGCAGAATTGGAGGCATTACTTGATCAAGACTCGTGTCAAACGCAACAAAAATTGGCAGGATCATTGGGAGTGACGCCCCACCCCACCCGCCGTATTCTCCAGACGTTGCTCCCTCGGACTATCACTTGTTTCGATCAATGGCACACGGTCTAGCTGACCAGCACTTCCGGTCTTATGAAGAAGTAAAAAATTGGATCGATTCGTGGATCGTTTCAAAAGATGACCAGGTTTTTCAACGCGGGATTCGTATGCTGCCCGAAAGATGGGAGAAAGTAGTGGCCAGCGATGGACAATACTTTGAATCATAAATGTATAACCAGTTTTTTTACGATAAAGCCTCGAATTTTGGAAAAAACGGCGGAAGCAAAGTTATACACCTAATAGTTTCATTCGCCCCGAAGGGTCTTCCTCTATTTCTGGTTTCATTTACATCGTTTACATATATTTTTTTACCATTCTTTCCATATGTTCAAACCAAATTAATGACCCTTTCATTACTTTTGTTTATAACACCATCATTCGCACCGCATTCACTTCTTATATTTTCATTCGATACTCTATCATACACAGAGTATACACTTTACATTACAAAAATAACACAGACATACATGTTAAAATAAAACACATATATCAGCAGTGCAGTATGGACCTATTTGATCCTTAAAGGACGCATGGGTCATTTGGAGAATGTCCACATCCACTGACACCTCATTCAAGAGCACCATACCCCGGGTCATTGTATGCTGCGCCAAGACATTTGTCCTGCTATGCGGTATGCACAACAGATCATGTCTTCTAGCACGAGCATACCTGTCCGGTGCATTGAGGCCATAAGCCTAAGAGGTATGGGCTATCAATGAGGTTACGGATTATTTTAAATCCTAAGATCATCAATGTACCCTTCCTTCTTGATTCGAGACTGCGGTACTCTGTATTAATCAATAGATCATTGTGGTGCATAAACCTCGGATATACCCCATTCATCCGCATGTAGAGGTATCTCAGAAAATTTTCTGGATTAATTAAATAATTTTGGCTTTTTTGGATTGATTGCACCATTCACCAATATTCATCGCCTGTTCCAATTCTTATATCAATTTCCTCTCTCGCATTCGCTCTTCCTATGTAAAAATACTTCTTAAAAAAACTAAACTAACTAACCATCACGTCATTTCCTCGGAGGGGTAGGCAGAGAGGATGGATCGCCACACTGGCCTGTCCTGGCACACCTCTCGGGCTTCCTCCACATTCATACATCGCACCATGCACGCATGTCGATTATTCCGACTTCGAATGTGGCCGCCTTTTAGTAATTGGTTAATTTGGTCATGCCATGTTTTCCTCGGTCGTCCTCGGCTTCTTTTCCCACTCACACTGCTTGTGTACAACTTTTTAACCATTCTACTCTCATCCATTCGTTCCATATGTCCGAACCATCTCAGGGATCCTTTCTTAATTTTATTCATGATGCAGTCATCTGTCTTACATTTCTTTCTTATTTCATCGTTCGGTATTCTATCATACAACGTTTTCCCGCACATTCTTCTTAGTGATCTCATTTCTACGGCGTTTATCCTGCTTTCATCCTTCTTTTGCCAGCTCCAAGCTTACTTCTTAAATATATAAATTAATCCAATTGTTCCAGAATTTACCATTCATACTAATTTCGAAGATTGTCATGCTTTTTTTCTATTTCGAAAACCTTGGATTTATTCACAATCATCATTAGGTCATTTCGCATACATATAGTCACAAAGAAACGAGTAAATAAATGTGAAAAGTAAATAAAATATACTATAGTAAAAGCCATTCAGAAAAGGCTTGTATAAAAATACAATTAACAATGAACATCGCGCGTGTTGCGTTAAAAAAACAATAATATCGAATCAAAATAAACAAATTAATTTCGATTTGTGTCTGGGTACTCACTATTCTGTTTTTGGCTACTTCATCGTAGGTAAGGAAAGAGAAGACATGCTCTATCATGACCTCCGGGAGATCGAGGAGCAACATCCTTCAGAAATTTTGTTAACGGCTAAACTAATTATCTGCAAGAACCAACATCGCCTCTGTAAAACTGCGAGTTTTATTTTTGTTTCTCGAAATTGTCCAAGAGTCTACGTAATGACATATGCTAAACGTTGCCAGTGCGATAAAAAAAAATGCGCACATCTGTTATTGTGATAATTTTAGGTTATGGCACCATTTACCATAAACAAGAAATTAAATAAACAATAATGCATTTTATGTTGCCGGCTGATCTTTCCGGTGATGTGTAGTTAGTACACATTGATTTCAATAACTTTAATATCTCTGTAAGTGTAATAAATGCTGAAACAAGATTTTCGGTATTCCTTTGTTATAAATTTATACGTCTATTGAAATAATAAATTATTACATATGTATGTATGAATGTATGGAAGTGGCAAAATAATGATGAAAGTAGAATAAATGCCGTAGAAATGAGATCTCTAAGACAAATGTGTGGTAAATCTGTATATGATAGAGTGTCAAATGCAAGTATAAGAAGTGAATGCGGTGCGAATGAAAGTGTTATGAAAAAAATAATGAAAGGGCTGTCAAGATAGTTTGGACACACGGAAAGAATGAGTGAAGACAGAATGGTGAAGATGGTATATGTAAACGACGTGAACGGATCTAGAAATAGAGGAAGATCGAGGAAAACGTTGCACAATCAAATCAATCCAATTTTAAATGTCGGTCACGCGAGGAGTCGGAGAAATCGACGTGCGTGCATGACAATATATATGAACGTAGAGGATGTGAGAGAAGTATGTCAGGACAGAACAGTGTGGCGTTTCATTCTTTCTGCCTATCCCTTTGAGGAGACGTCGAGATGGTTAGTTTGTTAGTTTTTTTTACATATTAAATACTTGAATAAATAAATTTATACTTTGTATTTTCAAAACACTTCATTTTTCTTTTCGCACACATTTGGATGTGATACAATCCTAATCGATTTAGATATTTTAACAATAAAATAAAACACAATCGGTATTTGTATTTATGTCTGCCTAGGCAGTTGTTTATTGAGGAGTCCGAGTTACGAGATTATTGTGTTGGTGTTCATAATCATGTATACTTTTACCATGTAGGGTAATCTTCTCCTTTATTCCTGGTATTATATATTTTTTTATGTTTTACCTGTTCTCAAAACTAACTAACTAACCATTACGCCATTTCTCCGGAGGGGTAGGTAGAGAGGATGGATCTGTCCTGGCATACCTCTCGGGCTTCCTCTACATTCATACATCGTACCATGCACGCACGTAGATTATTCCGACTTTGAATGTGGCCGCCTTTTAGTAATTGATTAATTTGGTCATGCCATGTTTTCCTCGGTCGTCCTCGGCTTTTTTTTCCACTCACGCTGCTTGTGTACAACTTTTTAACCATTCTACTCTCATCCATTTGTTCCACATGTCCAAACCATCTCAGGGATCCTTTTTTAATTTTATCCATGATGCATTCATCTGCCTTACATTTCTCTCTTATTTCATCGTTCGGTATTCTATCATACAACGTTTTCCCGCACATTCTTCTTAGTGATCTCATTTCTATGGTGTTTATCCTGCTTTCATCCTTCTTTTGCCAGCTCCAAGCTTCACTTCCATACACGAGGGTTGGCACTAGAACTCCATTGTGTACTGCCATCTTTAATGACTTTGAGTGCGCCTTTCTCCATTTTTCCGTCTCTTGTAAACATGCTTCCCAGATGCGTAAATTCGGTAATCTGTTTTCAATAATTGCCTTAAACTATAATTTTGGTTTGTAATATCTTCTGTTCCCACTGATTTGACTGATTTGATTTGATTTGATTTATACGGGTCCGGCAGCTGCTATGAAAAAAAATTCTCTAGGCTCTTCAACCAGGGGTTATCAAACTTTTTAAATAAACAGTTTTCTTTTTTAAAAACATTTATTTCAACAATTTAATTTAAAAAATATGCATTAAAAATAGATAATTTTTCATAATTAAAATAAAAATACTTAAATCTATATAAAATATTGCACAAAATTTTGGCATTGTTTTGTTAGCTTATATAATATAATAAAATGGTTAATAATTTATATAAACTTAAAAAATATATTTAGGATTTTTCCTTCTATTTAAAGGCCGAACATGTAATAAATTAATGCGAATTATAATAATAAATTAAAAAATCATTTTACAATAAATAGTTATTTTCTTCTAATTCTTTCTTTTATTTTAAACCACTATGTAATAACCAGCCTTAACTTATGTAAATGCAAAGTATAGATTTTTTATTCCATTGCAAGTTTATTATTTATTAACCGGTTTCATAAGAATTTTGGAAACAATTGAAAGCAAATGAAGGTCTTAAACTTAAGTTCCGATTCAAATAATTAAAATAATAAAAAAAACATCAAAGAAGTTAGGAAGTCAGCGTAAATATGATTTTGATCAACTAACTTACTAATAAACTTTGTCCTGACATACTACTCATGCCGTGAAACTACGAGTGACCCAAAGAGCCATGTTAGGAATAAGCCTAAGAGACAGAGTCAGAAACGATACGGTGAGAGAAAAAACAAAGGTCACTGACATCTTCCACCGGGTGGCGACTCTAAAATGGCAATGGACAGGTCACGTAGCCAGAAGCTCAGATGAAATGTGGACAAGAAGACTGTTGACTTGGAGACCGTGGACGGCGAAGAGAAGTGCAAGGCGACCGCAACTACAGTGGAAGGATGATCTTAACAGACACGTCGGAATAACCTGGATGCAGTCTGCACAGGTCAGAGTGACATGGAAGTGAATGGAGGAGGCCTTTGTCCAGGAGTGGACGGGAATAGGTTGAGGAAGAAGAAGAAGACTACTCTAGATTCCTCTACATTCATATTTTGTAACATGCACGCTCGTCGATTTTTTCGACTTCGAATGTGGCCATCTATTAACAATTTATTAATTTGGTCAAGCCATGCATTGCACGGTTGTCCTCGGCTTCTTTTTTCATGCACACTGCTTGTATACAAATTTTAAACCGTTCTTCTCTCATCATTCGTTTCATACGTCCGAACCATTTCAGGGATCTTTTTTAATTTTACTTATGATGCAATCATCTGGGTTACATTTCTTCCTTATTTCGTCGTTTGGTATTCTATCATACATCGTTTTCCCGCATATTCTTCCCAGTAATCGAGTTTCTATGGTCTTCTTCTTCTTCACACAGAAATCATGTCTCGTCGGATGATGAGATCCAGCTGTCCCTCCATCTCTTAGGCGGTCTTCCAGGTGGGCGGTGTCCGGAGGGGATGTCATAAGCGGCTGTATATGCAAGTCTGTCACCATCCATTCGGGCTACATGGTCCCTCCAGTATCTTCTTCTGGATCTACTCCACTGCACGATATCCTCTATTTCGCAAGTTTTTCTTATGTCTACGTTGCGGACACGATCTCGGAGAGTTTTTCCAGTAATTAATCTTAGGACCTTCATCTCCGATGTTCTTAGTAGTCCCTTGGTTTGCACAGTGTCAGCCCGCGTCTCTACAGCGTACGTCATGATAGGTCACACGCATGTTTTATAGATTCTGATCTTGCTGTCGATACGCATGCGCTTGTTCTTCCAGACCAGATTCTTCAGGCATCCTAACACGGCAGAGGCTTTACTGACTTGTTCTCGTACTTCGGGATAAAGGTCATTTTGGCTGCAGATCTCTACTCCCAAATATCTGGAACCCATTACTTGCTCTAGTTTCTAGTTTCTATGGTATTTATCCTAATTTCATCCATCTTTTGCCAGACCCAATAATTTCTTCTACTAGCTTAAATATGATTGTTTATTTATAATACTAACTAGCGAAACCAGTAACAAAAATAATAAAACTTGTAGAACTGTTTCAGATACAAAAAAACTATTTTATCTAGAGTGTCAGATGGATTTCAATAAATGCGTTTTTATCAATAATTCATTAGTTATTAATTAATTAAAACATATTAATAAATAATAATTAAATAAAACGATGTTTTTTAACTACTTCCACTTTTGTCTTTATTTAGACAGCGACCGGTTTCGCCAGGCTCGCTGGCATCGACAGACTGGTGACACTATTGTAAACTTTGTTCTTTATATACATACAGATCAGGGGTGGTAAACATGATTCTATACAAAAATAATCTTCAAATATTTATGTAAAATTTTCTGAATTTAAATATTGGTATTACAGGTATTCTTGGAGGTTCGTATTTACTACAATGGATTTTAATTTTTATTATCGCTTACATATTCATATATAATGTTTGAAAAAATAGATTATTTTTGTATAGAATTATGTTTACCACCCCTAATCTGTATGTATATAAAGGACAAAGTTTACAATAGTGTCACCAGTCTGTCGATGCCAGCGAGCCTGGCGAAACCGGTCGCTGTCTAAATAAAGACAAAGTGGAAGTAGTTAAAAAACATGGTTTTATTTAATGATAATTTAAAATGAACTTCCATCAAGAGATTTCAGTAAAATCATTTGATTATCATATTAATAAATGGTCAATCTAAATTTTGATTCGCAATCTAATATTTAAGCTAGTGGTCACGACAGACTGTCCATTGATAAAAAGTGGGGTGACCTTGCAATTTAATAAATATTAAAAATTAACAAATTTTCACTGCGTCAAAATCATTCAAACGCGTAGAAGATTTTTATTAGACAAATTAGGTGTTAATTTCTCTTCCGAAGGCGTCATCTTGATTAGATCTGAAACAAATAGAATTAAAATATTAAGTTTAATTTTAGAATCTTATGCATATGGAACCATAAACAATACGATGAACATTTTGAAATTGGAATAAGGGCGCGCAATTGTTGGTTTGATATGGGGTTAATGTAGAATGATAATGCCCCATGTCATTGCATCTAAAATATAATAAAACTTCTAGAAGACAGACGTTTTCATTTATATTAATTTTTTAATATAGAGTTTTACTGCATTGTTCAGGAAAACAATAAATATTGATATCCTCTCTTTATATTAATAATTATAGATTCAATGGACCGCGACTTCTTCTACTACTACTACGAGGGTTGTCCGTAAAATAAATTTCCCTATTTTTTTTACGATGAAAACCATTTTTATTTACAACGAGCAATACATCATTGGAAAGCTTAGACTTTCAGCTATTTTTCTACATAGTCCCCGTTGAGTTCGATGCACTTTTTCATCCGGGTCACTATCTCTTTGATTCCCTGGTCATAGAAGTCTCCCGCCAGGCTGTGAAGGTAGATCAGAACCTCTTCTTCCGCTTCGTTTAAAAAATTCGTTCCACCGAGGTGTTTCTTCAAATCAGGGAAGAGATGGTAGTCGCTCGGGGCCAAGTCCGGACTGTATGGTGGGTGTAGGACGATCTCCCATCCGAATTTCTCAATGAGCGTCGTTTGTGGTCCTCCACCCACCTTGCACAAGCCTTAGAATAACCTAAATGTTCAGTTAGGATCTTGCCTATAGTTGTCTTGCTGACATCTGGGATCATCTCGCTAAGCTCCGGAAGCGTCAGCCTTCAATCTGCCAGCATTGCCGCTTCCACTTTCGCAATCGTTTCGTCACTGACCGATGGCCGTCCGGACCGCTGTTTGTCATGGACGTCTGTGCGTCCTTCTTTGAATTCTTTGCACCAGTTGCGCACCATTTGAACACTCATGCACGTTTCTTCATACACTTCTGTCAGTTGAGAATGAATTTCCGTCGCCGAATGGCGATGCGATCAGAATCTCCATTCTTTACAGCTGCCAAACCGACACTGAGCGTCGCAGCGAGGGGATGTGGTGAGGGTAGACCAAGCTACGATCCAGTGTTGCCGGATCGCACGTAACAGCGATCCGCGCGCCCGTAGCAAACAGGGAAACTTATTTTACGGACAACCCTCGTATAAACTAATCAAATAAAAATCGTGTAAAATGTAAAGCCAATGTGTATAAAAATGTAGACTTAATTTTCCTTTTGTTTTTATTTCTTACAATATAATTATTATTACTGAAAGAAGAAAAATCCATTAGAAGTTAAAAAAACGTTTATTTTGTTTAACAATTAAAATAATCAAAATGAAAAATTTAAATTAACCAAAATTATAGTGGAAAAAAATCACCCAAGTTGTTTAACATTTGATAATATTTTAAAATTTATTCAAACGCTATTTCCTAAATATCTTGATTCATAAAAAAATTGATTGTGGTTATTTAATCTATATATGGATAAGTGCATGAAAGAGCTGAAAGGGTTGGATGTAGGTGCGAAATGAGCGGAGTGTCAGTAAGCTGTCTCTTGTATGTACGATGTCTCGTAGATAACGCTGTCCTACTTGCAGACAACGAGCATGAACTACAAGTCTTGGTGAAAGAATGTATGAGGTATGCATGCGAAATGATCTGATGATGAATGTTATTAAGTTCAAGGTAATGATTTATGAAAAAGAAGAAATCACGACAGTCTGCAGCATTAGCGTGAATGGTGAAAATTTGTTGCAAGTAGATGAGTTCATGTTTTTGGGTAGTATGTTTACAAAAAATGGGCGAGTGGAGAGGGATATTGAAAGAAGGGTTGGGGCAGGCAACAAAGTAAATGGTGCACTTAAAGTTGTCATTGCAAACAAAAACATATCTAAAAAAACTAAAATGGCAGTGCACGATGGTGTTCTTGTACCAACCTTTATGTATGGAAGCGAAGCATGGAACTGGCAAAAGAAGGATGAAAGTAGAATAAATGCAGTAAAAATGAGATCTCTTAGACGAATGTGCGTATACTCTGTGTATGAAGTGAATGCGATGCGAATGAAAGTGTTAGGAACAAAATAATGAAATGATCATTAAGATGGTTTGGACATATGGAAAGAATGATTGAAGAACGAATGGTAAAAAAATTAACGAGGTAGATGGAACAAAGAAATAGAGATAGACCGAGGAAAACGTGGAACGATAAAATAAATCAAATATTGAATGTCAGCCATGTGAGGAGTCAGATAAATCGACGCGCGTGCATGACACGATGTATGAATGTTGAGAAAGCGAGAGAAATATGTCAGGAAAGAAAAGTGTGGCAGTCCATTCGGAGAGACGGCGTGATGGTAAGTTAGTTAGATAGTTGTTTAAAAATTGACTTCTTACACATTCAAAAATAGCGGTTCATATATAGATGTATCACGCATTTGTCTAAGAGATCACATTTCTTCTGCATTTATTCTACTTTCACCCTCTTTTTACTAGTTCCATGCTTCACTTCCATACATGAGAGTCTTAAGGAGTGGGCCCCTAAATATACGGGGCGCGTAGCACTCGTTGCTTTTGCTATATGACTAATCCGACCCTGAATTCTTAATAAATAATTCAAAATGATAGCTTAGTTTATATGTTATCATTACAAGAATCT